>CM061063.1:105028435-105454435 GCA_030762895.1 Sophora flavescens
TAAATAAGCATATTAAGCATAGAAGGATCTAGAATATGTTAAGATATGAGGTGTATTTTATGATATGGTGAGTCACCAAGTTTGTTAGGAGATTCCTATATGTAGTCATGGAAATGAATGAAAAAGGACACAGAAGAATGATGAATGAACTGTAGTATTTTCAGTGGCTTAGCTTTTAGTATTTTCCTTAGCTTAGCTTGTAGTGATTTCAGTTCATTACACAGGTCGTCTCTAAAACTACTTTGTTTAATGTTACAACATGAATCTTCACTCAATGCTAAGGGAATAGTAAATTGTGAATGAGCGATCGCCCCCAAAGGTAATAAAAGAAAAGCAATCCTGCTCGAAGCAACATTAACCACAATGGCGCTAATTGCAGCGGTTCCACTCACCCGGTGTGACACGTGGCACCGTCCCCCCCCCTAAGGTAATAAAAGAAAAGCAATCCTGCTCGAAGCAATTCCACTCAATTATCATTGTTCCAGGTGGACCACTTACTGATAAGTGCGTTGGTTGAACGGTGGAGGCCTGAGACCCACACATTCCATATGTCATTTGGAGAGTGCATCATCACATTACAGGATGTTGCAATTTTGGCTGGTCTTCGCATTGACAGCCAGCTTGTAATTGGTCTAACCTATGATAATTGTCCAGAGTATGTTGGTCAAATGCTAGGAGTGATCCCAGGAGATGAGTAGTTTCATGGCAGTCGTTTAATATTCACATGGTTAAATGAACTCTTTAGAAATCTCGAGCAACATGATTTGTCTGAACCGGTAGTGGCTACCTGTTGTGCCAGAGCGTATATTATGAGGTTACTTGGTGGAGTGTTGGTCGCAGATCGTTCTAGTTCGTATGTTGCAATAAGATATCTAACATTGTTAGAAGATTTTACTATAACTGTACAAGTTAGTTGGGGATCAGCGGTGTTAAGTTATTTATACTGTGAACTATGTAAGGCCACCGACTATTCCTACAAAGAGATGGCGGGTTTTGTTGCATTGGTACACATGTAGTCATGGGTGCGGTTTCCAAAAGTTGCACCCAGACTCAGAAGCGATGATATACCTGCAGGGACACCATATGGAACTTGGTGACATTAATTTTTTAATTGAGTAGCCAATAGTTGTGTTATTATTAACTTCTGACCCAAACTTGATTATCAGGTGGCAGCGTGGGATTAATTTTTCAAGAAATCATCATGAGCTGCCTCATTATCGAGATGTTTTTGATACGATGACTCCATCAGATGTAAGGGTTTTGCTGTAATACACCATGAATTTTTTTAATTTTTAATAGTTCTTTGTTATGATATTTGTTGAATTTTGTAGATTGTGTGGGAGCCATATGAAGCATACATCATGGCATCTTTGCTGTATATATGCATCGAAGGCATATGGAAGGTGGTTGTGCCGTTGATATGCTTTAACATTGGGGAGTATCATCAACCTGATCGAACGATGAGATAGTTTGGCCTGAGCCAACATGTTCCTTAACCACCCTCTCAGTCGAAATGGGCCCACAGCTTAACGCTTAGGGGGAAATCAAAGGGTAATTAGTTACAAACGATGGCACCATTTATTGACGCATGGATCAATAGGTTCACATGGGTCCAGCCTGGTGTACCACCACAATGGTCCATCAACAACCAATCGGAGTATATGAGATGGTACCAGGGAATTACTCGTCGGTGGATCAGTAGAAATAACGCACAATTGGTCATTTTGGTAATTTTATTTTTCATTGTGTTTTTTATTATAAAGCACTAATAAATTATCATTATCATTACTAATTCCCAATTGATTTAACCTTGCACAGGCTGACGGGCTTGAACGGGTAAACTATTTAGCCATGCTAGAGGGGAGCCAAGCTTTGTCACTTGAAGAGATTAGCAGCGAGTCTAAGCGTATGGTGATGGCAATAGGGCCCAAAGTCGCATCACAACACCTTCTCAGTCTGCTCCGCTTGATTCGCAATCTTAGGCTCCACTGGTGGTACACATGACGATTAGTAGGTCTAGCAGGGAAACACGTGGACTAGACCGAAACAGAACGCCTGTTGAAGCACAACCATTTTATCCCCCACCTTTCCCAGAGCGAGATTCGGGGACTTATTACGTTCCTCCACAGTTTCCATATATTCCATGTCAGTCTTCAGCGACTTATTTCTATCCACATCTTCCGTCTCCTTCATCATCGTCAGGCCCGGGTATGCAGTCAGATCCATCACCTGGATCGAGCAAGCACAACTTCACATCATATACACAAGCCGGTCCGAGTATGCATGCATGCACATCATATGCACACCCAAGTCCAAGCATGCATTCAGGTATATCTTAAACAGTAGTGGGTTCTAGTATGCCTCAAAATGCCTCCCAGATGTATTATACACATGCACCATATACACCATCTGGCAACACACCTGTTGCACCTCAGCGATGGATTACGCAGCTTCAAGACACCCCAATGTGGTCTCCTGAATATGGTGCAGTCAGCATCGACCTTAATATTGATTTTGAGGATGTTATAGAGTTAGGCGATGATGCAGGCATTAACGATACACAATAAGAGATGAGGCGAAACCCACATCGTCAAGCAAGAGATTGAGGATATCAGTGCATCCTGTCACCAATGCAAGGCAACGAACATCGACACCATTGATTTAGTTTTTTAGTTTTTTTAAGAAATGACATATTCAATAGTAAACATTAATAAATAGCTTGTTGACTTATTATTTACTAGTTGGTTAAGTAGTTAACATTAAATAAGTTCATACAACGGTTACATAAATATTTAGTCGTACTAAACTGATTCCACATAAAATATTAATAAAAACGACGTGATAACATAATCACTATCCTTATTTGTCATCTATATTTACCCCGGATCCTCCGGCGCGTTGAGGGTAATGACGTCGGTTGTGCCCTTCAGACCTACATAACCCGCACCGTTGACTAGGTTGTGAATCTCTCCAATCCATTTCATTCCTAATCTGGGTTGATTTTGGTCATCCCTTTGGACGTAGCATCAAGTCATCTGGAACCAAGGTCCACGGCATATACATTGATGGTACACCTTCATCATTGCCAACAGGGGAACCATTCATAGGAGTAAGAGTTCTTGATGCAGTCTAACTTGTATTTGGGATCGATATACTGTTCATACCTAATATGAACGCGATCATAGGCTGCAATTACATGAGAGAAAGGAAAGTGAAATGCTTGAAATCTTCCACACTGGCAATATCGAGACGGTAAATCAACACTCCATGACTGGCCCCTTCTTTGGTTGACTAGATTGAATGCCTCCTCGACTTCAAATAGTAGATTTTTATGGTTAAACCTCCAAACATGATGGGATGATGCTTCTTCTTGTTGCTTCATCAATGCTTATCGCAGTTTTTCAGAATAATCCTGACCATAATTAAGTTTTGCCCTGGTGCTTAAACCTCGCTCAACAATATATTCTACCAGTCTGTGGTATGTACACTTCACCAAAGCTGTGATTGGCAAATTTTGAACACCTTTCAATATCCGATTTACTGCCTCCGACAAGTTAGTTGTCATGTGACCATACCTACGACCTTGATCATCATAAGCAAGACTCCACTTTTATTTTGAGATGCCATCAACCCACCGTCTAACCTCCGGACTAGCTTCCCGAAATCTTTCTAGCCTCCGGTCAAAGCAAACGCGAGACACTGTATATCCTGAAATAATACCGCATGTTTGTTATATAAAGATAACTCAACTAAACCTTTTGATCATTGACATAAAATTATTACCTAGTGTCATCAATGCCTTCTTCCACTTGACATTTTTAAATTTATGGTTGAAATTACTGGCGATATGTCTAAGGCCGTATACATGGTAAGCATTTGGTGGTTGCCAACCAAGGTATGGATTTGCCACGGCAGATTTAATACTTTGGTGGCGGTCGGAGATCAAACATATACCTATCCTATTGGTCACTTTTTCACGAATAAATGACAAAAACCTGGACCATACGTCCAATGTTTCTCCTTCCACGATCACAAACACGATCGGAGACACTTTGCTATTCCCGTCTTGTGTAGTTGCATTCAAGAGGGTACCACGATACTTACCAAACAAGAATGCACCATCCACTTGTATTATGGGCTTGCAGTAATTGAATGCATCACAACATTATTTGAATGTCCAAAAAACACGATGAAACTTACGACTATGAATATTAACCCGATTACCAACGATGACAGGATTTGTCTCTATCTTGTGATAGGCTCCAGGGGCATACAACTGCAAATGCTCCAACCATTTAGGCAACAATGCATATGATTCATCCCAGTCTCCGAATACATGCACTATGGCTTTTTGTTTAGCCTTCCATGCTTTTTGGTAAGAAATTTTGTATCCGAACATACTTTGGATCCTTTCCCGTATCAACCTGATGGTAACAGTGGGTTGTTCCCAAACCATGTCCGACACATCATCAGACCATATTTTAAATCATATCTGAATTATTTAAATTATCAAATTGAAAATCGTGATAATTTGTATACCTAGAATGCATAAGCAAACAAAGTTGGAGTCCATCTTTGCGTTATCTTGTGACAACATTGCGTTGCACAATTGTTAGGATCAGCATACTTCGACACTTCCCACTTGTCTTACTACTTTGATAAAATGACCCTTAATCTCCAAGGACAACCCGTTCACGATTTGAACAACCCACTTGCCATAAGGACTTTGTTGATTTTTCGACTTCAAATGATTGGTGAATTTTCATTGAATATTGCTTCACCGCCAACTGAACCGACTATTTGCTCTCAAATCGCAACCCCTCATACAACTCCTGTCCCACTTGTCACAATCCAGGAACGTCCAACCCTGCGAAATCCGTCTCTTCTTCTGGATGATTCCAATTAATATAATTGTAATGTGGAGATAGATTGATGATTGCACCATGTGATTGACCTGTAATAGATTAAATTCTTTTATATATGTAAACTAATGAAGATATTAATATTAGAATGGAAGGATAATATTTAAAAAAAACTGACTGATGTGGAACACCACATCCGGGCCTTACAGATGACACTAGAGAAACCAATCCGGCTGGTATTATATTAGAGCCACCTTCAGCTTCATCTTCGGAGTCAGCTGAATCATAATATGTAAATTCATCGTCATCTTCATCTTCATCTGACGTGAACTCCATTTCACTGCCCCATTCTTCATCATTGCTAAATGATTGATTCGATAACTCTTATTGTTGGATAGGTATAATGGAGCTACCAACCACATCGATCTCAACATATATCTCAAGTGTTGTCATTTCCGTAGTTTGCAGAAAAGTTTTAATCATGCAAGTCACATCTGTGTCATCAGTTAATTCGTAACCAGTGAAAATTGGAGGATTTACTTGTACAAGATGTTTCCCCATTATTTTTGAAATACACTGATTTGGTAGAATTTTCAACCTAGAATGTATCCTTGCCTTCAACGCTTCATACCTGATTCGTTGTTTTATTTGCATAATTTTCGTATTCCCTTCAAAAGTAAGGCATTATCTCCAGCATATACCCTCCCATTCCAGTAAAGCAAAACCATAACAACTTGATTCATATTGTCGGCCTACATTAATTAGACATAAATAAATAAGAATGATAATAAATAAATTACCACTACTAATGATATTTAATAATAATATTCCATATTTAAAAAATAATAATATGATAAAATTAACAACATTATTATTAGCAAAATTAAACAAAGACATAATAACAATATTAATGATAATATTACAACATTAATATATTAATAAACTAATAATGATATTAATTATAATAGGTAAGCATTGATATCGATAATAAATAAACGAATGATATAAAATGACTATTAAATAAAAAATGTGATATTATAAAAATTATATTATTTACCATAAATTAAAATTTATGATAAAATAGGTGTAGAAATATAAAAGAGTGTAGTAGAATGTTGGAAAATAGGAAAAATATTGAAGTGAGAAGTGGTGTAGGTGTAGGGAATGGGAGTCGGTTGGGGGATTTATATAAGGGAGGGAGTGGGATGTGAGAGTGGGGGGAGCGGCGTCACGTGGCACCACCAGGTGAGTGGTGCCACTGCAACTAGTGCCACTGGTGAACATATTTGTGTTATATCTCACAGTGTGTTTCATCACATGTGCTTCAGTGACTCTTGAATTAATCATCAATTAATGAGCTACTGTCCTCCTTCTTTGCTGGAATATTTGTATAGATGATTTGAAAATTTAATTTTTAATATTGTTATTTGGTGTTTGGATATTTAGGTTAGTTGTCCATTTACATTGTTCTTTTTGTGCCACTGGAAAGTGGGTTCAAGGAATCTGATGTGAAATTGTTGAACATGTTTGTGTTATATCTCATTCAATTTCGTCCGTATAGCAATTTGATGTCAGAATACACGATAGACCCCATTGCAAGAAAAATTTGCAAGTTTCACTACCAAAGTAAATCATTCCTCAACAATAATCTTCTCCAAGGGCTTTCTATATTTAGAAATAATTAATAATGTAATTGAAAAAACACAGTTTGATCATGTAGCAATTGGATTTATTACGAGATGGTGGTCAGCTATGGGACATGTAGCAATCAATTGACATCAACAGAAGGAGATAGGCACATGTTTGACATAATCATATCTAGCCCAAGCTTAATTGGAGATATTAAATTAACGGTAATTTAATACGTTACCACCCTTTGTGCTAATCAAATGAAAAAAATCATAATCTTTTAGACAGTGGTAGCTACTCCAATGGCTGGATTTCAAACAAAAACTTGGTTTTCTTATATTTGGCATGATTTGATATTTTTTAATTCATCGTTATAATATTTTAAATAAGAACATATTTCTTTCTTACTTACTATCTTCTTATCTAACTAATTTATTGAATATTTTATTTATTTAAGCTTTTTTAATGTAATATATTTCCGTTCCATTACATGTGGCGATAATGTTTTCCGTGACAAAAAAAAATGTTTGAATGTATCTATTTATTAAAACATAAAGAAATAAACTCTTTGGTCGGTTTGCTTTAATTACTATTTTATTTTTTTGATGAACAAATATATATATTTATATATAGAACTATAAGCACCAGCAGTGCTGTTTCATTTACATCAGTAGACCTGTATAACAAAAAAATTCCCGGGTCCCAACAAGAAACATCCCAAATAGCACCAATTCTAGTATACCACCAATAGATAATCTAACATTGATAAAAATAACAGCTTCTAGTTTCTAACTAAAGAACACGGCTAAGGTGTAAAAACAAGTGCAGATACATATAGCCCCTGGATTCTCAGATAGAAAAACTCCCCATAGCTTATGCAGACACTACTGCAACTCCACTAGCATGAGTCTGTTTGCACCTAAAGCATTTGACCCTGTAGATCTGATTCAACACTCCATAGGACACAAGCACCAATCTATGAAGGAGACATAACCGTCAGTGAAGTTTGAGAACTACTTATTCACAATGAGGGTGCACAATAAATTCATTTGTTACTGTCAATATTTTAAAAATCAATCCAATAAGAAGAACGAAAGACATTCAACATTTAACCAATTCAATTAATTTAACCAAAGTTCGAACCACGACACACACACACCCCTCTATATAAAGGCGATATACTCATTTGGTGTCTAACTTTATTTTTTTTATTACGAGTTTACGATAATTCATTTTAATATTTTTTTCACATATTTCCGTTAAGACAATCCGTAAATAACTTGCTATTATACTGTTTTTATCCTATCTAACATTTTTTTCTTTTGTACTTTCAATCTGAGTTGTCTTCGCTATTTTGTTGTCATACATATCTTACTCAATTAACCAAATTAGAAAAC
Source organism: Sophora flavescens (assembly GCA_030762895.1). Taxonomy (NCBI): domain Eukaryota; kingdom Viridiplantae; phylum Streptophyta; class Magnoliopsida; order Fabales; family Fabaceae; genus Sophora; species Sophora flavescens. The sequence continues at coordinate 105,036,324 of CM061063.1, forward strand.
AAAAGCACTCAACAAAAAAAATGTAGACGGACAAGCACAACAACGTTAATGCCTCTCTTGCTGCTAATATATATATATATCAACAAACTTGTATCTACAACTCTCATTCTTTTTATTTGTCGTTTAAAGTATTTGTATATAAGAAATTAAAATCCGTTAAATAGAAGCAAATTATAGTAAAAAAATAATTATTTAATATAACTACATTTTATTAAAATACTTAAAATATTAAAGTAACTATTTTAGTCATTTCTCTATCGTTATTAAAATTAAAAAACTAATTAGTTTTTATCTATTTTCTATAAGAAACTACATATGAGAAAAACAACCAACAAGTGTAATGATGAGGTGGCAGGTGCCTAATAAAATCACAGTTTAATTTTAATTGATATAATAATTAGTACAGTAACCGGTGCATATAGGTTGACTTTTGAAAAAAAAAAGATTATTTGTAAAATAATTGTATGGGAAATTATGTCCCAAAAATTATATAACTGTTTTATTTCAATCATGGATCGCAAAATGTAGTAACTTTTAAGTTACTAATTATTATTATCTATTGTAAATAATTAGTTGAATACATCATTATTTATCAACTTAAACAGGGGAAACATAAATATGAATTATGATTAACTATATGGATATTAATAGATTTAAATTCAAAGATTATTTCAGTAAATATAAATATGATTGGTTTAATTGTTTATGGTATATATATTTTTGCTTTTAGTTTATTATATTTTTATTTATGACAATAAATTTAAAAAGTACTAAAATTATAGTAAAGTATAAATTTCTTCCAACAATTCATTCACATATGTGATTACATGTAAAATCTTCATCATCATGTATTGTGTGGTGTAAATTTTTCTTATTATTTTCATGTAAATATTAATTCATGTGTGATATGTTTTATCTATAATTTTTATATTGATCAATTTATATAGATATTAATTGGTAAAAGATAATCAAAATTTTCTCAAATTAAAAAATCTTCAATAAATTAATTAGGTGAGAAGATAATTGATAAGGAATAATGATTTGCCTAAAATTATTAAGATTTAAAATCCTGAATTTGTAAAGAGGGGTTGAAAAAACAAACATTTGAATTTGATTTTCTATAATGTAATTAAATCTAAATTAATTTGGTATAATAAAATTCAAATTTACATACATAATAAAAAAATTATAATAAATTAATTATGAATATAATAAATAAGAAAGATCTATCTTAATGTTGAAATTATTAATAAAGTATATATTTTTTTTCTTTGTATTTTTTTGTGCTTAAATATATAATATTTTTTTATGAGGAATAAAATTATTTCATTTCACCCGAACCAAAGGATCCTTCCAAACATTTTGAAGTATACTTGTCAGAAAGAAATTTATACATAAGCATGTTTTTATGTAATTATTCATTCATATATTTTGTGTTTTTACTCTTGCATGCCTTTACGTGTAACATTTATCTTTGTTTATTCTATTCATTTTTTGTTATTTCTTGTGAACACCTAATTTTGTCTGGATGCCTTTTTTAATTAAAGATTTGAAAAAATAATAATCATAAATAAAAATAAAAAAAATAAAAAAAATCAAACTTCTTCTGAAATTTTTTTTCCCACTAATTCACTCCACCACAGCACAAGGCTCAAGCAAATAGGCTCTCATTTTTGGGTAGTTTTCAGAACATGGGGAAGAGCATTTTGCCTAGATCAGAGGAGTGGAACACTAAAAATGGAAATGGAGAGATGACCTGAGCATGGTAACCTCTGCAACACTCAAGCTTACAAGGTCCCAATGACAATGAGCAGAGTTCATCTCCTTCTACAAATAGAGGACAGCAGCAACAAAGAACAGGGAGAGAAATAGAAGGGGGAACTAGCAGCAGAAAAAATACTCAGTATTCTCCTTTCCAATCTCTAGCAACCATCACTCCCAAATCACAAATCAAACACAAAATACCCAACTCCAGAACAAAGAAAAATCAGAAAATCAGAAACAAAAAAAAACCTTTCTTTTTTTCTCTCTTTCTTTCTTCCTGCTTCACTTTTCTACCCAGAACCCATCTCCTTCACCTCCCCACTTCACATCTCCTTCTTCCTCTTCACTTCAACCCTTCCTCCTTCGTCTCCCCAGAACTCAGACCACCAGCCGCGCCACCACCCTCCACCGTGACCGCCGGCCACCGCACGACGAAGGGAGGGCCACCACACGCGACCCGCGTCGCTCCGTGAGCTGTCGCGGCCTTAGTCGCGCGAACGCGACTCCGCCGCTCCTCCACGCGGCCACCACGAGCTCCACCGCGACACCAAGCCAGATCCGCCACCATCACTGCAATACCAAGCCAGATCTGCCATGCGAACGCCATCCTCCACCGCAAGACCTCCATTTCCGGCCGAGCTTGACGAAGACAAGTGCAGATTTCAGTCTCCTTTCAGCCCTTTTCTCCCCTCTGCATCAAGCTCCCTCCTTTTCTCCATCTGCTCACTGTTGGTGTTGGGTAAAGTTGCTGAAGCTAGGGCTTATAACTTGCTTTATGATTTTCACTTTTATTTCTGATTTGTTTTATCATTTGAGTTGGGGTTATATTATTTGGGCTTATCCTGATATGCATGCTTGTTTTTTTTCTATTTTATAAGTGTGTAGTTTTTTTTTGTCAAAAAAATAATAAAAAAGTAAATCAAACTTAAAAATAAAGATAAACTATGGTTTAGCTATTTTTTTTTTTTCTTTCTTTTATTAGGTTTTAGATATTTGGTCCAAAGTCAAAATAAACCAGAATGCAAGATGTTTTCCTTGAAGTTAAAATTTTATTTATTGGACTTGGGGTTATAATCAAAATTGGGCTTAGAGTAAATAGTATAATAACCCATTTTGCTTCTAAAGAGTTTTAAACAGAAAATAAATAAAAAGGGTCTTTTAAAATATTTTCAGTCATCGATTTAGACAAAACTATGCTGCTAACATTTTTGAAATAAAAAGAACCTTTTTGAGTTCACGCGACAATCTATAATGTTGATGTATGATTTTTCATCCTCAAGTGTTGTACGAATTGTAAGGGTTCATCGTATAGCTTTGATATCTTTAACCCTGTGCAGGAGTGAATCCCCATTAAAAAAATATTAGTTTTTTATAATTTATACTTTTAATCAATTTTACCCAATTTCATTTTATAAAAATCTCTTTTTAATTCACGCAACAATCTACGACGTTGATGTATGATTTTTCATCCTCAAGTGTCGTGTGAATTGTAGGGGTTTATCATATAGCTTCGATATCTTTAACCCTGTGCAAGAGTGAATTCCTTCTTTCTGTAAAAATAAAATATTTTCAACTTGCTCTTTTAACAAAATTTATCCAACCTTTTGTAAAAAAAAATATAAAATAAAAATCTTTTTTATTTCACGCAACAATCTACGATGTTGATGTATGATTTTTCATCCTCAAGTGTCGTATGAATTGTAAGGGTTTATCGTGTAGCACTGCTATCTTGGACTCTACGCAAAAGTGAATTTATTCTGAAATAAAATCTTTTTTTAAAATAAAATAAATGAATCAAAATCTTTATCAAAATTAAAATCAACCAACCAATCAATTTTTTTAAAAGAACTACGTGGCTTTGAGTTTCTCATCGCACCTGGGAATACGTAGGAGCAAGATAAATCATCTTGTCAAGCCAAAACTAAATTTTCCTTTTGTGTGTCTCTTTTATGTTCAAATAATTAATCAAAATAATTAAACTTTCCCTTTTTTAACAATAAATTCAAAAAATTTAAAAATCAATAAAAATTTTAAAATATTAAAAATTAAAAATAATTCTTTCTTGTAAATATTTTTGGGGTAAAACAAATATTTAAAAGATTATTAAAATGTTTTTTTTGCACAACTAACTTGAGGTACCGTTTTTAAACGGGCGATGTGGGGTGCTAATACCTTCCCTACTCGTAACCGACTCCCAGACTCATCTCTCTCTTTTTTTAGATCAGTTTACCTTTAAATAATTGGGGTTTTCTAAGATTTTCCCAATAAAAAATTTTAGTGGCAACTCCTCTGTCTTTACACTCTTTTTCGCGGCGCCCGGACGGGACGGTCGCGACAGCTGGCGACTCCACTGGGGACTTTGAGAGTCAGGCCTATCATAGTTGGTTGTGCATTTTTTTTAATAAATTCGAAAATATTAGTTTTACCCCTCTTTGTTTTATTTGTTTTGTATATAGTATTATATGTTTTAATAAATGTCTTTGTACATTCTTGCAACCTTAGGGTAGAAAACTCTGGTAAATGTTGGTTGTTCTTTTGCAGGCTTGGGGTTAGTTTTTTGGTTTTGTGCAGGTTTGCTTGCTCCCAGCACACACATCACCATCACATACTCACACACTTTTAGGCTCTATACCCGAGTCTTGGAATGCCATAGGATTAGAAGGGGCTTCAGTGATGTTATTGTGAAGCTTTTGCGTCCCTGACAGACATTGATTCTCCCGCTCGGATTGCTACCGGTACATGAACTACCATATTGTGACTTTTTTGTCCCCGTGCTGAGGTTCATGGATTCGGATCCTTATCTTTTAGATGAGGGTAATCCGGGGACCATATGTTTAGGGGTCTATATCTGTCTAAAAGTCATGCACATAAAATGCCATTAGCAGCCTACCAAAATAGGGTCTTCACTTCAGAAGTCCCAACTTTAGGATTTGACCTATGTAGGATAAAAGGGAGCACATTCCATCTTTTTCTGCAACAAGAATAATCACATTTTATATCACATGCATCATAACGATTTTCTGCACGCATCCCACATGCACCTTAACATGCAATTCATTCATGCATTCATGCATTCATGCAGTAATAGACCTATCATGACAAAAACATTAATTAAAGTATATATAATAGATTTCAGATAATTAAAAAATTGCATTACTGATTATAAAGTATTTTAATGCTTATGTTTCGATGATCGTCTTCAGGTCATTCGCCGGCTTATATCCCAATGAGCAGAAGAAGACCACGACGTTCATCCTAGGGTACAAGATCAACAGTTGTCAATGTTGGCTGTATTTGTGGAACAGTTAGTGACTAAGTCATATATAGTTATACTTAAATAACCAGTACTTACTTATTGAGATAATGCGCAAGGTAGAATTGATGATCGTCTCGGGCAAGTATATCACGTATGGTGGTGACCGGGTCTTCTGATGCTAGGAGAACATCACCCTGAATGAACATGGGGTCAATGAACCCATAAAGGGCGAGGTTACCCTGATCAACTAACATACAATGCAGATACCTAATATATTGGAAAAACATGTTAATTATCATAGTATTTAAAAATTAATTACTTAACTTATAAATAAAATGTACTTACGTGCACCATAACGATATGTGTGCAGAACTAGCCATTTCTTTATTGAGTACCATCTCCATAAGTTCCTTCTTTGGGATATACAGTTCATCACCTGGATTGGCATCATGTTCCAACCTTACCAAGGCTGCGTCATTCTCCATGGTGACAACCTGTATAGCCAGAACTTTAAAAACATCACCATGGCCAGGTGCCCCTTTGTCGATCCCCTAAACAACACAAATATATATTAGTAATCACGGATAATTAAGTTATTTAATTCGTAATTAACTAAATGGTCAAATGAATACCTTGGCAGGAGCAGACATATCTGGTCTTCCTGGATCCGACCTTTTAGGCACAATATCATTTCCAACATCCTATAACGAATAAAAATAAAGCATTATCTTTAAACAATAATAAATTATTTCAACTATGAATATAGAAAAACACAACTAACTGAATACCTCAGATGCAACAAGAAAGCTGACCAGTCTTCTTGGCCAGAGGATGAAGTTACTGGGGGTCTGACCCACTGTTTGAACCCCCTCAGTGGGCACAGGGACTCGAGCATCAGCATCTCGAATAATCTCAACAACGACCCTCAGCTGATCATCCGGTAATAAACGATGGTGTATGGTATTACCTAAGTTATCATCTGCCCTCCCCAATGCCACTAAGCGGTGATCATGATGATCATCAACATACAGCTCACACCTATCAGGGTCATCATCATCATCATCATCATCATCACCACCATCATCATTTTTAGGCTGATGAGGAGGATCACATGAGCCCTTAGTTCTCACATGGACAGAGGGTTGGACAGAGGGTTGGACACCGGCTGTCATCTGCTGGGACATAGAAGACAATATTGCCATCTGCTGGGTAAACTGCTCGACCATCTCCTGTCGAAGCTCAGCTTCAATCTCCTATTTTAGTCGTGCTCTATCTGCATCAACATCCCTGTGGCATTGGTGTGAAGATGAACCATGGTATTGGCGAATGCCGACGTCCCATCCAACACCAATGACACGGCCCGGGTGGTCTGGTTTACCGATGGCAGTAGCTAAGATATCATCGCGTCCTCTAGGAACAAAGGTTCCTTGGGTTACCTACTCGTCCAAGGCATCATATCACATAAAATATCAGGTCACATTACAATTCGGTAACAATCTTAAAATGACAATTACAATTCAAACTATACTTACAATCTTCTCAGCTACTTGGCGGGCCTCCTCAGATGTATATTATCCCGTTTTTCTTTGTCGGGACCTCTTCCATTTACGATGGCGGGGGGGTGGAGGTGGATCAACAACCTCTGGACGATTTTCAGCATTAGGATCCGCCTGAGATGCTGCTTCCTGACGTGCTTTCTTTTCCTCTTCAACCATTATCTGACCAAGCTTTTTATATCCCCCACGAGGCATGACATGGGGGTAGACATTCTTGCTTTGGTTTTTCTGCCCCTTTTTTCCTCTTCTCCTGTTATAAATAGAAGACAATTAAATTACATAAGTAAATAAAATTAATGAAATTACATAAATTTAGAGACAAATCAAATAAGTTAACCTGAAAGCTGGGATCATGTTGGCTCTGAACAAAGCGATCCCACGTTGCCTGGTCAAGAAACGGGTACACCTCAAGTGGGTTCTTTTTACTTGTTGGATTGAATACATAGTATCTGCCCAGGTCGGCCTTAAAAGCCCTCCAACGCTCACCAGCATACTTTAGCAAACGCTTCTTCATAACGTACGTATCCGATATGTCAAAGGTCAGCTACATTAAGACCAAAAGAATCAACGAATTACTGTATGATATTATTAAGATAAAAATAAAGTAGATACAGACAAACACAGGACGTAAAAGTATAGATACCAGAATACTCTCCCATATCTGATCCTTCACGTCCGCCGGCACATCTTTCCAAATATCAATGAGTATACTAGGCCTGCTCCTAGCAAGGCTCGCCACAAAACTGTTAAACTGCTCTGCCATTGGCCCAATAGGATTGAGGTTATTATCAAAGTCTATTATTATCCTTTGATTTGAACCACGGTTGGCAGTCAAATTCCTCATTCGTGTGGCACGAGGTCTCCGACCCGCTGCATGAAGGAGGGATATTCTCACGACCAGTCATGTATACCTGTTTAAACAAAAACACCTGTCAATTTCTTGTTCTGCAAACAGAGTAAGAAAGTTGGTCAGCGTCAATGATTGGTAGAAATGCTAAATGTTAGAAATGCTTAAAAATGAGTCATATAGGATATGTATGAAGAACTAGTATTCAAGTATTAGTTGTACATGTTGTCAAGTGGTGTGAAAGAACACCGGTCATAAACTTCAAGTTGTCAAGTGGGTACCAACTATTGGTTTGCAGTTATAAGAAGTAATCAGTCATACTCTAAGCCCATTATATGAACCCCTAAAGTTGTTCCACTATTTGGCCATAGCAGTAATATCTTATCTAACTTGACATTTTGCTTTGAAAAACATGTAGAATTCATGCTTTCCAAAGGCATCTAAGAGTGAAAGAGAAGAAACAAAGAAGTTATCATGATTTAGCTTGTTTTCAGAATGTCTATCCACCAGAGAGAGAGTTTTCACATAATGCTCGAAAAGTAGTAACCCTAAAGGAAGAGAGAGAGAGAAAGAGAGAGAGAGAGACGCATACCTGAGGGACGAGGAGGGACGAGAAAAAATGGCGCTCTTCACGCAAACGAGGGTAGCTCGCGGATGGCCGTTCTCAGTGGTTCTCTTCACCCTCTTCCGAAGCAGAAAATGAAGGTTCGCAGTGGTCTTCTTCTTTGTCTACGATTAGGGATTTGCAGAGAGTTAGGGGGAAAGGGAAATCGTTATAGTTGTGAGAGGGAGAGCTTACCTGAGAGAGAGAGAGAGGTCGAAGAGAGCTCCCTCGATGGTCCTCCGGTGGTAGTCGAAAGAGGTGGTTCTCTTTGCAATGTGACGTAGAGTGAGAGCAGTGAGAGAGATGGAGAAGCAGTGACAAAGGAATGAAAAACAAATGGAATGGAAAACGGCGCGAAGAGTATGAGGGAATGAAAATAGAAACTTAGGTTATTACACATCGGTTTAAAAAACTGATGTGATAAAAATATTTCACATCGGTTTCGGTATAACCGATGTAGAAACTTACAATTTATTTTAAAATTTCATTTTTTTAAGTTACTACATCGGCTATTTGAAAACCGATGTGTAATCTTACGGCTGATTAAAAAAAAATTATAATTTGTGTTCCCTTTTCCACATCGGTTATTCAGAACCGATGTCTAATCTTATGTCTAATAAAAAAAAAATTTTGGTTTCACTTTTCCACATCGGTTTTATCTAAAACCGATGTTAAATATTTTTATCACATCGGTTTATTGTATAACCGATGTTAAAATATTTCAGTTTAATTTCAAAAATGCCACGGCCTTCTATTTCAGATCGGTTTTGTTAAAACCGATGTTAAAAACTGATGTTAAATATATATTTTGCACTAGTGAATATTTTCCAAAGGCTTTTCCTTACGTAAAAACACATATTTTCTAAATGGTTTTCTCTTATACAAAAACTTAGTTCGTGAGAAAATAATTTCCTTTAACTTGAAATTATTTAACACAAGTTCTAAAGTTTTATCCTTCCGGAATAAATACAGGTAAGATCACTTACTTTCCAAAACATGTACTTTACTAAAGAACATTTTAAAATGAACACCATTACTTTCAAAGTTCTCTTTGAATCTTATTTAGGCTTTTAATCATATGATTAGTTGAGCACAGACTAACGTCAGGCTTTTCAGACATCAATCAATATCATCATAATCTCAGTCAACAATATAACAGTTAATGACAGTTCATAATATATATGATTCACAACACTTTAAATCAAGTAAGAATCAACTTCAAAAAGTTATCACAACAATTCAAGTATACAAATCATTCAAACTTTGATTCAATATAATAACAATATTCAAATAAATCGAGTAAACCACATACACACATGCACGTAGCTATTGAATATCACTCAGGCTGTCCCCTCTTACCTTTTGTGAAGGTAAAGGTACGTGATGCTTGAGGAAGTGTACTACAAATGTCCTCGTCTACTCCGCGACGAAAGTCTAGGTTTATGAACTTAAAACCACAAGTTAAAAGTTAACCAAGAATACTAAACCAAGAAGGTATAGGTTCGACCATGGCATAAAATAGGGTTAGAGGTTTTCAAGAAAAGAATACAACTCATGGATTAATGATCCTTAAGTGTTAGGAGTTCATAACCAAGGTTCACTTTACAAAGATAGAGCAAAAATCCCATTAAATCCATGCTTAGGGTTTTGGCCTCTTTAGTATAAGTAGGCTAGAAATTTCCAACCCTTCTAAGCTCTTAGATTTAGCGTTAAAAGATACCAAGAAGTCTAAATTCATGATCATATTGGAAAATGAAAACAAAACATCCTAGGTTCACAACCATCATAGGTTCGGCCATCATAGGATAAATAGGCTAGAAATCTTTAAACTTTCCAAGGTTCACAACCATCATAGGTTCGGCCATCATAGGATAAATAGGCTAGAAATCTTTAAACTTTCCAATCTCTTAGACTTAGCATCCAAATGTATTAAGGAGCTTAAGCCCATGATCATATTGGAAAATGAAAACAAAACATCCTAGGTTCACAGCCATCATAGGTTCGGCCATCATAGGATAAATTGACTAAAAATATTTAAACTTTCCAAGAATTTAGATTTAAGATCAAGGTGTATCTAGAAGCTCAAATACATGATCATCTTTCAAAAAGTTGAAACAAAAATTCCTAGGCCACTAATACATAGTTTCGGCCATCTTTGGAAAAATAGGTTAGAGATGTTTGTTTGATACAAGCTCTTAGAATATGAAACTAGAGATTAATTGAAGTTCATAGAAATTGGTTTCAACTCAAAAGGAGTTTTCTACCATTTTCTAGAGATTTTAGAAGTTAAAAGAGCTTTAAGAACTTTTTAAGAAAACACAGAGTAAACTCATGAAATAAGTGAAAAACTTGCAAGAGAAGAGTATGAGGGGGTTACCCTTGAAACTAGAAAGAAAATGCATGAAGAAGTTGAAGCTTGAAACTAAGTAAAAATGAAAACTTTAAATGTTGGAAGTTTTGAAGCAAGAATGGAGGAGAAGAAGAAAAATGGAAGAGATGAAATGAAGTGGGTATTTATAGAAGGAGAGGTGAGAGTGGCGCGAAAGAGAGAGGGAGAAGCAAGTCTTGATGGCCAAGTTTTGGCTTATGCCTTGTTTGGTTGAAGAAGAGAGAGAAAACTAGGCTTTTAGCATATAATATGTTATAATTCAAAAAGTGTCATTATAACAAATTTTTAGGATGTGACTTAGGCCACCCCCTAGTAAGTCGCCTCAGTCTCACATGTCACCTCAACACTTTTGTGCTCCATACTCTGCTCCATTGCATATCCGGTTCAAGTTTCCGATCGTATTTCACCCGGAATAAATATTATATTTGTTTTCTGCTCAGTAAACTTGTACCGGTAGTGAAAATACAGACCGACTTTCGTCTGAATTTTCAACCGAAAATTTAACCGTGACTTCCTACGATAAAAGAACATAAGAAAATGATTTTATTTTATTTAAAATCACTCTCTGGATTTTATCAAAAATTAATACATATACACATGTATTTACTGCTAGAGAAAGACACAAATCGGGGCGTTACAACTACTAATGTCATGGTAGTTGCAGATGGAGCTTGTCAACACAATGTCCATGCTCTTCAAAACTTGAAGGACCTGTTAAATACAAACACTATATTAATATCACAATCAAATTACATTCAATTGGGAGTGATTCAATTGAGTTGGGCAAAGAAAAAGAATGGACAAAGAAAATGTGTAGTTAGGAGGAGATGTGGAGTTGTGCCTAAGAGGATAAGTCTCTAAAAGATGAAGAAGGAACATCTGAAACAAAAAATAAGAGAGAAGTGAAAGAAAAACAGAAATCTTAACCATTCAATCATATCAAAAGCGTCAAAATCATACAAAAAATGAGCAATACAAAAGTGATACACATTTTATGACTACTATCATCCACAAGCAATTACCATCAAAATCAGAATTGAAGCAAAAACACGTTGGGCAGCCATTGAAAACAACAAATAAAGCAAAGAAGGCAATAAAGTAAAGAAGGTAATAGAGGAGGGAATGTTGAGTCGGTGCAATTGAGCTGGGTATTAGCATACCTGTTTATAATCGAGTGTGCATTTAAAATTTTAGTTTGTACTGCATTAAAAATAATATATCAGATTTCAAATATTCGCTGATTCTATGGATTATACTTCCACAATTTATGATATTTATCTGCTCTTGCAATTCGTGATTTATTGAGGTCATTATTGGGTTAGATTATTGCACATATTTTGAGTTACTCTGTAATTAAATGACATTAAGTATCCGATATATTATAACTGCAAGTTGGTGTTTGATTGAAAATTTCAAATTTGGTATCAATTTCGCATGATTTTGCATGATTGTTCAATTATGATTTGGTATCAATCTTGCATGATTTCGCATGGTCAGCATAAGTTCTAATAATTAATTTCAAACTTGATATCAATTTAGCATGATTTTGCATGATTTTTAATTGATTTTCACATGATTTCACCTTTAGAGATTTTGCGATAATTAATTTCAAATTTGGTATCAATTTCGCAATTCTGTGATTCACTGGTACTCACGAAATTTTAGAGATTCACTCATATTTGAATTTGAATATTTTTAGAAATTGTAGGTACCAATCAAAGTCAGATTAGAAATTTAACGTGCATTAATATTTATTCGTTGAATCGCTCTCGTGTTGACATATAAGGCTTGATGATGTGTCATTGTCTAGAAGAAGAGCATTCCCCACGAAGACATTTAACTTTATATATATAATAGATTTACTATTCATTGTTAATATAAAAAAACTTTACATTAAATATCAATGAAATTTATAAAATAATAAAAAATATTCAAAATCCAGTTGGAATTAGTTTTCTTCATGGTCAAAAGTCACGCAACAGTATTATATTGGGACAACAAATAGGTGTGAACATCGTATAATTATACAGATTTTTATGCGGTTACGAAAAGAGTTGTGCTAATTTGACACAATTTTCGACAACATACTCGACAATGTTACGATAGTGTATTGTAGCGATACTGTAGCAGCATTTTTTATTTATTTAAATTTTGACTTTTTTAAAAAAATAAAAATTTTATTTCTAAAAAAACCCATTCACCAAATAATAAACTGAATTCACCATATATTTGTACATGATTCACCAAATATTTGCACATACTTAACCAAAATATTTATTTATGAAAAAAACCATTCATCAAATAATGAACTGAATTCACCAGATATTTATATATATCCGATTCACCATATATTTGCACATACTTAACCAAAAAATTTATTTCTCAAAAAAACATATTCACCCGATAATGAACTGAATTCATCAGATATTTATACCGGATTCACCAGATATTTGCACATAATTAACCAAAAAAATTGTTTCTCAAAAAAACTCATTCACCAGATAATAAATTGAATTCACCAGATATTTGTACCCGATTCACCAGATATTTACACATACTTAACCAAAATAATTTATTTATAAAAAAACACATTCACCAGATAATGAACTGAATTCACCGGATATTTATACCTGATTCACCATATATTTGCACATACTTAACCACAAAATTTATTTCTCAAAAAAACTTATTCACCAGATAATGAACTGAATTCACCAGATATTTATACCGGATTCACCATATATTTGCACATACTTAATCAAAAAAATTATTTCTCAAAAAAACTCATTCACCAGATAATGAACTGAATTCACCAGATATTTGTACCCGATTCACCAGATATTTGCACATACTTAATCAAAAAAATTATTTATAAAAAAAAGTAATTTAATTTATTTAAAAAAAGGACCCGCTACAGTGTCGCACAGTACACTGTTCATACGGTGTCAATCGTATGGTGTCCAGAAATCTGTGTCAATTTAGCATTCTTGTTACGAAAAATACATTGAAACTATGGCGTGTGTTGGGAAACGGGTGTTCAAAAAACATTGAGTTGTGTTATTTAATTTAAACACAAATTTTAGACATCGTATATGATAATGTATGTATTTTTTTATCTCTCACTTACTTTTTTATAATTTTTATATACACACGCATCTAAAAAATATATAGGAAAACAAAGGATTTTTTTATCAAAGGAAAACAAAGGATTCGTGTTGAAAAAACATTCCTCAAAAACATTGATGTTCTTGATTCTTCTTCTAGAATACCATCCTCTATAAATACCCAAGTTTGCACCGTAAAATCTACAACAACAAACACTCGTGCATAGAAGCACCTAAAGAGATATAGGGAGATGGAGATTTTAGGACTATCTGTGGTTCTTGTAGCCTTGATGTCAATAATCTTAGTTCTCTGTCTCTGCTTGCTCGTGCCACTAGCATTTTTTTGGTGGCTTTCACCTAACCAAACACTTCAAAAGCTCAAGAGATGTGGATTTGGAGGACCAACCCCAAGTTTTCCTTTTGGAAATATTGAAGAGATGAAAAGGAAGAACAACATTAGCTCTTTTTCTTCATTTGGGTCCTCATCTCTTACCCTCACCCATGACATACACTCAGCTGTTTCTCCCTACTTTTCTTCTTGGCAAAAATCTTATGGTAAGTCTATACGAAGTCTCTTTTACAAATTTTGGGATGAAGTCCCTTTAAAGTGAGTGAAAATATAAAGTAAAAAAATAAGAGTGTATTCACCCTTAATATTAAAATGCGTTGAGATCCAACTCACTTTAGTTAATCAATAGTGGATATAGTACTAAAGTGAGTCTTAGTGGATACACTTTAGCATGTGCTGGTTGGTTTGTGTTCTAAGTGTGGAATGCATGATTTATCAACCTCTACTTGTTAGTTAAGAGTTAGTTATATGGATAGAATCAGTTATACAGTTAGATAAGTTAGTTATCCTGCTACTTTGATAGCAGCTGAATGCTCCTTAAATAGGAAGCCTTGTAAATGTGTAATAATTAATTTTTGATCAATGAAAGTACCTCATTCATTCCATTCTCTCTTCTCCTTCTTCCGAGTGATCAGATTCAATATGATTGCTTTCTTAGTTTTCGTGGAAAAGTGCTATAACAGGGATAGAACCTTGCCTATGCATAGTTTGGTTAGTTTTATTTTTTTTCGTTTATAATTTGTTCATTAAATTATTAATCAATTTTATCATAACTTCATGTTATCTGGGTTTTTGCATTCTGGTTATATAATATATTTACTTTGTTGTTCAAATGGAGATGGAAGCTTAGAAGCAAAGAAGATAAAGGGTATAAGGAGTTGAAGGAACGGAGATCAAACCCTGGTAAAAGAGAAAAAAAATAACAACTAATATTTGCTTATAAAAAAAAAGGATTCTTTGCAGCCTTGTAACAGGTCATGTAGAATTAATGGTGTAGTTCTCTTAGATGACTGGTATTTTTGGTAAATGATTTTGGGTTTGATTAGCTTTTCATTACAGCTTTCGAGTGTAAGATTGTTTTTAGGATATCTGTTGATTTTGTTTTTATATGAGTTTTAGTACCTCTTGCATTCTTGTCAACATATTTTTTACTTATAAAAAAATGGTGGATACACACTTTTTTATTTTACAGTTTTCCTCACTTTGGAGGATTCTAATTCACTTATTATATGTTTAAATAACTTACACGTATATCAAAATATAACTTTGAACTATTTCAGAAAAATAATTAATTATTTCTCTCAAAATAATGAAATTCAAACACGTGAAAATAATTTGACTGGCGAAGTGAGAATAATATGGACAACTTTTGGGTACTCTTGTTAAAAAAATTAACAAGTATTTATTTTTGCTGTTCAGGGAAAGTGTTCATTTACTGGCTGGGTACGGAGCCATTTTTGTACATTGCAGACCCAGAATTCTTGAGGAAAATGTCCGCAGAGGTTTTGGCCAAGACATGGGGAAAACCTAGTGTGTTTAGAGATGACAGGTTCCCTATGTTTGGGAATGGTTTGGTTATGGCTGAAGGCAACAAATGGAATGGTCACCGACATGTTATAGCCCCGGCATTTTCTCCAGTTAACTTGAAGGTTTATGTTTCCTTTAACTCCCTCTTTCTCAAATTACAAATGACCACAAGAATTCAACCATAGATTTTGTAGCATTATGACTTTTTATTTTTGTATTTGCTCGGCGGTTGAAATTATATGGTACTAGATCATGAACCTATACGATGCACAGATAAATTAATAATAGGTAGAGGTGTAATTATGTATTATTTTAAAAAATAATACTTTTGTTATAATAAAAAGGATTATGAAAATTAACCATTTTCATGACATAAATAAATATATTCAGAATTTAACATTAAATATCAATAGATTTATTAAATGCAATTTTTTTTTTGCAGAGATTCTAGAAAATAGAGTGAAAATGATGAGAAAGATATATGTAAAAGGTACAAAATCAAAGTAAAAAATTATTTGTAACTTACATGTTAAATTCTGAAAGACTTTGCCATAAACGACAATTGTAACATAAATATATTAAAATACAAATTTGAAAAATATTACATTTTTAAAATTTAAAGAATTAATTTAATAAATATAAAGTTATTTTAATAATGATTTATGTCAAATATTTTTTCTTTGACATTCGTTTTTATTATCACTTTATACCCAAATCTAAAAAATTAAATTTAGAAGTATATCATGAAATGTATAGATATTTTTTGAAATATAAAATATTAAATTGAAAAAAATTAGTCTCATTGAGTCAGCTCATTTATGTCATGAGACATATATTGTGACAGCGCTCTCTCTTGCCCCTTTCCCATTTTTTCTTCCTTTCTCCTTTTCCCATGCAAGGTCTTCTATGAGTCTCCCCTTAGACCAAAAAAAAATGTAAAAAGAATCATTACATAAAAATAATAATTTGAAGGTAATGAAAATAAATTATATTATTAAAATAAAAAATAAATTTAAAATAATTGAAACCACATATTCAATATTTAAAAGTGCATTTCAATGCATTGGAACTATACTCGATATTGAGAACTATATTGTTTTAGTTTGAAAAATTCGTTTGTTGACAAATTACACCAATGAATTTTAGTTTTAAAAATTCAAAATTAATATATTGAAATTAATTGCTCTTGATATATTGAAAACTACAATGCATTACTCACCTGACCCGCTGCACTAATGAATTTTATTTTTAAAATTTAAAAATTAATATTTTGAAATTAATAACTCTTAAAATATCAAAAATTGTATTGTGTTAATCTTGCTTGAACCAATTGCCAACGAATTTTATTTTGAAAATTTTAAAATTAATATTTGAAATTAACAACTCTTATGTTATAGGAAACTACAATATATTAATCTAGTTTGATTCATTCCACCATTGAACTTTAATTTTAAAATTCAAAAAATTAATCTTTCAAAATTAATAACTATTAAAATATTGAAAGATACACCGAATAAAAGTCGCTTGACCAACTTCACCAATGAGATTTATTTTGAAAATTAAAAAATTAATATTTGAAATTAATAACTCTTGAAATATTAAAAAATACATTGTATTAATTTCACTTGATCAATCCCACTAATGAATTTTAATTATATTTTGAAATATATATTTTGAAATTAATAACTCTTAAAGTGTACTTAAATATTTAATAAATTGTACACTTGTTTTTAATATCACTTTATACTTGAATTTTAAAATTAAATTTACATGTGTTTTATGGCCTGTATAGGTATTTTATAAAATATAAAACACTAAATAAAAATATTCAAACGAATTCATTTATATATTAAAAAAATATTTTTGTTGTAGTAAAATAACATATAATAATATCAAAATATCAAACCACTAACGCCAAGACACCATCCAATTACATGCTGAAATAATTAAAACAATGTGAGAAAATAAAATCTTATAAAATTTCCTTTTCATTTATAAATATGTATTGAATTTAACATGATCCTTCATTTCATTTATAATTTTTTCAAAATGGACAAAGAAAAATCCATACAAGGGAAGGGAGTGGTTGATGTTGGTATTAAATTATGCTTGTTCTGAAGTTGAGGGTCAACTAGTGCGTTACTATTTTATATAGTTGGGTATTCAAAGTCATTCTAAAGTTAAATATTTCATAAACATCATTGCTTTCAACCAAAAGATTCTCAACTTAAGAGTACCTCTAGCAGTAGCTTGGATCCTCTCATCTTACATTAAAAAAAATTAAGAAACTCAAATATTAGTCATGAAAGAAGTTGTAAAAAACATGTAGTTAAAAAATTAAGCAATAGTTATATATAATCCAAAAACACCAACTCTACGTTATCTCCAAATTGAGGTTGTAAGAAATTTGGTTGTTTCCAAAGCCGTAGCACTCTACTTTGATCGTCCATTTATCTTTTGATGGAGAAAGGTTTAATAATAAATTTAGTTTTAAACATGAGGAGAAGATAAAAAAATAAACTTTAGATAAACAAATTTTCTCAAGAGATTCTTAATTGAATTTTATATTTTCACTTGATTGCCTACATTTTTACAGTACCTCATTAGGTTGGTAAAGAGTAAACTTACGTTAGGAATATAGGAGAAATAACTCAAAGATTTAAGCAAATTACATTGAGAAATCATTCATCATCTTGAAATTGTTTATTTGCTTTGAAAGTATATATAAATATTCTAATTACATAGATTTATTAGGTCAGACATGGATTTTAACATATACTTAAAAAGTTTCAATCAAGAGAAAAAACATATATGATATATCTATAAAGTAGTCTTACTTTCCCAATGTCTAATAATTATTTTCCCAAAAAAATTATAAATATCAAAAATTATTTTATTTACTTTAAAATGTAACATTGGAAATGGGTGCCACATTTTATTTGTATGAGATAAAGTTATGATAATAAATTTTATTGATAATAATTTAGGACTCTTTATTTATCACAATTCATATACAACAATGAATTTATAGTTGCTTTAAATTTATTAATTACATTAGAAATGATTGATAATATTCAATACAGTTGTAAGTGGGAGGAAAAATATTTGATATTTTATAATTTTGATTTAACTAAACAATAAATTTATATAAATATATTTTTTCTAAAAGTGAAAGAATTTAAATTTTATAGTAATTCTGAAGATGACATGTGACAAAAGTTTCCATTCATAGTTTTCACTTTATAATAATTATTTATGCTTATAATATTAATATTTATAATATTCATTTATAATGTTATCGTAATTATAGCTGAAATGCGATTGTAGAAACAGCCAAAATCACGATATTGCAACTTGCAACTTCAATTGCAATTGTATATTTATCTCATTGTAAAATCCTATTTCCTAGTAAAAGTTATCTACATCTACATCGAGAGGGTACGATTAATGCGAAAAGTGTATGCATGAATTTGGCATTTTTTTGTGATATTAATTTTTTTTGACACAGTTTTTGATATTAATTAGTGACACAAACTTAGAACAAAAATGAACATTGAAACTGCTTGACGACAGTTTGAAATAATAAATTATTTTAACTAATAACTACTCCCTCCGTTATTTTTTTTTTGGTAATTTAAGGTTTATATACATAGATTAAAAAATTATTAATGTGTTTATATTTGTACAAAAAAAATCCTTATTTTTTCCGTTAATTATTTACAAATTCCAACTATATTTACTCCATTAATCATTTATGTACTTTGAAGGTTTTGTGTATTTTCAAGGAATTTCAATTTAATTATATTATTAGGGTATATATGGAAAAAAAATGGTCAAATATGTCTTGGGTTTATAAAACACCCATTGTTTTGGAAAAAAACAAATAGCTAAAATTACCAAACAAAAAGAACGGAGGGAGTATGTACTCCCTCGGACTCAATTATAAGCAAAATTAACTAATTTCACACTTATTAAGGAAGCTAGTTAATTTAATTTAATTGTCTTTATGTAAAAGTTTGATTTTTAATTACTAAATTACTCTTTAATTGTCTCATGAGTGTGCAATACTCTTGAAAAATTAAAAGGATAATTAGTTGGATTGATTACTTTTCTTGATTTTTGGAATGTTAACATTAAATAGAGTTGAATTGGTTGGATTTTGCTTATATTTAAGTCCACTATAGATACTTTTTTTTGCTTATAATTGAGTGCAGATTGAGTATCATGAAATGGTCCACCCAACTTCATTCGATCGTACTTCTTCCCTTGGTCATATTAAACATTTTGATTTCTCTCATAATTAATTACTTTGCATTATATTAATTAATTATTTGTGTGGATGTAATATATAATATAGGAAATGGTGAGTATGATGGTTGAGTCTACAAGTCAAATGATTGACAGGTGGGTTTCTCAACTAAACTCTGGCAACCCTGAAATTGATGTTGAGAAAGAGCTTATAGCGAATGCTGGAGAGATCATAGCAAGAGCAAGTTTTGGCATGAGAGATGAAACTGGCAAAAAAGTATTTGAAAAATTAAGAACCCTTCAAATGTCACTTTTTAAGTCCAACAGGTATGTGGGGGTTCCCTTTGGCAAGTTTCTCTGTGTCAGCAAAACCCTAGAGGGCATGAAACTTGGTCAAGAAGTTGACAAGCTCTTGTTGACCATCATAAAAGCTCGGATGAATTCAAATAAAAAGGGAAAGTCTCAACAAGATTTGTTGGGTTTGCTTTTGGAAGAAAATTATAAGGTCGATGGTCAATTAGATAAGAAATTTAGCATGCGAGAATTGGTTGATGAGTGCAAGACCTTTTTCTTTGGTGGCTATGAGACCACAGCACTTTCTATCACATGGACTTTGCTGCTTCTAGCTATGCATCAAGATTGGCAAAACCAGTTGAGAGATGAGATAAAAGAAGTGGTGGGTGATGGCAAGCTAGATATCAACATGCTGAATGGCTTAAATAAGGTAACATAATGCCAAATCAAAAATTTGGAGGTTTAGTTGAAGGATAGAGACCACTTCTCCCATTTTGGTATATTATATCATGTCTATCCACCTATCAAATGTTACCACATATTCTATCTTTTTTAATATTACATAAAATTTTAATTTATGTGACAACATTTGATTGGTGGGGATAGGATATAGTACACTAAAGTGGAATCAAATATATTAACTGCGTTTCTTAAATTTTTCATTTGAATTATATATTCTCACAAGTACAACCTTTAATATATTTGTATAGGAAAAATATACTTTAGAAAACTAACTTGTCAGCGGCAACTTTATTTTCTTTTTCTTTTTCTTTTTAGTTTATATATTTCTTTTCTTTTCTTTTAATAAATGTTGATCACCAGCCGAATATGAAGTTGAAAATGCATATGCTTGAATTTGATTAAATCTTTGAATTTGAAGAAGTATTGTAACTAAATTGTAAAAAAATATTTATTAATTAATGTTTGTTACCTTAATTTATGTTGAAAAGTATTTTTATATGAGCTAATTGGGTCCCTACATCAAGATCTTGGATGCAAATTTGTTGACCATATATACATGCAGATGAAAATGGTGATGAATGAAGCTATAAGACTCTACCCACCATCACCAAATGTGCAAAGGCAAGCCAAAGAAGACATTAGAGTTGATAATAATTTAACAGTTCCTAAAGGGACCAACATATGGATCGACCTTGTAGGGATGCACCGTGACCCAGCATTGTGGGGAAGTGGTGCAAATGAGTTCCGACCAGAGAGATTCATGGATGATGCCAATGGTGGATGCAACCACAAGATGGGGTACTTGCCTTTTGGGTTTGGAGGGAGAATGTGTGTTGGTAGGAACTTGACCTTTATGGAGTATAAGGTAGCATTAACCTTATTACTCTCTAGGTTTAGTTTTAAACTTTCACCAGGTTATCGCCATTCACCTGCTATTATGCTCTCTTTGAGACCCGCTTATGGACTTCCTCTTATAGTTCAACCCCTTTAATTAGAAGGTCATAAATAAAAAAGGAAAATGCTCAATAGTATGATGCGAGTGGATAGAGATTACTTGTCATATTTTAGGATATCATATCATGTCTCCATCAATCAAATGTTATCATATACTCTATCTTTTTAATATTACATAAAATTTTAATACATATGACAACATTTGATCTCCATCTGACAAGATATGATACATCAAAATAGAACAGGTGATATCCATATGATGATATTCGTACCAATACTCGGCCAATATTTGCTGATTGGTCAATTTATTATTGTATTGTCAAATAAAACAAAAAATTGGCCCACATTGTATTGTTATTTTATCTGATTGGTCAGACTTGGTTTTTGTTCATTTTCGTCTAGCGCTGAATATCTATGCTGAATAAAAAAAATAAAAAGTAATGCTACTCATACGATTTTATACACTTTCTTTGATATACTATTTATATTGGAAGTTTGAAATACGTACATCTCACACACTCTCATTGAAGTATGATTTAGAACAAAGAACAGTGTGTGAAATGTATCATAATAAAAGAGAGTATTTTTTTTTTATAAGCCGTACTTTAATTATTACGAGTAAAAATGGTACTCAAACCTATATACAAAGAAAACAAATACAACAAGAAACAAAAGGTACATGATCAACCCAGTTTTTAAACCTTGCTCCTACTAGGTTGACACTAGTGTAATAAGTGCTTTTTACATCAGTTAAAATTGAGTTTTTACGTCAGAATACTGACTGACGTAAATACAGCTGACGTTAAAAGTTAAGCTTTTAACGTCAGTTGAGAACTGACGTTAAATATAAAACTATTAACGTCGGTTCTTTAACACAACTGACGTTAATTTTGACAATTTTGTCAAAATTAACGTCAGTTCTTTAATACAACTGACGTTAATTTTGTCGGTTCTTTTCAGAACGGACGTTAATTTTGTTAAAACTAACGTCACTTGTTATGAAGAACTGACGTTAAAGGTCTTAATTTTAACGTCAGTTGTAATGAATAACTGTCGTTAATAGTGTACTGTATATTTTATAAAATACTATTAACGTCAGTTGTATCATACAACTGACGTTAATAGTATTTTTTTTAAATTCAGTTTTAAAATATCACTCCCCTCAGCTATCCCTACATTCAGTAAATATCCCAGTAACACAGAATATCACACACATTACAGAATTGCAAAGGAAAAATGGAACAATGATCCATATGTATGTCTGTTCAGAAACAATATATATTTATTAACATAGGTTATAACTCAAAATAAATACAGAAATATAAATATAAATAAATGTATACTAAGTTTAAACTACCTATATCAATATCCCTTCGTGATGATCATCACGAGTGGCACGTACATCGTCCACCTGTGTCTCCTCGATTATAGTAAGCATGTTTGTTGAAAAAGAAGGAGTCTCAGGAATATCAAGATTTGAATTTTCATTTTCATCACTACCATTATATATACATGTTTTTTCCTTGGAGAACCACGAACAACCTTTTGTTAGAAGGATCAGTGATGTAGAGCACTTGTTTTGCTTGGGAAGCCATTATGAATGACTCATTTATATGACCTAACTTGTTGAGGTCTACCAATGTGAACCCCAATTCGTCGGTTTGTACACCACCGTTACTATCAACCCACTTACATTTAAATACCGGCACCGTAAGCTTAGTGTAATCGAGCACCCAAATATCTTCAATATATCCAAAGTAAGGTCTCGGTGCTTTAACGGGTTTTGTGTCCTTTGCACTAGAGAAGTGCATTGCTTCGGCCACGATCATAACCCCACTATTTTGCATGGTACTCTTGTCATCTTGTTCCTTTGTATAAAAGGAAAAGTTATTTATGTTGTATCCGCTCCAACATATGATGTTGAAGCTAGGCCCACGTGCTAGCCATCTTACGTCATCAGAAGCAGTACTACCATCCTTAAGCATTTCTTCCTTGAACCATGGTAGGAAAGTCTTGTTATGCTTGTTCAACAACCACCTTTCGCTCATTCGAGGGTTTTCTTGATTGACTTTTCTTTTATGTTCAAATAAGAAAGGCTGAACACATTCGATGTTGTTAAATACATACAAATGTGCTTGAAGCACTTCCTCCCGATCCTTCCTATTAATTCTTAAGCCATGTGTACCCTTACCTTGACATCTGATCTCATCATGCCGAGGCTTAGGAACCCCTATAGGATCCGTGTTATGAAAGTAGTCCTAACAAAACTCAATTGCTTCTTCTGCAACATACCTTTGAACAATAGATGCTTCCGGACGACGAGGATTCTTCACGTACCCTTTCAAGATCTTCATGTAGCGCTCAACTGGGTACATCCATCTCAGAAAAACCGGCCCACATAATCTAATCTCCCTCACCAAATGAACAATTAAGTGAACCATTATGTCGAAAAAGGAAGGAGGAAAATACATCTCCAATTGGCACAAGATTGTAGCAGTCTCAACTTCCAAGTCATCCAACATACGGGGGTCAACGACTTTGCTACATATAGAATTGAAGAATGAGCACAACCGAGTAATGGCATGTCTCACATTTTTTGGAGCAATACCACGAATAGCAACGGGCAGAAGTTGTTGCATCAAGATGTGACAATCATGAGACTTTAAGCCAACCAATTTAAGATCACTAGAGACAAGCCTCTTCATATTTGAAGAGTAACCATGTGGAACTTTGATGCCCTGAAGACACCCGGTAAACTTTGTCTCTCTTTTTTTGACAAAGTATGACATGCTGGCGGTAAATAAGTCCGCTTACCATCCTCAACAACTGGAGCTAACTGCTCTCGTATACCCATAGCAACGAGGTCGAGACGAGCATTCACACCATCCTTTGTCTTGCCCTGAATGTTGAGAAGCGTCCCGATCACACTATCACACACATTTTTCTCCACATGCATCACATCAATGCAATGTCTGACATCAAGCTTGCGCCAGTATGGAAGATCAAAGAATATCGAGCTCTTCTTCCACATGTTTTTCTCAGGTGCTTTACCTTTCTTTTTGGACTTGCCGAATATAACAACGATGTCCTTTACCCTCTGATAAACCTGCTCTCCAATTAAGGCCGCCGGCGCTTCTTCTGTCTCTTGGCATCCATTAAAAGCTTTTTTTCATCTTACGATATGGGTGATCACGTCTAAGATATCTCCGATGCCCAAGGTAAACCGTCTTCTTTCCATGATGCAACTGAGTGTAGCATGTGCCTTCTTCACATATAGGGCATGCTTTATGCCCCTTGACACTGCATGCCGGACAAGTTACCGTATCTTTGGAAAGTCGTTGATGGTGCAAAATAACATGGCACGAAGCTTGAAAGTCTCATGAGAATACCCATCAACTACATCAACACCTTCCACCCACAGCGTTTTCAAGTCTTCAATCAAGGGGCCTAGATAAACATCTAAGTCATTTCCCGGTTGCTTTGGGCCCGAAATCATCATAGACAACATCATGTATTTGCGCTTCATGCACAACCAAGGGGGCATGTTGTAAATTACCAACAGAACAGGCCATGAACTATGAATACTACTCATGTTACCATAAGGATTCATTCCATCCGTAGCAAGTCCAAGCCTTAGGTTTCTTGGCTCATCGGCGAAATCCGGAAACATAGTATCGATATTCTTCCATTGAATAGAATCAGCAGGATGACGAACCTTTCCATCACGTTTACTCTCATCATTATGCCATCTAAGATTCTTCGCATCTTTCGCATTGGCAAACAATCGCTTGAACCTTGGAATTATTGGAAGATACCACAACACCTTCGCAGGAGGACCCTTTTTTCTCACATCATCAAGATCATCATCATCATCACCACCCTTCACTTTGTATCGTGATAACCCACATTTGGGGCAATCGTGATTGTCTTCATGAACACCGGTGTACAATATGCAATCATTGGGGCATGCGTGTATCTTCTTATACTCCATACCCATAGGACACAATACCTTTTTGGCCTCATAGTTACGGTCAGGCAATGTGTTGTCCTCCGGAAGCAAGTCTTTCAACACTTCAAGCAATTCCGTGATGCTTTTATTCGTCCAACCATTTCTCGCCTTCACACAAACCAATTTTAGCACCGCCGACAACCGTGTATGAGTAGTACACCCTGGATATAAAGGCTTATCCGCATCACCGCACAACCTATCATACACATGAGCTCGATGAAAAGATTCTTGTCCAATATCACGGATCATGTCCTCTACTCGATCATCCTCCATATCTACGTCAACGTCCTCACTTTGGGAGACACTTGACGTACTACTCAACAACACATCACCATGCCATATCCATCTTGTATAACTCAAGCAAATCCCTTCACAAATCAAATGAGTACGTATATCCTTCACCGTACATTTCCTCGTATTCAAACACTTGACACAAGGACAACAGAGCATTCCATTACTATTAGGAACATTCCTTTGAGCAAATTCTATAAATTCTCCCACCCCCTTCAAATACTCAGCACTAGTACGCTTACAAACCATCCAACTACGATCCATAACTAGATAGGTCCTGTAGATATACAAAACATATGTCCAATATAAGGACAATACGGGAGATTGAAAACTATAGTTTTTGAAGATTGCCAAGCACTGGTCACGGCCTGGCAGTGATGTCCATCACGACCGTAACGTGCCAACTGAACCAGACCATCACAGGCAGAACTGATCACGGCCTAGCCGTGATGAACATCACGGCCGTGACAGATCAACCAGCAGAGCAACATGCACTCAAAACCAAAAATAGAGACGTACATTCCAAACAACTCAAACTCACGATTTCAAGTTTCGACTACTGAGACTACAATTTCAACATACACTCAAAACCAAAAATAAAAAAATGTGCCCTAAAGACTCACCAGAAATAGGTGCTCGCGTGGTGGTGGGGAGGGGAGCTCGAGTGGTGGCCAACGCTCGATGTGGTTACTAAGAGCAGAGGGACAAGGAGAGTTAGTGCGCGGGAAGGGGAAAGAGAGATGTAAAGTTATTGCAAAGAATGAATGGAAAGACAGAGTTAGGGTTAATAGTGTACCTCTCGGTGGTGGCGAAGAAGCCCTCGCGGTGGTTGCGGTGGAGATGAGCTCGCGATTAGGGCAGAGTGAGAGTGAGAGTGAGAGTGAGAGTGAGGGTTGAGAGTGAGGGTTGAACGTGATGAAAAGAGAAAAGAGCCGTACAGAGCGAAGTGCAGAAGGCGCGCGGGTGTAAACCAAAATAAAACAACATTTGACATCAGTTGTTTGTAAAGACTGATGTTAAAGGTCATATATTTAACGTCAGTTGTCTTAAGAAACTGACGTTAAAAGTGTATACCTTTATCCAAAAACATTAATTCCTTTGACTATTTATTTAATTGAAGTAAAAATAAAACTTTTAACGTCAGTTGTTTAAAAAACTAACGTTAAAAATAAATATTTTTTATTTTAAAGCACTTTTAACGTCAGTATTTGAAGACAACTGACATTAAAAGTGTATATCTGCAAAAAAATCCATTCCTTTGACTATTGTGCTAACCCATGCACCTTGAAACTTAATCCTCTTAATGAGCATTAAGTTTATAGATAAGTTTTCAAGAAAATCAGAGAGAGACTATTCTCTATATAAAGTGTCATTCTTCTGTATCAGTATGTAAATACACCCACTTCTTTTCCTCTATATTTCGTGCGTTTTCTATTCCTTCACAATATGGTTCTATCACATTTGAGACTTTTGTTATTTCTTCCTATACCTATACTTAAAGGTCTCTGTCTTAATGGTCAAAAAACTTCTGAGGTTATGTAAATCACATAATATGACTCCCTCACTTTATTCCATCTCCTCCCCAAGCGACTATGGATAAAGCACAGATGGAGCATCAAGGACTTCAAATGAGCAGGGAGGGGATCGATGCATCCATTGGAGTTTCTGAGGACAGAACTGAGAAGAAATTGATGTTGATGCGGAAACTTTTTAATATTTTAGTGCTATGTTGCAGAAATTTTTTATCTTTTAATCATGTAATTGTAACTTATGAATCGCTTCAATGAGATACGATTTGATTATACATATAACACTTTTATGTTAAGTGTTTATTTATTTTAATTTTCACAAGAATATGTTTACTAATTCAAGCTAATTAATGTAGATTAAAAATAAACTTGTTTAATATTTACACAAGTTCTTTACACAACTGACGCAAATAGTGATTTAATATTTACAAATTGTCACCACCTCATTTTTAACGTCAACATAATTTATGACTGCCAAGTTCCCGTATATTACATTGTTTCCAATATTCATTCTGCACGTTTATAATTTATAGGATTATTTACGTCAGCTATTTATTATACTGAAGTAAAAAACCACACTTTTAACGTCAGTTGTATAAAAAATTGACGTTAAAAATAAATATGACTGCCAATCAATTGCCACCACCTCATTTTTAACGTCAACTTAATTTATGACTGCCAAGTTCCCGTATATTACATTATTTCCAATATTCATTCTGCACGTTTATAATTTATAGGATTATTTACGTCAGCTATTTATTATACTGAAGTAAAAACCAGACTTTTAACGTCAGTTGTATAAAAAACTGACGTTAAAAATAAATATTTTTTATTTTAAAAACACTTTTAACGTCAGTTGTATTAAACAACTGACGTTAAATGTGTATAAGTTTCTGCAAGAATTCATTCATTTGACTACTGTGCTACTTACCCATGCACCTTGTAACTTAATCCTCTTAATGAGCATTAAAGTTTATGGGTAAGTTTTCAAGAAAATCAGAATAGCTTAGTAACTTCATCCCCTGCTCCTATAAATAGCTTCCTTCCATCCTTTTAATTTTCTGCTTCACAATATGGCTCTGCCGTGGAGATTAACTTCATCACTCTTTCTTCCTATTCCTAGACTCAAAGGTCTTTGTCTTAATGGTCAAACAACTTCTAAGGTTGTCTAAATCACATAACATGGGTGATAAGGTTGTGTAAATCACATAGTGTGAGTTGCTCACCTTATCATCTTTCTGGAGAATCGGCAGCTAGCTACAAAGACTTAGCGTCAGCTTTGGAAGCAAATGATTGTTCCAAGACCATTGCTGAAACAGATCGGGTGCACCCTTGCTCAGCCGCTCTGGAAAACTCGGTCGCTCGACTCTCCTCTCTTGCTCACCCGTGAAGGGAACGAAGCCCCTCAACAAAATGTTTATGATTTTAAACCCTTTCAATGTAACTTTTTATAGGATTTTAAACCCTATCAATGTAACTTTTTATAGGATTTTAAAGGATTTTAAACCCTTTCAATGAATGAGATCCGGTTTGGGTTATTGAATCAACTTATACTTCGCACATATATTTTAGTTTTCAAAACAGAAACACAAAACATCAAAGCAATTGTGAAACTGAAACTTTGAGGAAGGCAGTGCGGAAGGGTACGTATACTAGATAAAAAAAAATTATTAAAATAACCTTTAGCGTCTGTTGATGAAAGAACAGAAGTTAAAAGTGAAGTGACGCACTTTTAACGTCAGTTCAATGAAGAACTGACGTTAAAAGGTTCACTTTTAACGTCAGTTGTTTATTGAACTGACGTTAAAAGTGAGTCACTTCACTTTTAACGTCAGTCCTTAAAACAACTGACGTTAAAATTGAATTAATGAAGTCTGATATTTACAAAACTGCCACCGCCTCCTTTTTAACGTCTAGCTTTTGGTTAACTGACGTAAACCTTTACCGTCTAATGTATATTTTCCACTAGTGTGAGAAAGTAACTAAAATCCCATTACCACACTCAATAGAACACCCCAGAAACCTAATACAATAAAAGCAACCACAAATTTCCATGTTTTCCAAATAAATAACACCAAATTTCGTTGAAAGCAAAAATCAAACAGAGACCCCACCAACCAAGACAGCTCCTAGATAACATCCTTAGTGGCTTTAAAGTTAAAAATAATAGTATGCCCAAGAATTTCACCTGCTGCCACAAATTCCACAATAAACAATAGTATGCCCAAGAAGCTTAATATTAAACACGGAGATAACTCAAACCCATACAACCAAGAGAACACAACAATAATTGCCATCAACCGCCACATAGAGAGAAAATTTATTTCAACCATCAATCCACCCAACCAGACCGATTGCTCATGCCAAAAAAAATTTCAGTACTACCAAGCAGAGCCAATACAAGATGATTTCCAAAGCAGGTTAACCAAGCCCCTATAAATGTGTTGCCCGTAGGCCTCATGATAAGAACCACCCAGACCTTATGCCTCCTTTAAAGTAGATAGACATGTATGAAAATACCAATCCAAACTAAGAAGAATCACGATAGGTCACAAGAAAAATTCAGCCATAAAACAATAATGAAGCACATCAAATGAAGTAAATGTTACATCTCAGTAAAGTCTCACCATCAAGTCCACTCATAAAATGTCACTACTAGGAAAAAGGTTTTTAGCGACCGAGTTTTGCGATCGATTTAGATTCGTCACTATAGCGACCGATTTTTTTTTTCAAAAATTGGTCACTGGTTTACCCTCAGCGACCGATTTAGCGATCGAAATATTTGATCCCAACATATTCCGCCGCTAAATCGGTCGCTATACCAAAAGTTAAAAAGTCAAATTAGTTTTCTTAGTCAACGACCGATTTAGCTATCGAATTCCAATCAAAATTTAGTGACCGAATTAACTCCGGTCGCTGTATAATTTTTAATAACCTGTGACCGAATTAGCGAGACCAATAAATTTGATCGCTAAATCTGAACCCTAAATTAGCTAATTGAACCCTCTTCCCCTCATTTTTCATTATTCCCTCTCCCTCTCCCTCACTACTATCTCCTCTCCCTCTCCCTCATTGCAACCTACGCTCCAATCGTCGGCCACCACCACCACCACCACTCCGTCAACCTGCACTCCCTCTCCGGTCGTCTCTCTCTCTCTCCCTCTCTGGTCATCTCTCTCTGCCTCTCTCCGGTCGTCTCTTTCTGTCCCTCTCACTCTCAGCCACCACTTCGAATGGCGGCCACCAGTTGAACACCACCACCCGGGTAGCACCACCACCGAGCCACTCTCCCTCTCCTCTTTGTGAACGCGGGTAATTAGCCTAAACTCTCAAAGTGTCAGTTTTGCAATAGCGTGAGAAAGGTCTTGTGCTTGTTGCTGATAATTTTGGTTTTCTCCACTTGTAAGCAACATCTTTTGGCCTTCTTTCCTTGATTTTTTTTTCAATCCAAAGATATACATACTTAAGGATCTATTTGAAGCTTAGCAAATTTTTATGCTTCACTGTTAGTTTGTTGTACTATACTGTTCTTAGCTGGCAAGTATATGCTTTTATTTAGTTCATTGTCCACCGTTTGCTGCATTGTTCTGCTTTGTAGAGGAGTTTGAGCATCGCCTTACAAGCCAAGGTGAACAGGTACAATACTTGTGACGTTCTAGTAATGTCAATAGTATTTAGGTAATTGGCAACTTATATTATATATGTGCTATTTACCCCATTCCTAGAAAATACTTGTTATTGTTTAAGTTGATTTTTATTTTTTGTTGAAATAAAGGGGCACAAAGCCCTGTTTAAGTTGATTTTCATTACAAGCTATTCTTGTTTATTTCTTTATCATGTAACTTACAGACAAAAATAACTTCACGAGATCATGTTTATCAAAGCAATGAGTCTGTATCAAAGGTTCTTATGGCTGATAAAAAGGTAAGACTAATATGACATGTGTTCCAAATTATAGGACCCTTGATGAAAAATGAAAGTTCTTTAATTCTTATAGTCATTTATTTGTGATTCAAAGGTGGAAAACAAGAATCATATCATAACAAAGAAAGAGAATTTCATTCATAAAACCTATATTGCTGCTGAGGAATCGCAAAGCCAAATTCTGAAGAAGCAAATGCTCTTTTGTTATGGTTCAATGCCTGGAAAAATTACAGCAAACAGAATATGTAAAGAAATGCAACAAAGTTCGAAGAATAGAAAGAAAAGCTTACATGCAAGAAAGTAAACGACTTAAAAATAGAAAGATTAAGGAAGAGATAACACCAAGAATTGTTAACGAGGTTCGGAGCAATTCCTCCTACATCCCCGGGACTGAATCCGACTTGAGAAGATCACTATGAATCAGAGTTTTCAACTCTTTGTTACAATCACAGAACTTGTTCATCAACCCTCAAGTTCCCTAGATTTTTCACTGGTTTTCCTCTCTCACAATTCTCCTGATTATCACTCACACAGCCTCTCGAACAAACTACTCAGAATGAAAGTTTTGCATCTATCTCTCTTTTTTTCTACCCTGGAATCAAAAAAAGGCTTTATATATACATAGCCTATAACTACCAGCAAAAACAAGAAGAGAAGTGAAGGAAAGGGACCCAAGAGCAGAATCGAGTCTGTTACTCAGATTCTGTTCTTAACCCTCAACTAATTCTGTTGCAGTGAGGAGCTTGCGAGGATGGAGCAGAAATGTTGGGCCAGAGGCAGAGACTTGAATATTGGGCTAAGCCCAATGTACCATATCTCAACAATTCTCCACCTTGGTACATTGAGATTGGCTACTTGGAGCTTCTCAAAAGCGGATTCATTAAGTCCAAATTATTCATCAATCAATTCTGATCCTCAGCAAATCCAGGCAGTGTTTGAATTTGGAGTGTTAAAGGCTTTGTTATCATGTCTGCAGGGTTGTCACTAGTATGAACTTTAGCAACTTCAACCTCACCTCTTTCAACAATGTATCTGATAAAATGTAGCCTGACATCAATGTGTTTGGTTCTCTCGTGATACATTTGATTTTTACACAAGTGTATCGTACTTTGGTTGTCACATATAACACAGACAAATTTCTGATTCAGACCCAGTTCTGAGACCAAACCCTTGATCCATAGAGCTTCTTTTATAGCTTCTGTTAAGGCTACATATTCAGCCTCTGTGGTTGAGAGTGCCACAATATGTTGAAGTGATGCCTTCCAGCTGATTGTGTTGCCAAAGAGAGTGAATGCATACCCAGTAAGAGACCTCCTTTTGTCCAGGTCTCCTGCATAATCTGAGTCCACAAAACCCTGAACCTGCTGAGATGTGTCACTGCCTCTGCAGTATACTAAACCTGTTTCCTGAGTACCTCTGAGATATCTTAGCACCCATTTGACAGCTTGCCAATGTTCCTTGCCTGGATTTCCCATAAACCTGCTGGTTACACTAACAGCATGAGAAATGTCAGGCCTAGTGCATACCATAGCATACATTATGCTTCCAATAGCATTGGCATATGGAACTTTCATCATCTGTTCCTTGTCTTCAATAGTGTCTGGTGACTGAGTGGATGAGAGCCTAAAGTGTGCAGCCAAGGGAACACTTGTAGGTTTTGCATCATCCATGTTGAACCTTTTAACCATTTTACTTAGGTAACCTTTCTGAGAAATAACTAGCTTCCCTCGATCTCTGAATCTAGTTATTTCCATTCCCAGAATTTTCTTTGTTGCCCCCAAATCTTTCATCTCAAATTCCTTTTTCAGCTGCTCCTTTAATATGTTGATCTGTGTGATGTCCTTACATGCTAGTAACATATCATCAACATACAATAGGAGATATATGTAGGTGTCTTTTGATAATTGCTTGAAGTATACACAGCAATCAAAATTACTCCTAACATATTTATGTTTCAGCATAAAAGAATCAAACCTCAAATACCACTGCCTTGGTGATTGTTTGAGTCCATAAAGGGATTTCTTCAGCTGGCAGACCCGGTCCTTTTTGCCTTCAACTTCAAAACCACTTGGTTGCTGCATTATAATGGTTTCATTCAGCTTTCCATGCAAAAAGGTTGTCTTGACGTCCATTTGCTCCAATTCCATGTCATAGTGAGCTACCATGGAAAGAATTATGCAAATGGAAGAGTGTTTAACTACTGGAGAGAAGATTTCATTATAGTCCACTCCTTCCTTTTGAGTGAACCCCTTTGCAACTAGCCTAGATTTGAATCTAGGAGCCTCAATGCCTTGAATTCCATCCTTCATTTTGAAGATCCATTTGCTTCCCACTATTTTTGTGCCTTTAGGTTTGGGAACCAGCAACCAAGTATTATTCTTTACAAGTGAACTTAGCTCTTCTGTCATGGCCAATATCCACTTCTGACTATCTTTGCCTTTTACAGCTTCTGCATAGCTTCTTGGTTCATCAAGATCAACATCTTCTGCAACCTGTAGGGCATAGCTAATCATGTCTGCATAACCATATCTTTGTGGTGGCTTGATGTTCCTTCTGACTCTGTCTCTGGTGAGGTTATAATCCTGAGGAACAGGTTGATCTTCTTCTGGTAGGTTATGTTCCTCTACTTGATCAGTTTTTGCAGGTTGATCATCTTCTAACTGACCATCTCTGTCTCCTCTTGGCTCCACCTCCAGCTCAAATCTCTCCAAGTCCTTTTGATCAGAAAGTTGATCAATTGGACTTCTTAGAGATTTGTATAGATCAGTTTCTTGAAAGGTAACATCTCTGCTTATGATGCACTTCTTTTCTTCTGGACACCATATTCTGAACCCCTTTACACCACTTGGATAACCAACAAAGTAGCCCTTCTTAGCTCTTGGAACTAGCTTCCCTTCATTAACATGATAATAGGCTGCCCACCCGAACACTCTTAAGAGGCTATAGTTGGCTGGCTTGCCTGTCCACATTTCTTGAGGAGTCTTCATATTAATAGCAGTTGAAGGACTCATATTAATCAAGTAACAAGCTGTATGAACAGCTTCTCCCCAAAATCTGATTGGCATGCCAGCATTTGATAGAAGGCATCTCATCCTTTCCAGCAAGGTTTTGTTCATTCTTTCAACCAAACCATTTTGTTGAGGTGTTTTTCTAACTGTCATGTGCCTATAAATGCCATGCTCCTTGCAATAGTTAGAAAACTCTTCTCCACAAAACTCTAAACCATTATCTGTCCTCAGATTCTTGACCTTCTTCTCGGTTCTGTTTTCAATCATGGCTTTCCATTCCTTGAATGCTTTAAATGCTTCATCTTTGCCTTTCAAAAGATATATCCAAACCTTCCTGCTATAGTCATCTAGGAAGAGAATGAAGTACCTGTTGCCACCATGAGAAGGAATCCTAGAAGGCCCCCACAAGTCACTGTGCACATAGTCTAGGACCCCTTTTGAGTAGTGCTGGCCTGTTGTGAACTTCACCCTGTGCATTTTGCCAAACACATAGTGTTCACAAAATTCCAAGTTACTGATTTTGTCTCCATAGAGCACACCAAGCTTTCCAAGGATCTGTAACCCTCTGATGCTGACATGGTCTAACCTCTTATGCCACAAGCTTGTCTTGTCTGTGCTTGAGGTCACGGCAGCTACACTTCCTGTTATAGCATGACCTTTCAGGATGTAGATGCCATGCTCTCTGATTCCTTTCATAACCACCAGAGCCCCTTTGATGACCTTAAGAACACCAAACTCTGCCTTGTATGAGCACCCGGATTCTTCCAGCATTCCCAGAGAGATTAAGTTCCTTTTTAGGTCAGGAACATATCTAACTCCTGACAGAACCCTTTCTGTTCCATCATCAAATTTCAGCTTGATTGATCCTATACCAACAACCTTGTAGACTGAATCATTTCCCATGACAACCTTGCCTCCATCAGTTTCTTTATAACCTAGAAGCCATTCCTTGACTGATGTCATATGAAATGAACATCCCGAGTCAAGAACCCAGTCCTTATCACTAATGGTTGTTGTAGCCATCAACACCTCTGCACTTTCATAACCATCTGATGCTATAGAGACCTTTCCAGCTTCATCATTATCATCCTTCCTCTTGAACTTTCTGTCAGGACATTCCTTCTTGAAATGTCCTTCTTTCTTGCATAGAAAACACCTCTTCTCGAACTTCTCTTTATCTTTCTCCTTGGACTTGTTTCTGTTCTTCTGTTTTGAGCCTTTCTTATCAGTTTTTCCTTTCATGAACAACCCTTCTCCACTGCTATCCTCTTTGCCCTCTGTCCTTTTCTTCAACTCTTTGGAAATTAGAGCTGATTGGACCTCTTTCAGAGATAAAGAATCCCTTCCATAAACCAATGTATCACATAGGTTTTCATACGAGTTGGGCAGGGAATTGATGAGCAGTAATGCCTGGTCTTCATCATCTATCTTTATGTCAATGTTCTCAAGATCTATTATGATCTTGATGAACTCATCCATGTGGTCTTCAATAGATCTCCCAGCTTGCATCTTGAAGGTGTAGAGCCTTTGTTTCAGGTAGAGTCTATTTGCCAGGGACTTTGTCATATAGAGATGTTCCAATTTGAGACAAATTGCAGCTGCTGTAGTTTCCTTTGAGACTTGCCTAAGAACCTTGTCTCCAAGACTCAAGATTAGAGCACTATGAGCCTTGTCCATCTTTTCCTTCTTTTCTGATTCAGAAAGAGTTGGAGGAAGACTGTTTTCTCCTTTCAGCGCTTCCCCTAACCCTTGTTGAACCAAGAAAGCTCTCATCTTGAGACGCCATAGGCCAAAGTCATTCTTCCCATTGAACTTCTCCAAATCATATTTGGTTGATGCCATGCCTCTCAGAACCGCAGAACTTGAGCTCTAGATACCAGTTGTTATGGTTCAATGCCTGGAAAAATTACAGCAAACAGAATATGTAAAGAAATGCAGCAAAGTTCGAAGAACAGAAAGAAAAGCTTACATGCAAGAAAGTAAAAGACTTAAAAATAGAAAGATTAAGGAAGAGATAACACCAAGAATTGTTAACGAGGTTCGGAGCAATTCCTCCTACATCCCCGGGACTGAATCCGACTTGAGGAGATCACTATGAATCAGAGTTTTCAACTCTTTGTTACAATCACAGAACTTGTTCATCAACCCTCAAGTTCCCTAGATTTTTCACTGGTTT
The DNA here is from genome assembly GCA_030762895.1 of Sophora flavescens. Classification (NCBI taxonomy): domain Eukaryota; kingdom Viridiplantae; phylum Streptophyta; class Magnoliopsida; order Fabales; family Fabaceae; genus Sophora; species Sophora flavescens. The sequence continues at coordinate 105,072,615 of CM061063.1, forward strand.
TCCTCTCTCACAATTCTCCTAATTATCACTCACACAGCCTCTCGAAAAAACTACTCAGAATGAAAGTTTTGCATCTATCTCTCTTTTTTTTCTACCCTGGAATCAAAAAAAGGCTTTATATATACATAGCCTATAACTACCAGCAAAAACAAGAAGAGAAGTGAGGGAAAGGGACCCAAGAGCAGAATCGAGTCTGTTACTCAGATTCTGTTCTTAACCCACAACTAATTCTGTTGCAGTGAGGAGCTTGCGAGGATGGAGCAGAAATGTTGGGCCAGAGGCAGGGACTTGAATATTGGGCCAGGCCCAATGTACCATATCTCAACATCTTTGATCAATAGCAAAGAGATACACAAGTAGATATTCAAGCTTTCTAAATAAGAAATGATTATATCTTAATCTTGTGGATTGGATTATAATTTACTAAACAATGCCTGATTGCACTATTTAAGTTGTCAATACATATTTTACACATCAGAGTATGGAAGTATAATGAAAAAAGTAGAATGCATGTTACCTTTCATCAGTTATAAATTAAATGTTCTCATTACCTTTCCAGGTCAGCAAATATTGGAGTTTGTGTGTGATTAAAATGTGGTGTGCTTAAAATATTTTTGTGCACATAAGCTATGATGCTTCTGTTTTGATATTTTTTTTAGAGGTACAACTAGAAAATACAGCTTACAAATATTGGTCACTAAATTGGCCTCCAAAATAGGAGTTGGAGACCAATTTAGTGACCAATTTTTTGTTCGGTCGCTAAATTGGTCACATAACAAGTTTTGGAGACCAAATTAGCGACCATTTTTTAGAAGTAGCGACCGAAAAATTCAGTCTCTAATAGCGATCGATTTCAAATTCGGTCGCTAAACCATTTAGCGACCAAGGTTTTAGCAACCACCAAAATTCGGTCACAAATTCGATCGCAAACACATTTAGCGACCGAATTTATACATTTAGCGACCAAATTTTTCAGTCACTAAAAGCCTTTTTTCTTGTAGTGGTGTAGTCACTGAAAACCCTCTCCCCTGTTTCCCCTCTCAAAAAGTTTCACCCACCCTCATTTTGAAGCCCACCCAAATTTGTTTGTGTTACACTCCCACTCAAGATAGACTCACCCCTTTCCCCTCTCAAAAATGTTCCACTCCCATACCTTGGCAGACCCAACCCAACTAAAACTTAGGTCTTCATACCAAAAAGATAACCTGCAAAACTCATCAGCACCACATCTATATTCAGTTAGTAAAAGATTTCCTTGCTGTTCAAAGAAAACTTCTCTCAAATTTGATGTAACACTCCCCTTTTTCCCTTTTCATTTGTGTAACACTCTTGATGTAACCCAGTCATTGTCAGGCCCTTCCCAACAACAACTTTTGGTAGACATCCTGCCAATTAATTAGATAACCTGCAAAAAAAGAGGAGCCACATATATGTTCAGTTAAAAAATTCAATATCCCAGCTGTTCATGAAAACCAGCTTTCTTCATTCTCTCAATTTTTGTAATTCACTCCCTCACCACAACTCAGTATGTTGGTGTTTCACTCCCTCACTACAACTCAACCTCATCAGATGCGCCATCTTCCACCATCTATAGAACCACTCACTGGAACATGTATCTCCAGCAACAAGAAATGCATCTAAGTTGATAATATTCTCCCACCAAAGCTTACCTGCAGCAAAGACATGGCTATACCAAACAAAAGATAAACCAATAAAAATATCACCCAAGATTACCCTGATGGTTTTAACCTTAACTCTGAATTACCAAAAATACCTTACATGGGCTTTGAAAAGATTTTAAGTAAACCAACCCTAGAGAGAGGTCTCATAGAGGTAGGAAAAAAACTTTAACTAAAAGAACCCCTCACTCCGCCTCTCTCCTATTCCTTATACCTTAGGCACTATACAGGATTTATACACCACCCTACAAATTGGATCTTCCAATCCTTATTTGCAGCCAACCACGACCAGGATCTGATTTTTATCAACTCCAGAATCCTTCCCACTTCAAACTTTCCATTATTAAAGAGGATCACATTTCTTTCCCTCCATAAAGTCCATACAACACAATGCCACAAAACCAAGCCCCTCTTTTTATCCTTCTTCCCAACAAATAAACCTTCATGTTGAATATATAGAGCCCCAATTGTTTCTGGTAAAGTAAATTCAATTCCCAGCCACTCATAGAACTTCTTCCAAACTAAGAAAGCTTTGTTGTACTGTATAAATAAATGACCCAGTGTTTCAATCCCTTGATTACAGAAACCACAAAGTAATTGATCATGGTCCACAATTATATTCCTCTTATGCAAGTTAATTTTTTGTAGGAATTCTATCTTTGACTACTCTCCAAGAGAAAGCTAAAACCTTAGGTGGTGCCTTGACTTTCCAAAACCGTTTAAGGATCATAATTTCCTTCTCCCCTCTTACATCATGGTTTTGGCAAAAATGCATGATCCAGTTGTAGACTGATTTAAACGAATAAGACTTAGAGTCTTCCAAGCTCCATTCCAATCATCCTCTTCCTCTTTCTTTGGGGATTGATGGGCTCGAATCCGCAAGTGAACGGCTTCGTCGTCAAGTAATAAAAAGATCGAATCCACAGAGACCGTGATCTTAAATAACTATCAATTATTAAATCAATTAAACTGGACTAGAAAAAAAAATGATTTGGAAAAGATTTGGTTTTTAAAAGATTAACTAACAATATCAAATATCTAAACGCAATCAAACAAAATCGCAATCAAATCAAATATGGGATTTTTCAATATCAAAAGAGATTTCCAGGAATTGGGATACCAACAAGACTGCTCATGATACTAAATTGACTACCCTCTTGTTAATAATCAAAATTCCTTTGAAGGTGAATTTATCCTAAATAAGTTAATGTTCCCTCTCGAGATACAAGAACCGTGCCCAATCAAACCAACCCCTACTCTCGTGGAAATTGAATTTAAATCGAACCCTTTAAGCTTTGTGACAATTCAGTGAACTCTCGAAGGACAGCTTCTAACTCTCGTGATTTAAGTCCTAAGTTTGATTCCTATAGATCTGATACCTAAGTTCACCTCTAGGTTCCTCCTTAGAGTATCTATGACATGCAAATAAGTGCGCACCAAATTCATAAGTAATTCATGCAATATGAATTAAATCGAAAGCGAATTGAAATTAACAAGAAATAAAACGTCAATTCATAACATAAAACAAATCTTGGGCATATCCCCAATTCCTAGAAATAAGAAGACTACTCAAGCATTGCCATATTCATAGCAAGCTTGATTAACAAAAGCATAAAAGAAAACCTAAGAGAAGAGAAGAAATTGAGAAGAAGAGAAATCCTAGTTTTTGCCTAAGGTAGTAGCCAAGAGATCCTATTTTCGAGCCTCTAAGTCCTATTTATAATGCAAGGTAACTTGGGATTAAAGTTGTTACAAAATCAGATTAAATCAGCAATTAAATTTCCAGATATTGCGCGTCACGGCCGTGATGGCTGTCACGGCCAGGCCGTGACAGATTCTGTCTTGGAAAACTTGGCATTGATGGCTTATCACGGCCGTGATGGCTATCACGGTTTGGCCGTGACAGGTTCTGACTTTTTCATTCTTTTCTTTTCAGCCCTGCTCGATCATGGCCATGATGGCTGTCACGGCTAGGCCGTAATGGGTTTTGTTTGGCTCATTTTTCTTACTTTTCAAGCTCCGTCTTCATGCAAGCTCCAACATAAATGATCCTGAGCATTTTAATCCTCAATTCCTGCACACAAACACCACAAAACCGCCTTACCCGTTCCAAGGTAAAAACTAACAAAAATCAAATTAAAAATGCCTAAACTACACGAAAATGCATGCAATATGATAAAGAAATATGAGGTGTAATCACACTCATCAGGGATGCAGGAAAAATTATTGTTGTGAACTCTGCCCACATTAATTGTTCCCATTCAAACAAAGGTCTTCTCCAATTCAAATCCCACACCCATCTCTCCTTCATCCAGACTCCCCCATTTTCTGTCACTTTATTTTTATCTTTTGAGACAGTGTATAATCTAGGAAACAATTCTTTGAAAGATGTTGGCCTATACCACACATCTTCCCCAAACCTTATTTTATTTCCTACCCCAAGTTTCCTTTTTAAACCCATTTGAAACCAATCCTCCGATTTAATCTCCCTAGTCTACATATTCTTTTCCACCAAATCGATCCCTTTTTCAGGCCAGAATCTATGTCTAACTGTGCATTTCCTTCATGTTCAACTCCATACCTGGTGACATGATCATTTTCCATAGACCCTTATCTTCTTTAAGCATCCTCCATCTCCATTTCGCTAGCAGGGCTAAATTAAACCAATCAATATTTTTTTACCCCCAAGCCACCCTCCTCTCTTGACTTACAAACCACCTCCTCTCCTATATCACCCATGCTACTTTCTTTTTCTCACAATTGCCTCCTCACAGAAAGTCTCTCTGGATTTGAGTTAAGATTTTGAGCACTTTTCTTGGGATTCTAAGGAAAGACAAATAGTAAATCGGAATACTATTCATAACCGAATTGATGAGAGTTAACCTTCCTCCAAAAGACAAATGTCTTCCTTTCCATACTTCTAGTTTCTTATTCAGAGACTCAATAATCGGTTCCCATGTTGTAATACTTTTTGGATTTGCTTCCACAGGTAGGCCCAGATATTTAAAAGGTAGTTGCCCACCCTTACAATTTAGAAACTCTGATGCCTGCCTAGTGAACCCTTCCTCCACATTAATGCCAAATACTCTCTTTTTTTACATTCACCTTGAGACCTGATACTAATTCAAAACATCTCAAAATCGACTTCATGATCCAGAGATTTTCCCATGATGCATCCCCTATCAGTAAGGTGCCATTAGCATACTGCAGTATAGATATTTCAGGCCCACCTTTTTCAATTTAATACCTTTAAATAGCCCTATTGTAACTGCATTCCTCATTAGACCACTGAGACCTTCTGCCACCAAGAGATACAAGAAATGAGCCAATGGATCTCCTTGTTTTAGCCCCTTTTGTATTGAGAATTCTTTAGTGGGACTTCCATTGACCAAAATAGAACACTTCCCTGAAAAAATACACACTCGAATCCATCTTCCCCACTTATCACAAAAACCAAGTCTTGTCATCATGTAGTCAAAAAAGTCCCAACTAACTGAGTCGTAGGCCCTCTCAAAGTCTATTTTCAGGATACAACACTTTTTATTTGACCTTTTAACATAATCCACAACTTCCTTAATAACCACTATTCCATCCAAAATGTTTCTCTTAGCTTGAAACGCAGATTGATTGCTAGAAATAACAGCTGGTAGCACCTTTTTTAACCTATTTGCCAAAAGTTTTGAAATGATTTTATAAAGGCAACCTAGAAGAGAAATAGCCCGGAACTCATTCAAAGTCTGTGGATTTTTTATCTTTGGAATTAAGGCCACAAAATATGATGAGAACCCTCTCGGAAGGTTGTCTGTTAGAAAAAAAATCATTCACCATTCCCCACACCTGGCCTCCTCCTTAATTAGTTCCCAGAAAGATTGAATGAACTTAAATTTATAATACCTGTCCGGTCGTGGACTTTTGTTTCCATCAAAACTTTGAACTACTTCTTCCACCTCCTCACGAGAGGAACTACCAACTAAGTTTACCCTGAGTCTGAAATTCTCTGAAACTGAATGCCGTCTAAACAAGGTCTCACCCCTCCTTCCTCTACAAAGATTTTAGAGAAATGTTTGTTGACCTCATTTTTGACTTGGTTCACCTCCTCCACCCAGTGATTATCCACCAAAAGAGCAACCACTTAATTCCTCCTTCTTCTTATGGCTATGCATGCATGAAAAAATGATGAGTTTGAATCCCCTTCATTCTATGAAAGAGTCTTGCTAGTATTTCTCATAAATGAATTAAAATTGAGCATGTTAGTTTAGGAGGGATCCGTAGCATGAACTGTGTTCTTATTTGTTCTTCATCTATACTCTTTAATTAAAAAAAAGTCCTATTTACTGTTCATGATACTGTTCATTTCTTTTCACTGCTCAGTCCACGATATTGTTCGTCCGGCTTGCTTTTTTATCAAAAAAATTCGCATAATTTCTTTCATTTTTCCTTATCTTACGTTTTCTCTTTTAAAATTTGAAAATTGTCATGTGGTATGGTCATGTCAATGTGGCTTTGGCCTATAGGTCTCAACCCTCATCATTTATTTGATTATTATATATCTAATATGAATATTTTTATCATTTGTAACTTTGCACATATTAAGAAATCCTAAAATAATAAATATTTATTGAAAAACTAAGCATTCAATTTTAGAAGTATAAAATATACAAAATCTCATATAAATTTACTCTTTTGAGTTCATCAATCTCCGCAAAATTACACAGAATATAAAAACTCATAATATATCTGATCACATTAATTTAGAAGCATCTTTAATTTACTGATATTAATTTTTTTTAAGGTCAGGTCAATGTAGCTATGGCTAATAGGTCTCAACCCTCGTCATCTTATTTTATTATTATATATGTCTAAATTTTGTTATTATATATCTAATATAGTATGTTTCGTTTGGGTGTTGTAAAAAAATAGTTTTATATAGTAAATGACAAAAACAAATATGAAGTTATTTACATAGAATAATATTATTTGTTTGATAGTAAGTGTAAAATAGGAAAATGTATTTAATTTATAAATAAAAAAATAAGATTAAAGCTTTTAACTTATTTTTTTTGTTTTTGTTCGGAATCCATTCTAATTAGTCCTTTGGGTCGAGTGGGTCCACTAGAGTATCTCACGGCTTAGGAACTTTTCTATAAACCACTTTTCTATAAATAAAAAAAATTCATATAATATATATAAATTATTATTATGTGTCTAAATTTTGTTATTATTATCTAATATATCTAATCACATAATTTAATTAGAAGCATCTTTAATTTAATGATCGTTATTTTATTTTATTTTTACAATATAAGATAAAAACCGTTAACAATAAAAGTTACTGAAAAACACTACCTAGAATAATAATAATAATAAAATAAAATAATATAAAAACTAAGTAGAAAAATATACTGTTTGGAATAATAATAAAATAAAAGGATATAAATTTAAAAAATAATTCATTACTTATATTAATAATAAAATAGTAAAAAATAAAATAGAATAAAGTCATTATTTTAAAATATTATAGAATAATGACAAAATAAAATTTAGGGAGAAAAATTATTGACTAGAATGATAATAAAATGATAAGATGGAACTGAGATAAATTTTAGTTTCTAAAATGAAAATAAAATTATTGAAAATGAAATAATAGGAAAAATTCAATGTTTGAAATAATAATAATAAAATGTAAAAAAAGAAGAAGAATAAAATTCACTTTTCAAATAATAATAAAACTTAGGATTTAATTTATATATACTGTCTTTGTAAAAAAACAATAACACAGTCAACCAATCAGGGATTGTCAAGCAAGTTAAAATATTTGACTTTTATCCTAACTATTTGAAAAGTCATTCATATCATGATTTCTGATTGGATGACAGTGTAAAAAACTTTACATAGACAATGCATAGAAATTAAACTCTAAAAATTATTGAGAAATGTCATTATCCAAAATTATTGTTAAGCATTAGATGGTGAAATGTAGTGGTCGCGCTGTCGCGCACGCGCCAAAAAGCGAGCGGTTTTATAAAAATGTAGTTTAGGAAGCGACAACTCGGATATCGTCTCACAAGGACTCTTGGGTTGTTGTTATTAACACAAAATCAGTTTTTTTTTTGGGGGGGGGGGGGGTTGGATTGAAATAAAATAAAGAAACAAAACAGAAAACTATGCAATAAAAACAAAGCAGTTTAGATGATTACCAAATAAACTAAAACGATTAATCTACTGTTCTCGATTTCACAACTATCATCGGTTCATGCAAATTCCAAGCCCTAAGCAGATTCTAATCCCCTTTCGGTTGTAGCAACAATTAACAAACGAAATCGCTACTACAGATATATGTTCATATTCCCCAATTAAACAAACGGGGTGAAGCCCTCATGAACTAAACGAACATGAACGAACACACGCGAATTAAACAAACGCGATTCAATATAGGAACATAACATCACCGAAATAAATCAACACAACACTATACACTCCTGAATTAAACAAACAGAAATATATAGCATAGTATTGAAAAGAGAATAGCAAACAAAACAGGAAATACAGAACCTCAAGTGATAATGGAAATCGATTACAGTAGATTAATCCTGGGAGACTAGTTCTCCATTCCTAATTTTGCAGCTATCTAAACCAAAAAAGAAAACAAAAGATAAAAGATCAGAAGATCCTTCATCAGTTCTGCCTAAAAGACTTATATACAGCTTCTGGGTTCCGCTGGCTCGCGAGGCGAACACTGTCTCACGAGGCGAATATTATGAACAGTCTGCAACGTTTGGTCTTCTCGCGAGGCGAAGTACGGCTCGCGTGGCGAGGAATGGAAAAGTCATGGCTTCTGGTCTTCACTCTCGCGAGGCGAGTCATGTTTCGCGGGGCGAGACAGAAAGGATTGCATTTTCTGGAACAATCACGCTTCAGGTTCGCGAGGCGAATGCCTTCTCGTGGGGCGAAGAACTCCAGAATTATTTCTTTTTATTACCCTGAAAACAGTAAATAGCATAAGTGCTTTATTTGACTCTAAATCAACTAAATTAACTTAAAAATACTTTACAGACTCAAAATGCTGCTTAAAGACAATCAAGTCTAATTTGGGAGAAAATGATATATAATTAGCACAAAACCACGGTCATACTAGTCATAAAACTAGATGAGCCAACGGCTGATCAAAATACCCCAAACTTAAACTTTGCTTGTCCCCAAGCAAACTAAAACTCAAAAACTGAAAAAGACTCAAGACATGGCAAGGCTTAAAAGATTCAATCAACTTTGCACAAATTTCAAGCAATTCATCAAAACAATTCTTCCTTCAATGTTCCCCCCTTTCAAACAAAGTAATCCCCACATGCATTCACTCTAAACAATTGAGAAATTCATCATTCAAACAATCATTAATTTAAACAAGGGATCCAAGTTACACACAAAAGGGAGATCACCAAATTCAAACAACTGCCTTCCTCACAAGGGAATTTAGTGTTTCACTCAATCGCTCAGTTTGTCAGGCTAACAACATTTCACTCAATTCACCTTTCAAGAACACTTCCCATGAATTTGATTTTCATCTCAAACTGGTTCCCACGAAAAACATGCATACAACATCAAAAGGTCTTTTATGGGGTTAATGGGGCCTGGCTAGGGGTAGGATATACAAAGGAACTAGGCTTAAGTCCCTAGGAACTAAGAGAGCATGAAACATTTGATACATTGAATTCCCACTCAGGTTCCTTTTTCCATTTTTCCTTATGCTTTGGGTGACTACAGCCTTTCTCTTCTAATACTTTTATTTTTATCATTTTTACACTTTTTATTTTTCTATATATATATTTTTTTCTTTTTTCTTTTTTTTTTCTCTTACTTTTTTTTTCCTTTTTTTTTCTTTTCTTTTTTTTTTCAACCTTTTCATTATATTTTTTTTCTTTTTCTCAATCCCAAACAACACATCATATCCTTGTAGCCACCCCAAACTTAGTTTCTTGCAACCTTCTCTTTGCTAATCTTCCATGCTCTCCTAATCCTAAGATCGGGTTAACATGGTTTTTTTCAGATTTTAGCTTGTAACATAGGGTTATCAAGAATTAACAGGCTAATTAGGCTCAATGGGGCTTAACAAAGGAACATGCATTAGGGATCGTTATTTTAGGCCAAGTGGTTATTTACAAAGAAAATGCCTAAATCATTTGAAGCAAACACATAAACATGCAAACCAAAAAGAGATTCAAGCAAATTCAGGAAAGTGCAATTCAAAAGTGATTCTCACAGTCAAAAACATGTTGGAGGCTCAAGTCCCCACCTGGACATTTTTGCAAGTTGTTTGACAGAGATTCTATCCCTAGTGTGTGCTTCCTATCACCCCAAACTTATCATAAATCATGCCATCACAACAAAATATCTCAAAGTTCAGTTTTCAATCACATGGGGATCACTTTTTCAAATTTCAAAATCTAGGGGGGAAATAGTCAACACATAACATGCAGTCAATCTATGCAAAATTCAATCAAAATCCATCAAGCTAGCCGACACAAGACTCGACACACAAATACTCCTGATCTTCTCAAATTATTCAGGAGCTAAAAGAAAGACAAAACTAAACAAAGCAAGGGAAAGAAAATTAAAAAGGAGAGGGTTTAGAGAAACTCATTGAGGTGGTTCCACTGAGATCCCACTGTCTGTGGTACAGTGGCCACGGAATGCTCAAATTGTAGTACGATCCTCCCGGATCCCATGGCCTACATCATAAGTATGACAACGGCCGCTTGATAATCATGGTAACTCCGCCAAGTGCGGCGGACTTCTCACTCCCTCTCAGGTCACAGTTGACCTCTTTCTTAACTTTGTCCATAAAGTCCTCCCAATAAAATCGGGGTTCAACCCCTTGGACTGGCCATGGTGCAAAATCCAGAGGCTTGAACTCCATCACCGGTTGTTCCACAGTGGGAGGTGGCAAACAGGTAGAGAGTGTTACTGGTGTCGCTTCAACTTCTGCACGTTCTTCATTCACTGCACTAACAAATCCATCACCTGCTAAACCTGCAGAAATCTCAGCACACACCACAGAAATGTTAGTGTTAGTACAATCAGTAGATATGGTACAATAAACTGAATCAGTAAAGGTCTGAATGTCTGGAAGTGGCTTGAGCTCTAAGGAGGGTGGCTGCTCAATGGATGATATATTTGGAGTAGCCATGATGTCAAGAACTTCGACTGAACAGACAGTTTCACTCACACTATAACCCTGCAAAATAGAATCAAGAAACTCATCACAAATAGCACACGGGTTAGTGTCAGTACAGTAAGTACATATAGTAAAAGAAACTGAATTAGTAAAGGTCTGATTGTCTGGACTTTCTGCACACAGTTCATCCACGCCATCACTTTCAACACATGCATTTGAATTAATTGAATCATCTACTTCCAAAGGTTCTTCATCATCCTCAAGCTTATTGCCTTGATTGTAAGGATGGACTGCATAAGCTCGAGGCAAACCAGTAACTTCTGTCAGAATGGGGCATGCCTCAAACAGGTGCTCAGGAGAGCCGCACATGCCACAAAACCTTGCCTGCTGAGCCTTATCCATTACCAATTTCGTCACCAAGGAAGTGAGCCTATCAAGTTTATTCTCAAAGGTCTGGATAGAAGAACTATGGACCTCATTCACACCAATCATGTCAAAGCCACTGCTAAAATCATAACTTCCAGCAAAATTAGGATAATTTGTGCATGGTGGTGGTTTACTAAAATCAGGATAATATGTGCATGGTGGTGGCTTATAATCAACATTAGGCATATCACCAAACAGGAGATTATTCATAGCAGTACTAAGATCCATAACCAGACAAATTCAGCCAAAACTAATTCAGCAATGCAAAAGTTTTTTTTTTATTTTATTTTCTGTCAATAACAACAAGAGTCCCCGGCAACGGCGCCAATTTTTGGTCGCGCTGTCGCGCACGCGCCAAAAAGCGAGTGGTTTTATAAAAATGTAGTTTGGGAAGCGACAACTCGGATATCGTCTCACAAGGACTCTTGGGTTGTTGTTATTAACACAAAATCAGTTTTGGGGGGGGGTGGGTTGGATTGAAATAAAATAAAGAAACAAAACAGAAAACAATGCAATAAAAACAAAGCAGTTTAAATTATTACCAAATAAACTAAAACGATTAATCTATTGTTCTCGATTTCCCAACTATCATCGGTTCATGCAAATTCCAAGCCCTAAGCAGATTCTAATCCCCTTTCGGTTGTAGCAACAATTAACAAACGAAATCGCTACTACAGATATATGTTCCTATTCCCCAATTAAACAAACGGGGCAAAGCCCTCATGAACTAAACGAACATGAACGAACACACGCGAATTAAACAAACGCGATTCAATATAGGAACATAACATCACCGAAATAAATCAACACAACACTATACACTCCTGAATTAAACAAACAGAAATATATAGCATAGTATTGAAAAGAGAATAGCAAACAAAACAGGAATTACAGAACCTCAAGTGATAATGGAAATCGATTACAGTAGACTAATCATAGGAGACTAGTTCTCCATTCCTAATTTCGCAGCTATCTAAACTAAAAAAGAAAAAAAAAAGATAAAAGATCAGAAAATCCTTCATCAGTTCTGCCTAAAAGACTTATATACAGCTTCTGGATTCCACTGGCTCGCGAGTCGAACACTGTCTCGCGAGGCGAATATTATGAACAGTCTGCAACGTTTGGTCTTTTCGCGAGGCGAAGTACGGCTCGCGTGGCGAGGAATGGAAAAGTCATGGCTTCTGGTATTCACTCTCGCGAGGCGAGTCATGTTTCGCGGGGCGAGACAGAAAGTATTGCATTTTCTGGAACAGTCACACTTCAGGTTCGCGAGGCGAATGCCTTCTCGCGGGGCGAAGAACTCCAGAATTATTTCTTTTTATTACCCTGAATACAGTAAATAGCATAAGTGCTTTATTTGACTCTAAATCAACTAAATTAACTTTAAAATACTTTACAGACTCAAAATGCTGCTTAAAGACAATCAAGTCTAATTTGGGCGAAAATGATATATAATTAGCACAAAACCACGGTCATACTAGTCATAAAACTAGATGAGCCAGCGGCTGATCAGTAGAAAAAAAAAATTGTTTGCCATAATAATAAAAAGATGAATATTTGAGTCGAAAAAACTCACAATTTATAAAAAATAATAATATATTGTAAAAAATAAAACTAAATGGAATACATCGTTGTTTAGAAGAATAATAAAATAAAGATATATATAAATCTGATGAACGAAATTCAGTTTTTAAAATAACAATAATAATTATATATAAAATTGCGGCGAAAAATTCATGGTTTTTAACATAATATTAAGAGATTCATTAAATTGAATAAAAATATATTATTTAAAATAATAATAATAATAAAAGAATAAAAAAAATTGGACATATAGGCCAAAAAGTATCATTTAAGATAATAAAAAATGATATAAGACAAACCTCAATATTTTAAATAGTTTATACAATAAAAAGAGATGAAATTGAATAAAAAGGTCAATATTAAAAATAATAAATAGCTAAAATATAAGTTAATAGCATAATTATTTTTTGAAATTGTAAATAAAATATAAAATAATAGAAAGTGAATCTGAACAAGAAAATTTACTTTTTGAAATATAAAAAAATCAAATATTTGAAGTAATATTAATTAAACAATAGGAGATAAAACTTAATGAGAAGGGTTACTATTAATAATAATATAATTTGGGGGAAATAGTAAACTTTTTCCCCGATAACAAAATTTAGGAAAAAGTCATTATTAAAATATAAAATAAAAGTGAGCAAGAAGTGTCACTAATTGAATCATTAAGAATAATTATCACAATATTTTTTTCCTTAGTAATTTAAATAATTGTTTTCTAATTGATTATTATTTATTTATTTTTGCAAATAACACATTGAATATAGATAAAATTCTGAATTAAATTAAATATAGATTAAATTATTTTAGAGGTACTTATATTTTTTTATTGTACTTTTTTATAACTTGAAATTAGAATGATTTTATATTTTATTATTTTATCTCATTATTTATATTTATATTTATATAATACATAAAATAAATTATCAAGCCCGTGCATCTCACAGGTATAAAAATCTAGTTATGTAAAAGATTGAAATATGAGTTCCAAAAAATTAATAAAGCTTTCAAGGATTACTGTCATTTATGTTGAACATTGTTAAATGTATTACGTATACGCTACTTTTTTTTTGTCAAAGTCAAACTAAGGCAATTCATTCAAAATAATGTCAGCAATACAACTTGGAACAATATAAAAACTACAGGAGCTAGCATATAACACAGATACCATAGCAAGAGAATGAGCAACTTTGTTTGCTTGCCTCCTAATAAACTTAGTTGAAAAGTTTGTAGAAGTTGAGATTAGCCTTTTGCACAGGCTCACTATGGTGGTTAACGAACATAGTTTCAAAAATTTGTTTTGGATACTTGGTCGGAAGTGTCAGTGTTAGGTTCGGGGTGCTACATCCTAAAAGAAAAATTGAAGAAGTTGAAAGGTCAGTTGAAGGGGTGGAATGGAGATACTTTCGATACCAATATTCAGGGGACAGTGGATGAAATCAAGCTTCTTGATGACAAAGGAGAGATGGCTTTCTTATCAGAGGGCGACATTTTGAAGATTAGGCAACTTTTTGATTCATTCTGGAAGTTGTCCAGAATTAAGGATGTCCTTATATTCCAAAGGTCTAGGCTGAAATGGCTAAAATTCACTACAAAAAAAAGGTCATTTAGTGATCGAAAAGAGTGATCGAATTAGTTGGTTGCTGTTTGCGACCGAAATGGCGACCGATTGTAGGATCTAAATCAAACACTGATTGGAGTTGATACTGCGACCGAAATAGCGACCGAAATAGAGCGTAGCAGAGTTATCAGTCTCTATTTCGGTCGCATAATAAAGGAAAGTAAAAGCCAAAAATTGCTGACTTTTTAGCGACCGAAATGGCGACCGAGTTAAATGCAACAATTAAATTTTATCTATATTTGCGACCGATATTAAATCGGTCGCTAAACGGCATGCAAAAAAAATAAAATAGAGCGTGTTAGCGACCGGATTTTAAATCGATCGCTAAACTTATGAATTCAAATTTCAACTTAACCCATTTAGAGACCGATATAGCGACCGAATAATTCGGTCGCTAAAAATGAAATCCCTAAAACACAAGTCTGCCTTCCTAATCTCTTCTCACCCGTATTCCTTCTCTTTCCAAGTCTGCCTTCTTTTTCTTCAAAACACAACACATTTTCTTCTTCTTTTCTCCATAACCCCAACCTCATCTCCCTCCACTTTGCTTGAACAAACTACAACCGCCGCCCCTACACGACCACGACGGCCACCACCGCACAGCAAACCGGAGCCGCTGCTCGCCGACGCAGTAGAGGAGCCGCGCGGCGCCTGTTCCGTGCCTAGGCCGAGCTCAACCGCGCAAATCACGCCTCCACCACGGTAAGCACCGCGAGTCGCCGTTTCCGTGGTGGTTTCCACCATGTGGGTTCCTTCCAAGCTTCTTCTTCCCTTGTGTTGATGTGTCTTCTTTCTCTCTTTGTTTTACAGAAAACCGCCCCTGCCGCCGCTGTCACAGTCGTGCGCCGCCGCCATTAGAACCACCACAAGCTCATCTTCTTCGTTGGGTGAGTGGTTTCCTCACTTCTTAGGTTCATTTTCAAGAAACCCTAAGTTTTCCCCAAACTCAAACCCTAACTTTAATTTCGGAGTTTGAATTTTGAAATTAATTGGTATTTTATGAAATTGGGATTATGATTAAGTGTTCCCCTAAATCAATTTTATAAGTCCCTTGTTTAATTGATTTTTCTCAATTTTCACCTTGAGCCTAAAGACCCCCAAATCTGTTTTGACTTAAACCAATGAGATTTTTTAAGAAATTAAATATGCTATTGAGCTATAATTATAGTGTAATTGTTGAGAAATTAATTTGGCGATTTGTCTAGCTGTTTCTATGTTTGGATCGACTCTATGGGTTGTCGTTAGTGCTCGTGTTTGATTGACTTTATTATTATTGGATTGCTATGCTGTGTTGATGGTGATAAATTACTTTGTGATATATATTTGAATATTTATGATTGTCTGTGTTATGCATGATTTGCCTGGATTATTTCTATGCTTAGTTGACTTTAAGTGAGGATATGTGTTGTTCGGAGATAATTGTTTGGGTGAGAATGAATTGACTTAGAGTTACCCAACCTAAACTAATTATTTAAAGATGAGTGGTGACATAGAACATGTGTTGAGGTTTTGGTGGAAGGTTAAGGCACTAGGTGGTTATTAATGTGGGTTGGTGAGGTTCGTGTATTGGTATTGTTGTTCGCGATCGTGTGTTGGGAACATGCGAGGTTGGAGTATCCGATCATGGACAAACTTAATGATGAGGGATTGGACGAGACTCCCTATGAGCCAGATGCCGGAGCTCGAGTCTTAACCCATGGTGATTAGGGTCAAGGTAGTATATGGCCAGTGCATCTTGTGAGACGTTATAGATGTTTTCAGTTGTTTAATATTTTTGTCTAAGTCTATGCCTGTGAGGGCTCCTACCGAGAGGAAACCCTCAACAGTGTTTTGGTAATGTAATAGATAAACATGGGGGTATTTATATATTATAACCTTGCGAATATTTTATATTATTAATGAAAACTGTGTATGTGCATGACTAACCAATTTGGGATTACTGTATCTATTTATCTCCTAAGTCTTTATCACGATTGGAGTTTGTGTATTTATTTTTCCGCTCCTGGCAGTTGATGTAAGACCAGAGACCAATTATGGTTGGATAAAGTTTTGAAGTTATAAACTGTCTATCAGGTGTTTTTCCGACGTCAAACAAATCTCTGATTTTTTAAAAGGGACAGTCGAAAATGAATTATGAAAATCTCTAACTCTAAATGTGCGATTAAGGAATTAATTAATAAGGTTTTAAGCTAATAAAACACCGGGGTACAACGGGGTGTCTCATTGATGACCATCCTTACTAGGTTATCTAGGCATTTCCAGTAGGAAAAAGTCCTCTCTATGACCATACTTCAAAACGACGTAAAAGCATCTGGTTTCCTGAAAACTACTATGTTTGCTAATCTGTAAAGTTGCATGTGAAGTTGCATTTCTTTGTTCTATTTTAACATGCTAGTATGCTACATGGATCTTTCCATCTTTTCTTATTATCACTTGATGAATTTTAGACACATGACTTTTTTTTCCTTATCGTTTTATCAGAAAATGGATCCGACTAAATGTTTTGAGACAGCCATCCATATAGACCAGGTACAGTATCTCATCAACTTAAGAATAACGATCGAATTCACGTAATGATGGTTAAGGCATAAACTAATCATTACTAAATTGTTCTTGTGTATTTGCAAGATTTGATTTCAATCTCGCGATCATTCTACCATTGTTGGGGAAGAGGAATACCGCGTGTTGTGACTATTGAAGACAAATGCGGAAATCTGTTCAATGGGAATATAGTAATCCATGAGGATCGCCCATATTTTGCAACAGACACAAATGGTATCAGGGAGTTGTATTTGTTGTCCACTGGTGTATTGGCAAAGTTTAAGTACCTTGGGGGTTCTCGCTTCTACATGTTCATCCCTTTGGAAGATTGATGAGTTTTGATATTTTGATTAGTACTTATTGACTGTGGTGTGTTTTTATGTTTTGATAGTTAATTAGTACATTATTAAACTTTTTTTTTATAAACAATTATTAAACTTGCGTTAATTAATGTATGTGTTTTCTTGATCATATTAATTGACTGTGGTGTTTTGGATCGTTAGTACATCATATTTACGTTTTCTATTTATTCAAAGTTTGGTCGGTAGGATTAAGTTACAGGAAAAATTTTATAAAAAAAAAAATTCAAAATTTGCGACCGAAATAGCGACCGAATATTAGTCACCAAATTCGGTTATCTGAGCATGCGACCAACTATACGACGATCGAAATATATAATTTTGTGACCGAAATATAGGTCGCAAATTTGTGACCGAAATACAAATTCGGTCGCTAAACATTTAGCCACCAGGGTTTCTGCTACCCCCTTAATTCGGTCGCTACACAATATAGCTACCGAATTATCATGTTTAGCGACCAAAATCTTTGGTCGCTAAATAGGTTTTTTTAGTAGTGATTCGGAGACTCAAATTCAGTCTTTTTTCATGCTTGTGTTAAAAAGAGAAACCGTGAAAATGCAATTCATGGTATTTGGCAAGAAAATCAGTGGGTGGATAATCCGGAGTTAGTGAAGGAAGGGATTTCATCTTACTTTGAATCCCTTTTAGAGCAAGACAGGTGGACAAGGCCAACATTAGAAGGTGTTAATTTCAAGCGGTTTCTTCAGATGAGAACAACATGCTTACGACTGTTTTCACAAGAGAGGAGATCAAAAAAGCAGTTTGGGGCTGTGAAGGAAATAAGAGCCCGGGGCCTGATGGTTACAATTTCACAGTTCTTAAGAATCTCTGGAATGTTGTGGGAGAAGACTTCTACAGAATGATGGAGGATTTTCACAGTACTGGAAGGTTAGTGAAAGGTGGGAACGCCTCATTTATTGCGCTTATACCCAAGAGAGACAACCCGGTGGGGTTGAATGATTACAGGCCGATCTCATTGGTAGGTTTCATGTATAAAGTCTTGTCTAAGCCGTTGGCAAGCAGATTGAGCAAGGTAATGGAGTCAGTAATTTCTGTTAACCAAACAACTTTTTTGAAGGGTAGAAACATTATGGATGGGATAGTGGTTCTAAATGAAATCATGGACTATGCAAAGAAAGGGGGCAAACCATGTATGATTCAAGGTTGACTTTGAAAAGGCTTATGACTTGATTAGTTGGAAATTCTTGGACTACATGCTTTTTAGAATGGGTTTTGATGTCAAATGGAGATCATGGATTAGTGCATGTCTAAATTCAGCCTCGGTCTCAGTTTTGGTTAATGGAAGTCCGACAAGAGAATTCAAAATGACAAAAGGAATTTGACAAGGAGATCCAATGGCCCTATTCCTTTTCTTGATTGTGGCAGAAGGCTTAAATGGACTAATTCGAAGTGCAGTGGATAAAAATTTATACAAAGAGTATGTGATGGTGGGTCGGGATTGTCAGTGTGGAATTTCCCATATTCAATATGCCAACGACGCGGTCTTTGTAGGTGAACAGTCTCTATCAAATGTGAGGGAAGTTAAAGGCATTCTTAGGATCTTTCAATTGGTGGCAGGTGATGTGTGGCGTAAGTCGACGAGCGACGACGCGCGTTCGATTCCGGCAAGTGTACCGGACTGCCGTCAAGTAATAAAAGATATCGAACCCACAGAGACTGTGTTCTCGAAAAAGGTTCGAACCCACATATCGAAACCTTTCTCTCGATTAGATCTGGACTTTTTAGAGGGTTTTGAAAAAGGTTTGAATTGAGAGATAAACAAACAGAATCAATTAAAACAGAAAACAATTGTTTATGAGGTTTTGGATCTAAACGGATTCCTAGGGATTTGGGTTACCTTTGAGGTTGTTTATGTTGCTAATCTGATTTACCTTTGTTGATTACCGAAATTGCCTTGAAGGCGAGTCTATCCTCTAATAGCTTAAGCTCCCTCTCGGGTTACAAAAGCCGTGCCCAATTGACCCGACCCCTACTCTCGTGGTAGTCGATCCCAGATTAGACCCTTTGCGCTTCGTGACAACTCGTTGCTCCTCGAGGGACGGCTTCTAACTCTCATGATTTCAGTCCCAAGTCTGACTTCTATAGGTCCGACACCTAAGTTCACCGCTAGGTTCCTCCTTATAATGTCTAAGTTATGCAAATAACCTAAGTTCACCGCTAGGTTCCTCCTTAGATCATCCACATCTCACAAACTAGTGGCTGTCGAATTTTACGAGTGAAATACCCTAGAAATCCTAAGTTCACCGCTAGGTTCCTCCTTAGAACGTCTACGTCACACAAATAAGCGGTTGCCGAATTTACGAGTGGTTAACACACTAGAAATCAGATCTAAAACAATAATGAAATCAACAACGATTTTACATCAATTCAACAACATTTACAAAACTCGGGCAGAGCCCCAATCCCTAGAAACAAACTACTACTCCAGTCTTGCCATGGAGATGACAAGCTGGGTTGACAACATAGTGAAAATCAGAAAAGCGAAGAGAGGAGAAGAAGAGAAGAGAGATCTATGCCTAAGTCCTTGTGTACAAGTCTAGATTATGATTCTCTATCAATGTGTCCTATGATCTGATGCCTTGATCCTTATTTATAGAAATTGGGAAGTTAGAGTCCCAAACCAACTCAAAATCTGATCTATTTCGGTTTCTTCAGGTCCAAGTAATGCGCGTCACGACCGTGATGGCCATCACGGCCAGGCCGTGACGGTCTCTGCTTCTGGCACTTTTGCAAAATTCCGGTCTCTCGCGTGGCGAGCCTATGCTCGCGTCGCGAGCCCTCTGTTTGTGGCCGTGATGAATTTCACGGCTATGGCCGTGATGTGCTCTGACTTGTGGTGGTTTTGGGTCACGGCCGTGATGTCTCTCACGGCCAGGCCGTGACAGACTATGACTTCAGCCTTTGTTCCTTTTCAGTTTTTGCTCGATCATGGCCGTGATGGGCATCACGGCTAGGCCGTGATGGGCTCTGTTTGACTCATTTTCTTCAGTTTTAAAGCTCCATCTTCATCCAAACTTCATCATGGTTGATCTTGAGCAATTTACCCTTGATATCTGCAAAACAACACACGAAAACCGCCTTACCCGTTCCAAAGGAAAATTAACCTAAAATCTAATAAAAATATGCCTAAACTACATGAAAATGCATGCAAAATGATAGACAAAGATGATGTGGAATCACACTCATCAGCAGGTCTAAGGGTTAACTTTCACAAAAGTGGAATTTTTGGCATCAAGACAACTCTGGGGTTTTTGGAGCTTGCTTCAGACATTCTTCATTGCAGAATAGGAAGTGTACCATTCAAATTCTTGGGCATTCTAGTTGGAGCAAATCCAAGGAGGTACAACACTTGGATCCCGTTGATTGAGTCCCTAAAAAAGAGACTGCCTGGCTGGAGAAATAAATTCCATTCCTTTGGGGTGGGGGGTGGGGGGGGGGGGGGGGGGTTGAGGAGTGTAGGAAAATATGTTGGGTAAAATAATGGGACATGGTGTGTAAGAAAAAGGAAGAGGAAAGCCTTGGGATTGGGGACATCAATTCTTTTAACTTAGCATTGTTAGGAAAATGGAGGTGGAGGTTCTTTACCGAAAGAGAGTCCATTTGGACTAAGGTCCTTAAAGTTAGGTATGGGGGTCCTTCATCTTGGAGGATAAATTGGTGTGATAAAACTATTGAGGGAGGGGTAGTTTCTAGCTGGTGGGGTGCTTTAGGTAAGTTGGAGGAGGGAGAGAATAGTAGGGTTGGGTGGCTTTCAGGTGGCATTACAAGGATATTAGGGTGTCGTAACAACTTCTTTTTGGCATGAAGGTTGGGTGGATTTAGTACCTTTGGCTACAAGTTTCCGCATGATATACAATATCACTGTTTCCAAGGAAGTTACTGTAGCCGAGATGGGAGAATGGAGGAATGGTGAATGGTATTGGAACTTTGTCTAGAGGAGGGGTTTATTTTTTTGGGAGGAAGGTTTCCTTGAAAACATGAAGGGTGTGTGATGAGTGTGATTTCACCTCATATTTCTTTATCATATTGCATGCATTTTCATGTAGTTTAGGTATTTTTAATTTGATTTTTGTTAGTTTTTACCTTGGAACGGGTCAGGTGATTTTGTGGTGTTTATGTGCAGGAATTGAAGATTAAAAAGCTCAGGACCAGTTATGTTGGAGTTTGCATGAAGGCGGAGCTTGAAGATCAAGAAAACTGAGCCAAACAGAGCCCATTACGGCCTAGCCGTGACAGCCATCATGGCCATGATCGAGCAAGACTGAAAAGAAAAGAACTTAAAAGTCAGAACCTGTCACGGCCAGGCCGTGATGGCCATCACAGCTGTGACAGGCCAACCAATGCCAAGTTTTCCAAGACAGAATCTGTCACGGCCAGGCCGTGACAGGAATCACGGCCGTGACGCGCAATATCTGGAAATTTAATTGCTGATTTGATCTAATTTTGTAACAGCTTTAATCACAAGTTACCCTACATTACAAATAGGACTCTAAGGCTTGAAAATAGGGATCTCTTGACTGCTACCCATAGGTAAAATTAGGATTTCTCTTCTTCTCAATTTATTCTTCTCTCTTAGGTTTTTTTATGCTTTTGTTAATCAAGCTTGCTATGAACATGGCAATGCTTGAGTAGTTGTTTTTATTTCTAGGAATTGAGACTATGCCCAAGATTTGTTTTATGTTATGAATTGACATTTTACTTCTTGTTAATTTCAATTCGCTTTCAATTTAATTCCTATTGCATGAATTACTTGTGAATTTGGTGCGCACTTATTTGCATGTCATAGATACCCTAAGGAGGAACCTAGCGGTGAAATTGGGTATCGGATCTATAGGAATCAAACTTAGGACTTAAATCACGAGAGTTAGAAGCGGTCCTTCGAGGGTTCACTGAATTGTCACAAAGCTTAAAGGGTTCGATTTAAATTCAATTACCACGAGAGTAGGAGTCGGTTTAATTGGGTACGGTTCTTGTATCCTGAGAGGGAACATTAAATTATTTAGGATAAATTCACCTTCAAAGAAATTTCGATAATTAATAAGAGGGGTAGTCAATTTAGTAACATGAGCAGTCTTGTTGGTAACCCAATTCCTGGAAATCTCTTTTGATATTGAAAAATCCCATATTTGATTTGATTGCGATTTTGTTTGATTGCGTTTAGATATTTGATTTGTTAGTTAATCTTTTAAAAACCAAATCTTTTTCTAGTCCAGTTTAATTGATTTAAAAATTGATAGTTATTTAATATCGCGGTCTCTGTGGGTTTGATCTTTTTGTTACTTGACGATGAAGTAGTTCACTTGCGGATTCGAGCCATCAAGTTTTTGGCGCCGTTGCCGGGGTCTGTGATTTCTTGAATTTCAAATTAATTTTTAAATTGATTTTTCTGGACCTTTTTTTATTAAGTTTTATTTTTATTTTTATTTTTCTAGTATCTATCTCTCTCTTTGCAGGTATTTTTCTCTTTTATGCGAAGATCCCAAAGTCTTGGAAATCTTGTTGAAGTTGACTCCGAGATCGAAAAGACCTTTCATAGAAGTGGGAGACTACAAAGACAAAGAGCGAGGGAAAGGTTCATTCCCATTCCACTCATCGCGAATCTATCGGATACCAAACCACTGAAGGACTACGCAGCCCCAGATGCTAGGGGTTTACGAACTGGGATTGCTAGGCCAGAAATTGAGGTGGAGAACTACACTATACCGCCTCAGTTAATTGGCATGATTAGGCAACATCAGTTTGGAGGATTACCCTCAAAGGACCCGACTGATCATGTGGAGACATTCATGGAGTTCCCCGATGCAATAAGAATTAAAGGTGCCCTGATTGATGCTATACGCTTGAGGTTATTCCCCTCCTCTCTGACTGGAAAGACAAAAGCTTAGTTGAAGCAAGTGCCCGCTAATACTTTGTCAACTTGGGACCAACTGGAGCAGCCATTCTTGGAGAAATTCTTCCCTCCATCCAAGACTGCTTACCTACAAACTCAGATCACCGGCTTCTTCCAAAAGGACGGAGAATGCTTATGCGAAGCTTGGGATCGTTACAAAGGATTGCTAGAGTCTTGCCCACATCATAGGCCCGAGAGGTGGTTGTTAGTACATACCTTCTACAACGGATTGGATTACTCTTCGAAGGTGTCACTTGACTCCGCAGCTGGTGGAGCCTTTATGAATAGACCTCTGACTGAAACGTTCAATATCATTGAAAACGTAGCCACCAACTACCACTAATGGGGTTCGGAAAGAGGTAATAACCCGAAAAAGCTTTCGGGGGGTAAGTTTGAAATGAATAGCACTGATCTAATTACGTCTAAATTTGACTCATTGAATAAACGCTTTGATAAGCTTGAAAATGCTAATGTGAGTTCAATAGGTGCTACTAATGTTGTTTGTGAGATTTGTGGAATGCAGGGACATGACATAATGGAGTGCCCACATGGTATTGCTCCTGGATCTAGTGCTTCGGGGGAACAAGTGAACTCTTGTCACAATTTCTATGACACGAACCCAAAGTTGCCAAATTATGTTTCCCCAAATCCTTACAACTAAGTGAGGAAGAATAATCCTTATCTCTCCTACGGGAACTACAACAACACGTTGAACCACGAATTCCAGGAAGGCTAAGGTAATAGGAAACCCGCATCGGGGTATCCTCGGGTACAAAAGTCTAAACTTGAGTCTCTTTTGGAAAATTTTGTTAAAACTCAAACAAAACAAAATGAAGAGTTTAGGCAACAAAGTAGGGCAGTCAATGAGGCAATAAAAGAGTTAACATCTAAGGTAGATAACTTAGCCATCCATAATAAGATGTTAGAAACTCAAATTGCCCAACAAGCTAGTACGTATTCTAGAACTAAGGGTACGTTTCCGGGACAACCCGAAGTTAATCCCGATGATCATTGTAATGCTATATACTTGATGGATGATAAGCTTGGGGTAGTTGAAAAGGATGTGGAATGTGAGGAGGACATTAGTGAACAAGAAGAGATAGAGCCAAAGCATGTCCCTCCACAACCTTACCAACCCCCAATACCTTTCCCACAAAGGTTGGTCAAGAAAAAGCAAGTAGAAAAAGAAATTAAGAGCTTAATTGAGGAGCATGATGCCATGATAAAAACTAATATGCATACTAAACTAAAAGATTCAGGAAGTTTCTTTATTGATTGCTGAATTGGAGAATTAAAAATAGACCAAGCCTTATGTGACTTGGGGGTTAGTGCGAGTTTGATGGCACATACCATCTTTGAGAGGTTAGGAAATAAGGAATTGAGTCCATCCAAGTCCTCTTTACAATTTGCAGATGGCTCAATTAAAACTCCTCTAGGCATACTAGAGAATGTTCCCATAATGGTAGGGAAATTTTTCATTCCTACCGATTTCATGGTGTTGGACATGAACAGGAACTCTAAATTCCCTATCATTCTTGGAAGGCCATTCTTGGCCACAGCTGGAGCAATAATAGATGTAAAAATGGTAAGCTCTCTTTGAATGTAGAAGAAGGTAGGGTGGATTTTGATTTGACTAACTCATATAACAACCCTCCTTTTGGGAGTCATGTGTGCAGGATTGAGATAATGCCTCAAAGGTGAAGGAAGAGCTTAACACGGAAGCAACTCCGAGACTTTGCATGACAAATGATGCACCAAATAATGATGAAATCGGAGCTGCTCAACATATGGAGTTAAAACTTCCGCCGGGAGGAAGTAAGGTCATGGAGGTCAGAGTGGAAAGAGCAAAGCGAAAGCGCATGTGGCCATATGAACAAAATAGGCTCTTTGAAGGATTTCATTGGAAGAGAGGTGTTATTTCACTTCCAAGCCCAGCTGATCCCGGTTGATTGAAGAGAGTATGGTCAAGCTTAAGACCGTAAATAAACGCTTCTTGGGAGGCAACCCAAGCTTTATTTCCTTTTTTAATTTGTTTTTGAATTTTTTTTTTTTGAATAATTTGAGAAGATTAAGAGAAGAAAGATCACAAATTGATGGTTTTGCTAAGTATTTTCAGGTTATAAAGGCAGGAAGAGCAAAAAGGCATGGAAAAATGAAGTAAGAGGAGATCATGGCCTGCCCCTGATATCCATCATGGCCATGATGTGAGACCAAAATTGATCACGCCCAGGCCGTGATTAGCCAACAACTGAAACCAGAAAGGAACACGGCCCAGCCGTGATAACCCTCACGGGCGTGATGAGAAGGACCCAGAAGATCAGAATGTATCACGACCTAGCCGTGATGGAAGTCACGGCTGTGAGAGGCTAGCTCCTATAGACCCGAATTGATCACGGCCCAGCCATGATGTATATCACGACCGACCAGCTGCGGAGTCAAGTAACCAACATCCGAATCGATCACGGTCTGACCGTGATGAACATCACAGCCGCGACGCGTCCTCCATCAGCTCTATGACTGGCATCTGAGCCAGCACCCACCACCACCTCGGTGAGTTGTTCAATTTTTCTCCTCTCTCCAACTTGATTATTTACATTGGGGACAATGTAAGTTTTCAAGCTTGGGGTAGGGCTATTATTTTTTGGTTTTATTTTTTGCATTTTTTGCATGTTACATTCATATAGGCGTAATTTTGCATAATCACATGATTAGATTGCCCCTTGCTTAGAGTATGCATCCAATTGTGAGAACTTTGTTCCAAATGAATTGAGACAATGAATTTTTTAATCCAATTTTTTTTTCTGTATTCTTGTCATATGATAAAAATAAAAATGCTTGAGATGATCTTTTGATAGTTGATAATTAGCATGTGGTTCCTTGGATTTGTGTTTCTCATTAATTTCAAACTACTTAAGGTGAGATTTTTAAGCCTAAAAGGGGTACTCACTAAATCTACCCCATTCTTTGTGATTGAGTGTTTTATTCTTCTTGGATTGTATTTTCTAGAACTTGACTTGAAACCGTTTTGAAACTTTAAAAAAAAAATTGAAAACATATTTTAAAATGATTGAGGCACTAGGTATTTTTTTGACCTTCTGAGCTTTGACTGATTAAATACTACCTCTTAGTTGCCCAATTTTGAGCCTAATAGAATAAAATGCTTTTCTTGGAACCTTGATTTATTTTGATGAATGATGCTTGGTATGACACCTTTTAAAGTATTGCAAAAAGGGCAAAAAGGTGGTTTGAAAAATTAATTGTGGGATAAAAAGTTAGAAAAATATTTCTCTTAAGTTGGAAATCTCACCTTCTCCAAATTGGAAAAAAATAAAATAAAATAAACAAAAAAATGGAGAAGGGGATGAAAAAAAGAAAGTAAGAAATAAAAAAATAAAAAAGGAAGAAAGAAAGAAAGAAAGGTGGAAAAATGAATTAAAGCCCAAAAAGATATTTTAGAAGATTGTCATGCTTTGCATTGTTTGATATTTCGGGTGGCGGATATTGCGGGTGGTGGGTGGGGGTGGGGTTGCAGGCGGGTTCATCAATTTTCGTAAAATAAAAAATACAAAAAGGAGCAAGACAAGACAAACCCAGAAACATAGAAAAAAAAAACGGTAACCCAGCAACAGAAAAGCTTCGAAATTGAGAAATAAAAAAGTAGAAAACCAAAGGAGATCTGCTGCACAGGATCAACGCGCGTCTCATGGTTGCGGCAAAGGCTTTCTTGGTTGGACCAGCACATGTCTCGCCGTGGCTGCTGAATAGATTTGGTGGCGCAATGAGGTGGGTCGTGACAGAGGAAGAGAAAACGCCATGGTCGTCGCACCTCTGAAGTGAACTTGCTGCCTCTTTGTTTGCTCTTCATTTTCGATACCTACCTAGGGTTTTCCCACCAAATAATGTATTGGGCTGGACAGGTAAATCATTAGTAAATCCATTTCTTATTTAATAATTGTAATATAATTAAAGTTAAAAAATTGAACCCACTTCGTCGCCTTCCTGTCGTCTCCTTCGCCAAGGACCATCACAGCATCACCACCATTAGAACCTACATGGTCGAACCTCCTCAGTCGGGCTCGGTCAACGGTGATAGTAGATTTCCGAAACCGAGCCCGACCACCGTCAACCGCCTCTAACTCTCATTTTCAAACCGCTCAACCCGAAGATCCACCGTCACCCGCCCGTCGTGCCGGATATGGACTCGGTTAACTCGGTTTCAGACAGTCCTTCAATTTCTGTCTAGCCCTAGTCATTATAAATGATTCTTTACTCATATAATTATGGGATTTAACACTTAATAGGGAAAGGGAGTGGAGAGGGTAGGAAAATCCCTTGGGTTAGTTAAGAAATACTTTGTAGATCAATGGAGAAAGGGGGACTTGGGATAGAAAAACCTAACACTTTCAACTTGCCATGGTTAGGAAAATGAAGGTGGAGACTATTAACGAAAAAGGAGGGAATGTAAATCAAAGTGGTCAAGGTGAGGTATGGGAATGGGTTAGTTAATAGAGATGTGGCTGGTCGAGGGGTGTTCATTTCCAAACCAAAAAAACCGAATTGAAAAACCAAAAACTGTAAAAATATTTTTTTTTTGGATGGGATCGAATTTCAAATCCCCTAGTGAAAACCGATTGTATCCAATCCAAACCAACCTATTATATACATATAATATTATTCTAAAAAATTATAGTATTACTCATACTTAAGCATTGTTTTTCATACTTCTATGAACGAATGCCCTCATTCTCTTTAATATTTTATTTGTCTGCTGTGGATTATATATGGTATTTGAAATGCACTTCATTTAATTTTTTTTAAGCAAACATGCTTTGTTTGTTATTTAAGGATTAGAATTCACATACTTATAATCAAGGTTTACAAAACCGGACCGGCCATCGAACCGGTGAAGGCAGCGGTTCGAAGTTCAATGGTCCAACCGAGGTTGAACCGTGGTTGAACCGGTTATAATTAAATAATATTATTTTAATTTTTAATATAATATTTGTAACAATATTAAACAAAAAAACAACATAACAACTAAAATTATTAAGCACAATTTTTTTTTATTTTGAAATTAAACTAAATAAATATAAAAATATATGTTAAAATCATCTTCATAGGGAAAACCAACCCAAAATCTACAACTAGCCCACATATGTTAGAAAACAAAAGAATTGGGTTTTGGCTAGGATGACCCAAATCCTTTTATACTATTTTTTGGCTAGGATGACCGGTTTTGAATCGGTTTTCCGGTTTTTCCACCGGTTCGATGCTAGGCCGGTTTTCCCTGTAAACCGGACCGGTCAAGGTCCTGGTTCCCGGTCGGACCGGCCAGTCCGGTCCGGTTTTCAAAACCTTGCTTATAATGTGTTGAGTAGTACATTTGTTCCGGCTAGTCAAGAGTAATTTGTTTACTTAGTGAATAAGTTAATCGTATGGAGTGAAAATGTATATTTTATTCAAAATAAAAATGATCAATTTTACAAAAGTTGGTAGAAATGTAAATGGTAAATGAAGGACATAATACTTTATAGCTTCTTTAGAAAATTGAAAATCAACCCAATCCAAACCAAAATAAATCATATCAGATTGGCTTTGATTTTAAAATCAAACTGATCAAATAGTCAAAGAACAAAATCAAAAGGATTTGATCGGATGATTTTTCCCTCGAAATCATTCAAATCCAATCCGCGAGCACAACTGGTTGGCAGTCAAAGGGGTGAATAGAAAGTTAGGAAATGAAAGAGACATGTTATTCAAGAATGACACATGGGCAGGGGAAGAAAAATTAAGCACCACATTTACAAGGTTGTACAATGTATCGTCATTCAAAGAAGCTAAAGTCTTTGACATGGGTGCTTTGAGGGAAGAAATAAGGTACCGGAAGTTGGGGTGGCTCAAGGAGTTGTTTACATGGGTGCCAAGGTTATGTGACAATTTACTAGATATGGTACAAAATAGTTGTGGTCCAACGTGGTTGCTTACATGAGTTCTTAAAACCAAAGAATCGTTCCTTTTTTTTATTTTCCATTGGAGCTAATATACTAGGCAAAGTGGGTTGCTTAAATTTAAGCATTGTTCCTTACTTCCTTATATAAAGAATCGTTTCTTATTTGAGTGTTGGGGTTTGAGAGAATGAGGCGGAGAATAAAAAAGTATAAATATGTGACCCACTTCACGGGAGATAAAAACCCAAAATGTGTTGCTTAAATGTGCATCATTGGAAATGCACGTATAGAATCATAAATAAAGAGGGTATCTTTGAAGGATATACAAAGGCAGGGATAGGGAAAGTAGTAATATTTGCCCTACCCCACCACCGGCGGACCTTCTCGAGGACGGCTCCCCCCAAAAAAATTTTTTCTTAATTTTCTTTTATATTAAAAATTATGTATGACACCCTAAAATAATATATGCAACATCTATTATATGTAAAGTTTACAAACTATCATATATTTTATTTGTGGAACATTGTTATTAGACCCTATTCATTTAAAATAAAATTGAAATAGCTGACCAATTCCATCAAAATAAATATTATTTCAAACTCAACATCATTAAGGCTCGCTATAAATACGTTTCTTCTCCTCCACACATCTACTCCAAATTTCTCAATCTCTTATGTATGCATCTACACCATTGTAAGATGAGCAAACACTAGTTCAAGAATATTTCACATATTAAATGTTTATTCACTTTAAAGTTTACATATTTGAGTGATAAAGAGTGTGTTTGTTAAAGATTATTTGATGACAAAATCACTTTTTTTAAGTAAAAATATCAGTTTTAAGAGTTTGGTTGCGTTTTTTTCAGCTTTTCTTAAAAATGATTTTTTAAAATTAAAAAAAAATCATTTTTAAGGTTAAAATGAAAAACTACTTGTATTAGCTTTTGGAAAAAATCATTTTTTTATCACTACACATCTTAAAAAAAGTGATTCTTATGATGGTAAACAAACACGAAACAGCTTCTGCTTTTTTTTTAAAAAAATCTCTAAATTATTCATTATCAGAATCATTTATTTTTTAATCTATAACAAACGGGCGTAAAACTATACTTGATTAATTATAACTTGATGTTGGAATAGCAATTCAAATTTCCAAATAAATGCAAGTAAGTGGGAATTTAAGAGATACATTTCATGTGGTGGGGGATGTATCTTGACTCTTGGAGACTCCACAATCATAAAGAGATATTAGTTAGGAAGGTGAGACAATTAATGTCCACTAGTCACATTTATGAATGGAAGCCATGTCCCTTCACTATATAAATGGGTCATGTGAGGAAGAGTAGAAGCATCCCAACCAAAGCAAGAGAGAGCAAGTGTGTGAGTGATCACTTGTAGAGAAAGTCTCTTGTGTGAGTGAGTGTTATCATTTCTTATAACTTGAGTGTGGTACTTGAGTTTGTAGAGTGATACACAAAAAGTGGGGTGGGTTACAAATATTGTAATCACATATTTGAGATAGTGAATGCACTTTATTGGAGTATTTCCGTGGACGTAGGCAAGAGGTGCCGAACCACATTAAATTCTTGTGTTCTCTATATTTTTTCTGTAGTGTATTTTTCTTGTGTTCTTACGATCCTTTATCTGTGTGAGAGATACCCAACAGTGGTATCAGAGCTATGGCCGGGAACACATCAAGGTTTGAAATCCCATTATTTGATGGGAAAATAAATTTTATGATCTGGCAGTGTACCATTCAAGATCTCTTGGTGCAGAATGGTCTTGATCAGGCTTTAGAGAAGGAGAAGCCAGATACCATGAAGGAAGAAGAATGGACAAATATTCAAAAGAAGGCTGTAAGCACGATTCGGTTAGCTCTAGCTCCTGAGATAAAGCACAATGTGTTAAAGGAGACAACACCAACGGCTTTGTGGGAGAAGCTCCAGAATATCTATGCGTCGAAGTCGCTAACAAATCGTCTCTGTTTAAAGATGGAGTTATATCAACTCAAAATGGAGATGGGAGGAAATCTCCATGACCACATCAACAAGTTCAACCAGCTAGTAAGCCAATTGTTGAACGCCGATGATAAAATATCTGATGAGGAGCAGGCGCTGCTATTATTGTCATCACTACCAAGGTCCTACAAACCTGTGGTTCAAACGTTGCTTGTCGGGAGAACAACTTTGAAGATGGATGAGGTGACCGTCACTTTAAGGGAAAATGAGAGGATGATGAAAAACGAGAATATCAATGATGAAAGTGAAATAGCAATGGCGGAAGAATCTGAACGAGGGAGGAGTCATTCAAGGAGGCATGATGGGTCAAGAGGAAGATCAAAATTGCAATCGCGTCCTCAACGAGATATGACAAACGTGCAATGTTATTATTGTGGAGAGAAGGGTCATTTGCAACTAAGGTGCACACAAATGAGGGAGGATTTGAAGAAATTAAGGATGATGAGGAAGGGTGATGACAACTCTCAGACAAACGTGGTCAAAACAGCTGAAGATGAAGATATATTTTTAGCAACAACCGAGGATGTTGATAAATCAAATTGGGTGATGGATTCTGCTGCCTCGGAGCACATTTGTAGAGATCGAGCAATGTTTAACACCTTGAAAACTAATGAAGAGTTTGGCCATTTCAAGTTAGGAAATGGTGAAAAAATGAAGGTTGAGGGCATTGGCAGTGTGAGAATGAAGCTCCATGATGGTGCCATTAGAACTTTCCAAAATGTGAGGTTTGTAACTTCTGCAGTTGTCAATATTATTTCTTTGGGGGAGATGGCATCACAAGGGTACAAGTATGTTGGTTCAAAGTGGGGATGCAAGGTGTATAAGGGAAGACGCTTGGTGTTAAAAGGGCAGAAAAGTAAGAAGAACCTTTGCTACTTGGAAGGATAAGCTTTGAGAAGGGAGAGTAGTCGTGATAGCAAAGTTGAGAAGAAGGTAAAATTTTCTGATGATGTGGAAATTTGGAAATTTTAATTGAGGGGGGAATTGTTGGAATAGCAATTCAAATTTCCAAATAAATGCAAGTAAGTGGGAATTTAAAAGATACATTTCATGTGGTGGGGGATGTATCTTGACTCTTGGAGACTCCACAATCATAAAGAGATATTAGTTGGGAAGGTGAGACAATTAATGTCCACTAGTCACATTCATGAATGGAAGCCATGTCCCTTCACTATATAAATGGATCATGTGAGGAAGAGTAGAAGCATCTCAACCAAAGCAAGAGAGAGCAAGTGTGTGAGTGATCACTTGTAGAGAAAGTCTCTTGTGTGAGTGAGTGTTATCATTTCTTGTAACTTGAGTATGGTACTTGAGTTTGTAGAGTGATACACAAAAAGTGGGGTGGGTTACAAATATTTTGTTAGTACTCGGCCTCCTATTAACCGAGTATATGCTAGGAAGAACAAAAGACAAGAGGCAGAGGCAGTTTCTGCAGTTAGTGGTGGTTGATAGCAGATTTCAGCAGTTATTTTTATGTTTTATGTCAGTTATTAGCAGTTTCCTTGTATTTGTAATGCCTTATGTGTTTAAATAGATGTTAGGAGGAAGGGAGGGGTAGGAAATTAGTAAATCTGACTTGTGGGAGAGGATAAGGGGCTCTCGAAAACCTCCTTATTGTATTACTTTAAGCCTATAGCCTTTGTATTTCCTTTTCTTCTCTGTTGAAGCAATTTGCCTCAAACAGAGTTATTAATGATACAATAGAGTATATGCAGTAAAACAGTGTATAATTTCTCTTATACCTGTCAACTGGTATCAAAGCAGTCATTTCTGGGAGTAGTACATGGTCCATACTCGAAGAATGGAGGCCAGAATTGAACAACTTGAACGCGGGATGTTGGAGATGAGACGGCACCGAGATGAGGATCACCGAGAACGCCAAGAACTGAAGCGTTTGGTGGAAGAAAAAGAGGCTGCAACGCAGGAAAAACTGGAGGACAATCGGAAGCAATAGGAAGCAAATCAAGCACACCACCAAGGAAAAGAAAACGAAAGTAGCACTCAAGGGAAGAGCGGCGAGGAGGAGGCGGAGAGAATGTTGCGGGGGACTGAAGTGGTTCCATCGAGAGGATAAATGGAGCAAGGTGGAGATTCCTATCTTCTCCGGTGATGATGCCTATGGGTGGCTCAATCGCATAGAAAGATATTTTGAAATGAAGCAAGTCTCGACCGTGAGAGAAGCTTCGGGCTGCAATGATTGCAATGGAAGGGAAGGCCCTGAATTGGTTTCGATGGTGGGAATTCTGTGTAGAAAATCCATCATGGGTAGAGTTCCGAGAGGCGAGTGATTGAAAGATTCCAACCCACCATTACGCAGAATCCTTTTGAGGCGTTAATGAGTATCAAACAGACAACCTCGGTAGCGAGAATATCATGAGAGGTTTGAACTTTATTCGAGGCCCATTAAAAGGGACGGATCCGGAATATGTGAAGGGAATTTTCTTGAATGGTCCGAATGATTTGGTCAAGGCGAGTTAAAGCTTCATTCATTGAAGACTTTACTGAGAGATGATGAAGTTTGCACAACAAGTAGATGAGCGGAATGAGTTGTTAAACAAAGGAGGGATGGCT
Organism: Sophora flavescens; assembly: GCA_030762895.1. Classification (NCBI taxonomy): domain Eukaryota; kingdom Viridiplantae; phylum Streptophyta; class Magnoliopsida; order Fabales; family Fabaceae; genus Sophora; species Sophora flavescens. Next base: position 105,106,441 of record CM061063.1, read on the forward strand.
GGATTCAAGGGGGAAACATTAATAGAAGCCACACTACCACCAGGAATGGTGACATGGGATCCTGGTCACAAATAATTCCACTGGCGCGGTGAGCAGCAAAGGTGCTAATTCCAACACCGACTCAAACAGCCTTAAGACCACAGAGGCTCTTCCGAGGAAGGGAGTTCAAGGTGTTAACTCCAGCGAAAAAGGATGAAAGGAGGGCAAAAGGGCTGTGTTTTAGGTGTGATGGGAAGTTTGGGCCAGGGCATGTGTATGCAAACAAGCACTTGCTCTTGTTAACTCTCGAGGAAGAGGAGAAAGAGGAAGAGAGACAGTGGAGCAGAAAAGCAGAGGCCTTGAATGCTGAACTCAAAACCATGCAATTGTCCCTCTTTAGTATCACTGGACTCACCTCAAAGAAATCTATTAAAATGTGGGGAGAGGTTGCAAATAAGAAGGTCACTGTGCTTGATTGATTGTGGAGCTTCACACAATTTTGTATCATCCTTGTTAGTGGCAAGAGACGGGTTAAGGGTGAGGAAGACACCCTTCTTACTCGGTAGAAGTGGGGGATGGAAGGAAGATACCTTGTGAAGGTATATGTCCGAGTTGAAGGTAACAATTCAAGGATTAGAAGTGATTCAGAACTTCTATATCTTTGATTTAGGAGGTGTTGATATAGTCTTTGGGGATGGAATGGTTAGCAAGCTTGGGGAGATCCGAGCCAACTTGAGAACTCGGTGCTGAAAATCCCATCACCAGCGGGCACCATCATGTTGAAAGGGGAACTGCCATGGCCGGAGGGACAACATCTTTGAAGTCTATTAGGAAGGCACTCCAAGCGAGAGGGGAGGGATTTATGCTAAGTTACCAAGCACTGCAGATTGAAGGGGAGACGAAGAAAAGCAGATTGGTTGGAAGAGGTCTTTGGGACAGTTTGCGGGAGTTTTCCAAGAACCAGAAGGCTTACCTCCATCCAGGAGACAGGACCATGCCATTGTGCTCAAGGAGGGGGCCAACATCCCAAATCTCCGTCCATACAGGTACCCTCATTACCAAAAAACTGAAATAGAAAAGTTGGTTGATGACATGCTTAAATCTGGAATCATAAGACCAAGTGTAAGCCCATATGCTAGTCCCATTATATTGGTCAAGAAAAAAGATGGAAGTTGGAGGTTTTGTGTGGATTATAGGGCCCTCAATAAGATTACCATTCCAGATAAATTTCCCATACCCATCATAGATGAGTTGTTGGATGAATTGGGAGGAGCAGCTTTCTTTTCTAAACTAGATCTCAGATCGGGATATCACCAAATAAGGATGAAAGAGGGAGATATTGCTAAGACAGCTTTTAGAACCCATGAAGGACATTATGAATTCATTGTTATGCCTTTCGGCCTCACCAATGCCCCATCTACCTTCCAAGCCCTCATGAATGAAGTGCTAAAGCCTTATTTAAGGAAGTTTGCTCTAGTATTTTTTGATGACATCTTGGTATACAAAGAAAAACAAAAGAGGATCACAAACAAACATTTGCGGTCTGTCTTAGAATTGCTTTGCAGAAGACCAACTTTTGCTAACAAGAAGAAATGTACTTTTGGACAGCAACAAATTGAATATCTAGGCCATATCATCTCGGGGGAAGGGGGTATCATGCAGACCCAAAGAAGTCTGGAAGTTATGGAACAATGGCCTACTCCAAAAGATATCAAATCTTTGAGGGGTTTCTTAGGACTAACAGGTTATTACCGAAGGTTTGTTAAGGATTATGGCAGAATTGCCGGACCTCTCACTCTGTTGTTGAGGAAGGACAATTTTTGTTGGAATGAAGAAGCTCAAGCAGCCCTTTGGACTTTTGAAGAAGGCAATGGCTAAACTCCCTGTCTTGTGATTCAGATTTCTCCAAAGAATTTGTCATTGAGACAGATGCTTCCAACAAAGGACTAGGTGCGGTGTTGATGCAAGAAGGCAAGCCTGTGGCTTATTTCAGCCAAACTCACATGACAGAGCCTAACAAAAGTCGGTGTATGAAAGGGAGTTGATGGCTATAGTCTTGGCAGTGCAGAAATGGAGACATTACCTGATGGGAAGACATTTTGTCATACGCACAGATCGAGAAAAGTCTCAAGTTCTTAACGAACAGAGAGGGTTCTAGGGGAAGAAGCAGTTCAAATGGACATCCAAACTGCTGGGATTTAACTTTGACATCCAATATAAACCTGGAAATGAGAACCGGGGCAGCAGATGCACTATCCGGATGCATGACTTATGGTGCCATCTCCACTTGTACAATTTCTAGAGGAGGAAGAATGGGAAGAAGAAGCTTGGAATGATGAGAAACTCGTGAGTATCATTCAGGATCTGATTCATAATCCAACCTCTCATATGGGGTACAGTTTTATAAATAAGAAGCTTATGTATAGAGGTAAGTTAGTGTTGCCTAGAAATTCTAAGAAAATTCCTCTCTTACTCAAGGAATTCCACAGTTCAGCAGTTGGTGGTCACTCTGGATTTTTGGGAACTTACAAAAAGATTGCAACCTTAGTGTACTGGGAAGGAATGAAAACGGATATACAGAATTTTGTGGCTACATGTGACACATGTCAAGTCAACAAGTATCGACCTTATCACCCGCAGGCCTCCTACAACCACCGCCGATTCCAACACAAGTCCGGACTGACATCTCAATGGATTTTGTAGAGGGTCTTCCTCGGGTTCAAGGGAAGAATGTCATCTTAGTGGTGGTTGACAGATTCACCAAGTATGCTCACTTCTTTTCTTTAGGTCACCCTTTCACCGCAAAAGATGTGGCTGAGATCTTCACTCAAGAAGTGGTCAAACTCCATGGTTTCCCTTCCACTATTGTATCCGAGCAGGGACAAGGTTTTCCTTAGCCGATTCTGGATAGAACTCTTCAAAATGGCGAGGCACAAAACGAAGTTCGGTTCCGCCTATCATCCCCAATCGGATGGGCGGATCAAGCGATGAAACCGATGCTTGGAGACTTACTTAAGGTGTTTAACGGTTCTAAACCCAAACAATGGCCTAAATGGTTGAGTTGGGCGAGTTTTGGTTCAATTCCAACTACAATGACTCTACTCAACTCACCCCTTTCAAGGCTTTATATGGTAGAGACCCACCTCTCTTGTTGAAGGGCACCACAATTCCATCCATAGTTGAAGAAGTCAATGTTCTTACCCAGGAGCGGGATCTCCTCTTGCAAGATCTCAAGAACAACCTCATCAAAGCCCAAAATCGGATGAAGCGAGACAATGAGACAAGCATCGAAGAGATGTCTCCTATGAAGTAGGAGATTGGGTCTATTTGAAGCTTCACCCTATAGATTAAGGTCTCTAGCAAAGAAGATGAATGAAAAATTGAGACCTCGATTTTATGGCCCTTATCGGTGTGCAAAAGAATTGGACAGGTGGCTTATCAATTGGAACTTCCAAATGAAAGCAGGATCCACCCGTTTTTCATGTGTCTTTGTTGAAAAAAGCTTTGAAACCTTCTCGTGGTGCCACAACCACTTCCAACAATTCTTAGTGAAGATTTAGAGCTAATGGTTGAGCCGAGAAAAACTTCTAGTCATGCGGCCGATGCATGCAAGTGGGCCGATTGAAGTGCTTCGCAATGGCGAAGCCTCCCGAATTTGAAGCTACTTGGGAGTCCTTTGAGGTGATTCGGGATCAATTTCCCTCATTCCACCTTGAGGACAAGGTGAAACTTTTGGGGGAGTATTGTTAGTACTCGGCCTCCTATTAACCGAGTATATGCTAGGAAGAACAAAAGACAAGAGGCAGAGGCGGTTTACTGCATTAATGGTGGTTGATAGCAGATTTCAGCAGTTATTTTTATGTTTTATGTCAGTTATTAGCAGTTTCCTTGTATTTGTAATGCCTTATGTGTTTAAATAGATGTTAGGAGGAAGGGAGGGGTAGGAAATTAGTAAATCTGACTTGTGGGAGAGGATAAGGGGCTCTCGAAAACCTCCTTATTGTATTACTTTAAGCCTATAGCCTTTGTATTTCCTTTTCTTCTCTGTTGAAGCAATTTGCCTCAAACAGAGTTATTAATGATACAATAGAGTATATGCAGTAAAACAGTGTATAATTTCTCTTATACCTGTCATATTGTAATCACATATTTGAGATAGTGAATACACTTTATTGGAGTGTTTCCGTGGACGTAGGCAAGAGGTGCCGAACCACGTTAAATTCTTGTGTTCTCTATATTTTTTCTGTAGTGTATTTTTTCTTGTGTTCTTACGATCTTTTTATCTGTGTGAGAGATACCCAACACTTGATGTGAGGAAAACAACTTAGGCTGAAAGTTACAAAGTGAGGAAAACAGCAGAGTGAAGGAAATGAGAGTTAAGAGAGGATATTTTAAGTGGCAGGGATGAAAATTTTGAGAGGAGCTGTATGACCTATATGATAGGCATCTATACTATATTGATTTAAACACTATGCTAACTTGATGTGGTGTGTCTTGGAAATGCTTTGTGGAAAGTTATTCTTTGTGCTTTAACAGGTTGGAAGATTCATTCAAAAAGGAGGTTGCCTAAGCTGTTGATAGAAAAAAGGGATTATGAGGCTGAGGTGTGAGAGATATACACGTTAGTGAGGAGTGAACACTAAATTTGAGAGATACACTTGAGTGAGGTAACTGTTAACTTTGATTCTGCTCTAAGGAAAATAGGAAGATGTATAGATGGATCAATGTCTGCTGATTTCTGTTTATCTTTTGTCTCATGTTGCTGGTTTGGATGTTTGGATAAGATGTGGGTTCCTCTCTTTTTGTTGGGTGTTGCAACTGGCCCGGTGGTTTATCTCTGTTCGTTGGTATTTCTTCATCATTTTGGGTGGTGCTTGAAGCTGATTTTGATAATTGGGGGGTCAATGGTAACTTTGATTCTGTTCTAAGGAAATAGGAAGATGTATAGATGGACATTTGTCTGCTGTTTTTGTTTATCTACTGTCTCATGATGCTGGTTTGGATGAATGTTTTTTATTCAAGTATGGGACTTTGGAAGTTTGGCTAAGATGCTGGTTCCTCTTTTCTTTTTGGGTGATACAACTGTTCTGGTGGTTTATCTTTCTCTGTTGGTATTTCTTCATCATTTCTGGTGTTGCTTGAAGCTGATTTTGATAATTGGGGGACCTAACCTCTTTTTCTTCTACTAGTATAAAAAAGTTCTATCAGTTCTTGGAAAAGTTTTTGTCTTGTATGTTTCGATGAGGACTGTTGTGGGGTATTCCATTTTCGACATTGCGTATGTGATTCTAATGTATTTAAAAAAGATTGCTTCTGCTGTGAAGTTCATGAGGTGGTGACCTGCAAGTCTTGGCATTTTACTAACATGTTTGAATCGTTGTTTCCTTCCCTTGGTGTTGGTTTTATCAGGCTGGGCAGACTGTCAAGTGCTTTCATCTTTGGCATGTGGTGTGAGTTGTATATGGTATTTCAGTGCAATTTCAGTACGTGTACAGATTGTCTTCCTGGGTTTTGTTAGTGAGTTGGTTGGGTTCTTTTGGGTGGTTTTGTTGGTACTGGTTTATCATTGGGGAATCTTTGTAAAATTGATAATGTTTTTGGGGCTGCTCTTTGCAACTTACAATTTGCTCCCCACACCTTGCAAAAAAAAAAATTCTTTTCTTTTTATTCCAAAACTACCCCTTTGTCCCCACTGTCCCTTTCTTTCTCTGCACATTGACATTGCCACTCCTCCCCACATCGACTTCGCCTCCCTTCCGGCAAGGTCCCGAGTCCTTGTCCGTCGCCATCTCGCATTTTGTCATCATGCCTATTAATTTTTTTTCAAGCTCTTGATGTGCCCGAATTTTCGATTCCGTTGGGTTCCCAGATTTTCGATTTCGGTGGATTCTGGATTTTCGATTTCGGTTGATGTTCGGAATTGGTTTTCCGAAGGAATGGCAGTGTTGGAATTTGTTTTTCGGAGGAATGGCGTAAAATTGGTTTTGGGTGTTTTGCACTGCAGAATGAGAAAAATAGCAAAACTTTGAACTTTTCTTATTTTGGGTGTGTAATTTGTTTGGCAATTTATGTGGATAAACAAACCTTCTTGGCCGATTGTATGAAGCACATTGTATTTCATGGCAAGGGAGGAATGGCTAGGAAGAATGTATGAAGCACAATGTATTTCATGGGGGAGGAATGGCGATGGTGGTGTCAATGTGCGAAGAAAGAAAGGGACAAAAAGGTAGTTTTGAAACAAAAGAATAGAAAAAAATTGCAAGGTGCAAATAGTAGGGCCCTAATGTTTTCTTCTCTAGGATCACTGTCAAAGTTATGAAGGTTTTGATCCATGGGTCTTTTTGTATGTGGATTTGAGTACCCTAAGTACTCATAATCAATACACTTGTGCTTATCAAAAAAAAAATTATAAACTTTAATGGTGCGTTTGATTCGCTAAAAACTTAGGGACTGGGCAGGACAAAAATAATTGTCCAACGTTTGATTTAAAAAATGACCAAGGGACAACACAAATTAATGGATGATAGACCGGACAAGTACCCATAAATTTGTAACCCACCAAACCTCAGTACAACATTTTGTCTAGTGTCTAGAAAAAATAAAAGGACAAAACTATCCCTCTCTCTTCAAACTTACTATCCCTCTCTCTTCAAACTTTTCCTTTTCCCACTGACTCCTTCTCTTCTAAACTCTCCAACACACTTCTCTCTCTCCTGCCAGCACCACTGAATCGAATCATGCCTTGAATCGCACATGTATCTATTGTATCGTTCTGGAATCGCAGGAATCGCGATACGACGGAGTATCGTGCGATTCTTTGCACGCTCCAGAGTTGGAAGGAAACGGATCGGGTCACACGGCCCAGACACTGAAATTTGATTATTTTTTTGGGGATTTTTTGAACTTTTTTTTTTAAGAAAAGGGAGAGGGAAGTGCCGAATAGTAAAAAACAGAAGGACCTAAGGTGTTCGCTGCTGCTGCTCTGCTTCCTTGTAGTTGCCCCCTTCTTCTCTACTTGAACGTCAAAAACTGAGTTTTAGTGCCATATTCTTGGTCGGTGCCTTTTGTCCAGCAGCTACCCACTTCTTTATTTGGTTGGTGGTCCCCTTTTCTTTATCATTCACATGTTAGATGAATAAATTTTATGTTAAATAATAGAATAATTTAAAAACTTTCAAAATCTTGTTATGAGCTCTTTCCTAGTGCAAACCAAACATTGGACAGTATAAAGGGTATTATCGTAAAGTTAACATTTTTTTATCCATTATATGAGCATATCAAATAAGTTACAGTACAAAATTACTAATGTTGTGCATCGACCACCAAACAACTTACAGTACAAAAAGTAGTTCTGTAACTGTAACTCAACTGCTTGTCCAGTACTGTTCTATCATGTCCTGCCCTTTTAACGAATCAAACACACCCTATATCATTTTGAATAATATCTAGTGGCTCCCCCAAATTTTATTCTCAAGATCTGCCGGTGCTCCCCACCCCACCCCACCCCCATTGACATTGCATGAGACTACCAGAATATATAAAAAAGAACAAGTAGAAACCAAGTTGCCACAAGAATTTATAGTCACAAAAATAAGTCAAGCGCAAACAATTAGAAACAGATAATTAAGAGGAAGTATTAAGTTTGTATCACAATATTTATATTTATACAGGTCCAATCTCCAAGGTAGAGTCTGATCTTACATCTAGACCTCAGCTGAGCTAATATTGTTCTTACTAGAATCAAATATTGTTTGATCGTCACAACTCACTACCCTCTTCCAAGCTAGACAAAGCAGCAAGTCCATCATCTTTCAAACTTGCTCACAAGTCACTCAAGGACTTGAATACAGCTCTCGCGAGCTAAAACTCACAAATGATAAAGAACACAATTTTTCATTCAATACTATGGTTTGGCAACCCCTTGATAGGGGAAGTCATAGTGAAAGATTAGCAGTACACCTGCACGGCAAAGTTCCCACACCATGTCCGATGGCCAAGCCAAGATGTGCACTAGAAAAGATAGTTCATACGCGAAAAGGTCTAATGTTGGATGAATTGTTCTCACAAATAAATATTATTGAGAAAAAGGACATTGCAATGGACGTTGATATCCAACATACTCCCGATGTGGAGGCCCTAGAAAAGGGGCAGGCTTGGAGGGAAACGCACAAGCATCCATTGCCTTTCATATGTAGCCCAATGTGTCCATCCAATCTCATCAATCAAAGAGAGCTTTAGATCATAGAATTTCTTCTTGGCAAGCTCTGCGTCATCTTGAATTATGTCACATAGGACCTGCATCAAGGAGAGAAAAGGTTTAGAAACTATTAGTAATTTATCTAACCAAAGTCCCTTCACAATCAGACTCCTGCATAGAAGATAAGCAAGAAGACAATTGCTTAATAATTATAGATTCCCTGAATATAACGATCCATCTCACCACAAGTTTTCTGCCTTAATCACATAAGGTACAATATGTGACTACTTACAAATAAATCTCACTAGCAAGCAAAAAAGAAAACTACAAGTACACGTGCTCAAGTAGACGCTGGAATTATAGGATACTGTTAGTAATTAATAAGTTGGCGAGTTGTCAAATTACAAGACTTTTAAAGGAAAATACCTTCAACGCTGTCCCAAGCCTTTGTGAACGCCTCTCACGAGTCACCAAGAGGATTCCATATTTAGGAGACTTCACATCAACCCATTTCTTCAGTTCTTTAAAGTTCTCTTCGAAGACATCTGGATTACTTCCATCATCTGTAGACTGCTCATCAGTCTTGTCCACGCCTTTTTTTGCACCTTCTGTTGCAGCCAAAGCCGAGGACATATCTACCTCCTTTGACAATATACACCAAGTCAAGTCTGCCAACTTTTATTTGATAAAAAAAATAATTAAATGTTTCCACTACCATGATGGAAATGTGACTAGTTTAAGGAGAGGATCACTGACTCCTTTACATTTTCCTCAGAAGAAAAATTCATGACTCGACCCAATCTAACTACAGCAGACTGTATGTGAAAAGCTAATGACTTCTCTAGCAACATAGTACATAGTACATGCAGGCAACAATATTGATAAAGATCACAACAATTATAGCTTTACAAGATATAATTTAAATTTTTAACTTAAATGATAAGAGGCATTTAAGCCACATTATATCTATGGTTTTCGCTCAAGAGAAAAGTAATTAAATTCCAACCTCAGTTTACAGTGGCGTTTCTTATTCTGAGGTATTTTTAATAATTTTACAAGATCAAACACTGCTGCCTTAAACAGCTTCTAGGATAAAACAAGTTCTCCATCAACCTAAAGCTAATGAAATAGACTTCTGAAATATCATTTGCATGGTTCTTCACCCTGTTTAGCACATATACATAATCATAAAAAGAATAAAATCACTAACCTTTAAAGACTCAATATCTGCCAGCGCAAGCCCCTTTTGGTACAGTGCCTCCCCTAACTGGTCGCGGGTTGACTCCATCTTTTTCCTGATATTCTACAGTGAGATCAAAAGATCATTAATGCCAACAAATTGCAAATATTCACAATGCATTGTGAAACTCAATGAAAGTGATGCATACTTAATGTGAAACTCAATGAAAGTGATGCATCTATAATAAATTTAACAAATAAAAATTAACATTTTTGACACTGTTAGCGTATGGAAATGGTTGCACTAATCGTTTACACAAATTTTTAACTTTCAAATATTTTTTAAGTCCCTTTATTATTTGAGAATTTTCAATTAAGTCCTATATATTAAAGGTTTGTAATCAGATTCTTATAGCTTCAAAATTTTCTAATTGGGTTTGTACAGTTAGTGTTATTAGAAATTCTAATGGTAGGCTAGATTCAAGGAGCTAATTAGAAAATTTTGAAACTATGGGAATCCAAAAGTTTGTAATTGGGTCTCAATAGTTCCACAAATTCTTAAATGGGTCCTTAAATTCAGCTTACCATTAGCGTCACAAAATTATAGGAGTCCAATTAGAAATTTTTAAATAATAAAGGGACCCCATTAAAGATCCCCATATAGTAAAGAGACCTAAAGATTAATGCAATTTTTTAAAAAATCTATATATAACAGACAACATGAGTATGCTAGATGTATTCATGTTTATAGCCTCATAAAACAATAACAACTTATCTTTGTTCTCATCAATCATCCATTTTGCACGAATAGGACTTAAATGTTAACTCTAGATTTAGCACGTTAATTGTTAGTTTCAGCACAAGTATGTAGCTGTAGGTCAACTTCCTTTAAGACGTTAGCTGTGATAAGTCTCATAGTGATAGGATGTAGTTAGCTCATTTAGGCCTGTAATTTTTCCTTTAATTTATTGTACTACTCCACGATTTCTCCGTATCTTCTTTTTATTTAGTAACCATTTCAGAACTGGGTGTGGGTGATAGGAATAATAATTAAATATTTGGGACAAGACTGAGCACCTCTGCCTCCTCATCTTCTGGATCATTTTTCAGTGCAAAATATTTTGCTAACTCGTCCTTGTTAACACTGTCAATCACTTCATTTGCTGCATCAATCACCTGCAAATGTAATCATGATATCCATAGTTATATACACACGAGTACAAACTCCTATAGGATATAAGCTTTTCATAAAAACATAGTTGGATCAAAAGTTCCCAACATGTAGATCATGCTCCTAAATTAATTATAAATTAGCTTTTTAGTCGTCTAATATTCAGTAGGATGAGATTATATCTAAATATAAGAAACTATTGACTACTAGGTTTTCAACTAATAAAAAGAAATTGAGTATCCAAGAATCCAATAACATAGACCGGTAAGGAAAATCAGAGAGGGGGGGGTTGTTAAACATTGGCTTCCAACAAATTGTACCTCTTCATCATGATGGATTTTGTCTTTGATATTACTTCTAGAAACTATTCCTTCCAAAATCTTTGCAAGCAACGGAGTGTACTTTGGATATTCCGACTGCAAGGAAATATGACATATTTATATTTTTTTAATCTACAATGCATATGACAACTGAATACTTTTATCAGAAAATAGACAGCCTCAATGAATCCCCACTTTTTTGAAAAACATTCAAAAAGAAAAGAAATCACTAAAAGAGATTAAAGAAACAAATGAGGGCAAAGGCAACCACAAAATGTACAAGTTCAGATCAAATTTTCTTTACTGACTTTAAGCACGGTAGATAGCTCTTTCCACTCCAAGCACTCCTTGTCAGTTTCTTGTTTTAGGCTTCCTAGAACTTTTATTTTTGCATCTCTTACCTGATGAAGAAATGAAGGCAAAATTAAAGTACCACTTAGACAGAAGATAAACAATCTGAAATCTATAGAATAGAATCTACATTATGAAAACCAAGAAATGTAAGGTAATGTTGACTAAAGAGGTTGTATATATGAAAGAACAGGAATGATAGTATACAATGGCCCCACCCAAGTACACAAGATATTTACAATAGTTTGTTTCATAATTTATATGTTATACATGTATTTGTTTCATAATTCATATATTATACATGTATGCTCAGTTTATCGTTAAAAAAACATAAACACAGGTGCACACATCATCCACTCATTAAAGTCAAGATTTCTCCTTCTTTAATAAAATTATTAACCAATTTATAATCATATATTCAAGATAATGGAAGAATCTAGAATACAGGTTTTCAATAACATTTAGAAAATGTTCTATACAATGCCATTGAGTTATAACCAGAAATATAGTTAATTGATAACTAAATGCAGTATAGGGTATACTAACATAATTTCATCTCTACATAATTAACGTTGAGTCCTCCTTCCTGAATATATTCGCAGCCAATTTAACAATATTTCAAGTAACCAAGATTTTGAAGATTTTGAAGTATATAACATTTCAAAACATGATAACAATCCAATTGTTTTAAGAAAAAAATAGATACAAAAAGAGCACAAATTCAATCATTAGTGAAATAGAAACTAGGATTAAAAAACAAAAGGGAGTTATTTTTCTGAAGTATCACTCACATACCTCCTCTTTTAAACGATCAGAAACAGTCTTCTTGGGAGATAAGGAAGGACCTTTTACCTTGTCCTCATCAATCTTTCAACAGAAGATAAATGTAATTAGACATTAACTTAGATCATATATTATAAGATAGTAGATTCAATTACAGCACAACTAGGTGCTTGTTCAAACCGGTAATTATGAGCACGCGATGTGCAATTAAGAGCAGAGACATCAAGGGTTGTAACTTCAAAAGGCAGAGAGTAACCTTATTTGGGGGAACTACAAAAGAAACCCGATATGATGCAGGGTGCTTTTCTGGATTTTTATTCTCCACCTGATCAGCAAATGATAGTTTCCCATATGCTATTGCCCCTACCAATACAGATCCTTGTGGAGAATTCTGAAGAGGTATTACAGATGCCATTACGTACTACTAGTGGCAATATCTAATAGGTTAACAACGGAGAACAATATACCTTGGGAAGCTTCTCTTTTGGTGGCGGACCCAGATAAAATCCTTCTTTTATGCTACCAATAAGCAAAAGTCACCACCACAATGCAAGAAGACATTTAAAACTTAAGTAGTTAGGAACTAGAAACCAAGTCATACCCTGGAACTAACGAGGAGGACTTAAAGGAACCATTTCCCATCAATGGGCCATCGGGTTGAGAGAAAAAGGCTAACTGAATGACATCCTGGGAACAAAGACAAACACAGAAATAAATAAATAAATAAATAAATAAAGAGATGCATACAATCTAGATTAATGTATATTTTACCCTTAACAGGAGTTATTAGACAGCAGAAGCACTACTGGTGGAGGCATGCCGCATGTCTAACTCAAAATCACAAATCATTTTGAAGCACAAAGGGATAGATTAATGGGATGGGAGAATAAGATTTTGTGGCTGATTTTCCTCCAATTTAGTCATGTCTAACCCAATGGTAACGTTGTATCCATGTGGCTGTCGCGATCTAATTGTAATATGCTAGTGAAATTGTATTTTCAATAAACTCTCCCCTTGACATGACTTATCAACCCATTTTTATCAAGAATCATATACTCATATATTGCTAATTAAGAAACCTTGGGGCCACAGTAGAAAAGCTCCTGTAAACTTCAGCAGTAATTGACCATTGTGATAAACATAAAATTGATATAATAAAATACCTTCTCTTCTAAATTTCGCTCAACAAATAACACCAAATGCCTCATCTTTTCCAAAATCTGCACACTGTCATGCCTGAAAAAGTAAATTATCATTTGTTAAGTGTTTAAAGTCCCACATCAATTGAATATATGAGAAAAAAATCATTTCTAATGACTTGGACAACCTTCATGAGTTAGTTTTTCATAAATGTTATTCGTACAACCAAACGGGACAACTTTTGGGACAATTTTTTATCAATGGTTAATGTAATTCAAAATTGTCGTTAATGATGTGTTGAACTTGGTTAATGAGTAAACATATGGTAAATAGGTATCTCATTAACCATTTACTGAATTGCACTAACCAAGGATTGATATACCCATTAATGGTTAATGCAGTTCAATGGATGGTTAATGAATTACTCATTTACTACATGTGTACCCATTAACCAAGTTCAACACATTATTAACCACAATTTCGAATGGCATTAACCATTGATGAAACGTTGTCCCAAAAGTTGTCCCATTTAGTTGTACAAATAACACATTAGTTTTTAGGGTGGAGTTAGGCCTATGTAGTCAATAGCGGCCCCTAGACGCTACGCGAAACACCGTAGCGTAGCAGTTTTGAGGAGTGGCCGTAGCGCCGTAAATAGCGGAATGATAGCAGCCTGATAGCGGCCACTGCTATTAAGTTGGATTTAAAAACCCTGTTTTCTTACCAGCCCACCCATTTTCCGGCCAGCCCACCCTATTTCCGGCCACATCCCAGTCTTTTTCTGGTAGCCCACCCCATTTCCAGCCAAATCCCAGCTTTTTCCGGTAACTCACACCATTTCCGGCCTTATCCCAGCCTTTTCCGGCAGCAGCAAATCCCAGCCCTTCTTCGGCAGTCCCACTCCCAGTCTCTTTGTACCTCACTGTTTGGTGCCTTCCTCTATTTAGTTTGTATTTTGATTGATTTGCTTTATCCTTTTCTTCTTCTGTTTTGTTTGTCTTTCTATTAGCTTCCATTTAGTGACTTTTATGGTCATTTTTATTTATACAATAATGACTAATTACTTGCTACATTTTTATTGGTTATAATATTGTTGAAAATAGAATCACATTAATGTTCCACTTTCCAAGTAGAATAGATTCTTTGTAAACCAAGTAGAATAGGTTCAATGCATCTTAGAAAATAGTGTTAGCTCAATTACTCTCTTGTAAATTGCACTTGATATTTATTATCTTTATAATCATTAGTATATAAATTAAAACATTCTGCTGAGTTTTTACTCAAGATATTAATGCAATTCTATTTCCAACAAATATATATATATATATATATAGGTTTATAATTTCAAAATACTTTTTATTATATCCATTATTTGTGGTTAGTGACAATAAATTTGACTATTAATTATGAGTATGTATTTAACTTTGTATATTTTTCTATTTTAGAGCATTTATATGTGTATGGTACAGATTACTTATATTGTTTCCCTAGTCTTCGATGTATCGGCCATACCGCTATAGCGTTTTGGGGGTCGGCCACTACGCTATGCTATCCGAGATTGACTACATAGAGTTAGGCCTAGTTATTCTAATATGATATGAAAGCCTATCCCAATGCCGGCTTCACACAGATATCCAATCCTGCAAACTTCACACTCTAGATGTCTAGTCCTAGGTGTGAGGGGGTGTTTAGTGTTTAAAGTTTTTCATCAGTAGAGTATACGAGTAAAAAATCATTTATAATGACTTGGACAACCCTCCTTCCATGAGTTAGCTTTTAGGGTGATGTTAGACCCAGTTATTTTAATATCATGAATGTTGAAGACTAAGTTGAATGCACCATTAAATATAAATCTTCAATGAACCTAGAAATATTGCACTTGCTAGCTTTCTTATTGCAAGTGTTGATAAGTAAATCAACCATCCAAGTCCTCTAAACAATACTAAATCACTACTTGTAAATTCAAAATATATTTTGGAATATACAAATGCATAATAACTGTCATCAAGTCAACAGCACACTCCACCGGGAACAAACAAAAATGTGCACTCACATCCATGATATATGCTTAGAAAGAGTCATGTACCTCAAATATAGCTGTAAAATATATTCTCCCTTAGGAAGTGTTGAAGAGCTTGGATAAACATCTCCACTTGAATATACGCGCTATAATCAGAACAGTGAAAAAGCAAAAGATAGATAAATATATGAAACAGACAAAGAGTTTCCAAAATAGAAAAGATGTTGGAATCCACCGAAGAAGTGGTGCCAATATATGAACAGAAAAATATATTCAACAAATAGAACTGAGCCATATCTCTATAGCGATTAACACAAGCACTGAAACCCAATAGGTTACATATCCCATTACTTGTGGTTACTAGCCACCATGGTAATTGCAATTAATCAAATGATAACTTAGCATAATAAGCCATATAAAATCAGCATTTATAAATATGTGCGCAAATTACATGTAATTTACTTCTCATATATGACTTAGAAAAAGAATCTAAAAAAGAAATTATTCCGCTCCACTTTAAAGGAAAAAGGAAATTAAATATTAAAATACCTTATTTGTGTCAGAAATCATATAAAATTGAGACTCAAATTTAGTGTCATATATCCGGTCATTTAGCAATGGAATTTGAGGTTTTACTTTAGCTCCATCTTCCAATTTGACCTTGTAGCTGCAGAATCAGAATACTAAGAAAAGGCCATCTAAATGATCCACAGACAAATGACAAGATTATGGAATTTATAACCCACGTCAAGGTCAGGGCCAGTATCTGCTTTCCAGAAGGGAGTTTGTCACGATCTGTTGAAAGTGCACGAATCTTAGAATCTACTGGTCGATATGGGACCCTAATCTGCAAGTTCAGGAGAACAGGTTAAGCAATCTCATATTACCAGCATAATGGAATAACTCAAAAAGAAAAAAGAAGCAAGCTTTAAAAATTTAACCTTGTTTAGAATTGCCACAGGTGCAAGTTCCTCTGATGCCAGTAGTGTTTCAGCATCAATTCTGACTGGTGCTTCACTACCATCAAGTATAACTTCTTCCTGATTTACTTTTATACCATGAAACACGACCTGTAAAATTGTATAATCAGCAAGATTGTATCTTCAAAGAAGAATGATATAGCACATAACATCCCCGTTTTTTAGTCCTTTTTGTGACAGGTAACATATGAACACAAAAAGATCCATTCACAGAAGAAAATCCAAACATGCTTTCAATTTAGAGAGTGCAATCATATTAAGCAACAACTATAAAAAGTGTTCGGACATAATGAAGGACAAATGATGTGTTGATTCCTTTGTGAAAAATATAGCTACAGCCTTCACTGTTCAATCTTTTCAACACTGGTTATTTATGTTCCCTGAAGTGTTATATACATGAAAATGGCAAATCCTCAACCATTATCACAAACACAAGCAAGCCAAAGCAATCTAAAGATTCTAAAGTATACATCATCAAGATCAACTATCGAAAGAAATAGGAATAGTCATCGTGTTCCTTGGGCAATTTTATCAGTTTATTAAAAAGCAGCAAAACCTATTCAAATATTCAGGAGGGGAAAATAAATTCATCTTATAAATAAGAATTGTTACCTCAAAATCAACACTGGCAGACTCATGACTCCCTATGCCACTTGACCAAAACTGAGCAATGACCAGTTCCAACGTCTGACCACTTACTACCCTAAAGGCAAAGCTTTTGGCAGCAGGAGAAGGAAAAGTTACCACATTTTCCCATTTCAGAGGTCTTTTCAATGGGCATATCTGGACAAAGAAAATGTGTCAAAAATGACCACTCTTAATCTGACAAAATTTCATGCTGCATGTTGTACCTGAACAGCATCCACGAAAAATCTTCGAGATGTATCAAAATCTGATACTTTCATTGTTGCTTCAACCCAAGATGCACCGTGTGGCACTTCTATATATCTCCTTTCTATATGGCCTAATAAAGCAACAAATATAAAGCAAAAGTTTGAAGTGTTAAACAGTGAGTAGTATACGCACATGCCTATGTGGGTTAGGACTTGTGAAGATGTATATAATATAATTAGGCTCAACAGATTGTTAATTTTCTGTTATTGATTCTGTTATGTGACAGCTGTACTTCTAGCCTGGATCTATTGTATAAATACTCTAGATCTCTCTCTGTAAACCAAGACTTCAGATTCAATGAATACTCACAATTCTTTTATCTTTTCTCTCTGTACTTATCTTTTATGGTATCTAAAGTTTAGTGTTCGTCTTCCATGGCTTCCGCCACCGACTCAGAAGATTCTCCACCTCCTCCTCCTCCTGCCGGCAATGTTTCTCGAGCTCCGACCACCTTCTCTCATACGATCACCGAACACCTTGACAACAAGAACTTTCTTCTCTGGCGTCAACAAGTAGAACCAGTGATGAAGGCTCATCGCCTTCATCACTACATAGTTTCTCCGCGAATTCCACCACGTTTTCTCAGTGAGCAAGTTCGAGCAGTAAATCGTGTCAATGAAGAATTTTTTATTTGGGAATCGCATGACCAAATGTTATTTTCTTGGTCATTGTTGAAAGAGAGAAAACAGAGGCATAGAGATGGTGAAACCGTGTCTGAACTACACAACGGAGTCCGTTTTATATAGGTTTAATGAAATAATTACACAATGAATATAGGAGATTCTATTCCTATTTACAATATATGATATCATATGCCTAAACCTATACATTAATTACAAAGATTATAATCATATTTTCAACATTCCCCCTCAAGGTGCACCCAGCTTGTTACATAGATAACTAATAACTAATAACTAATAACTAATACGAGGGCCTCTCAGAGATTTTGTGAAGGCATCCGCCAGCTGATCATTGGAGTTGACAAAGATAGTGATGATGTCCCCTGATTGGATCTTCTCCCTGACGAAATGACAATCTACCTCAATATGTTTGGTTCTCTCATGAACACGGGATTAGAGGCAATATGCAATGCTGCTTGATTATCACAGATTAGCGTCATTCGCATAGTCTCTTCAATTGAAGTTCTTTGCGTGTTTCAACCAAATGAGTTCGCAAGTCACTAATGCCATAGCCCTGTATTCAGCTTCTGCACTAGACCTTGCAACTACATTTTGTTTCTTACTTTTCCAGGATATCAGGTTTCCTCCAATAAGTACACAATACCCAGAAGTAAATCGCCTATCAATGGGTGAGCCTGCGCAATCAGCATTTGAGTAACCAACTATCTGAGTATGTTCTCTGTCTTCATAAATGAGACCTTTTCCTGGAGCACCTTTAATGTATTTCAGGATCTGTATCACAGCATCCCAATGGTCCTAACAAGGAGAATTTAAGAATTTGCTTACCACACTGACTGCAAATGAAATGTCTGGACAGGTGACTGTGAGGTAGTTTAATTTCCCAACCAATCTCCTGGATCTTCCTGAATCTGACAGTGACTCCCCCTGATTAGGTAGAAGTTTGACATTTGCATCCATAGGAGTGACAACTGGTTTGGCGTTCAATAGTCCAGTCTCTTCAAGAATATCCATAGCATATTTCCTTTGTGAAATCACTATACCATCCTTAGATTGAGCTACCTCAATACCCAAGAAATAATGAAGCTTACCAAGGTCTTTAGTCTGAAACTGAAGAAAGAGATTATGTTTCACATGTACTATTCCATGTTGATCACTACCAGCTATGACAATATCACATAAACAATCAGTTAAATGCATCCTTGGGCCGAATGACGATAGAATACAGGGTGGTCAACTTTGCTGCGAACCATACCAAACAGTTGCACTATAGTACTGAATCTACTGAACCAAGCCCGAGGAGACTGTTTAAGACCATAAAGTGACATGCGAAGCCGACAAACCATGGTAGATAACTCCCCCTGAGCAACAAACCTTGGTGGTTGCTCCATATATGCTTCTTCTTCAATAATGTCAAGTTGATGAAGAGGCCAGTGAAGAATTGCAGCAATGGAGAGAAGCCGAATAGAGGCCATTTTGGCCACAGGAGAGAAAGTATCACCATAATCAAGCCTAAATATCTGAGTGTAGCCTTTGGCCACCAAACGGGTCTTAAACCGATCAATCTTAGCATCAGGACCCACCTTCACAATATAAAGCCAGCGGCAACCAACTAAAGACTTCCCAGGAGGTAGAGGGACCAGTTCCCAGGTACCACTGCTTTGAAGAGCACACATCTCATCAACCATCGCTTGTCGCTATTCAAGGTGTGATAAAGCTTCACCTGGAGAGTTAGGAATAGAGACAGACGACAAAGAAGAAAGACAAGCATAATGCAAAGGAGAAAGACGATGATAACTCAAAGCAATATAATGGGGAGACGGGTTACGAGTAGATCGTATACCTTTACGGAGAGCAATGGGAAGGTCTTGTTCGGGTGGCAAGGCCGGGTCTGGTGAAGGAGTTGGTGCCGGGGAAGAATCAATCATGGACTCAGAAGCAGGAGGAGCGGGAGGGACGTGCACCAAGGTGGGTGGTGGGCGACGGTGATAAGTCTGCAATGGCCGAGCAACAGGAGGAGCTGCAGGAGGAGCGGTAGGGACGTGCACCAAGGTGGGTGGTGGCGGGTCCACAGGTGGAGTTGCCGGTGGGACAGACTTGAGAGGTACCGTAGCTGAAGGAAGAGGAACGACGATAGAGAGTG
The DNA here is from genome assembly GCA_030762895.1 of Sophora flavescens. NCBI lineage: Eukaryota > Viridiplantae > Streptophyta > Magnoliopsida > Fabales > Fabaceae > Sophora > Sophora flavescens. The sequence continues at coordinate 105,126,236 of CM061063.1, forward strand.
GCTCGGAAGGTGAGGGAGTGGACTCAAAGTTAGGGACATACTCAAAAAAGGTAACATCGGCCGATATAAGGTAGCGTCAAAGAGTAGGAGAAAAGCAACAATAGCCTTTTTGGGTCCGATGATAACCAAGGAAGACACACTTGAGTGATCGAGCCAAAAGTTTGTCAAGACTAGGAGGAAAAAGGAACAGAGTAGGGCATGCGGTTTATAAGATAGCAAGTTGTCAAAACAGCATCCTCGTAGAATCGAAATGGAACATTGCCATGAAGAAGAAGGGTCCAAGTGGTTTCAATGAGGTACCGATTTTTGCGTTCGACAACCCCATTTTGTTGAGGTGTATGAGCACATGACGTTTGGTGAAGAATTCCATTGGAAGCCATAAAAGTTTGAAATTGTTGGGACAAATCTCAGGCATTATCACTACGTAAAGAGCGAATGGAGATACCAAACTAGGTTTTAATCTCCTGATAAAACTGCTGAAAAATTGAAAATAATTCAAACCTGTTTTTCATTAAAAATAACCACGTACACCTTGAAAAATCATCAATAAATGTAACAAAGTATTTGGACCCATAAGTGGAACCAGTACGAGATAACGAGAAGGACACCATACATCTGAGTGAACTAAAGCAAAAGGAGACGAAGCTCGTTTATTGACTTGAGCGGGAAACTGACTACGAGTGTGTTTGCCTAGTTGACACGACTCACAATGCAAACTAGATAACTTGGAATGGCTCGACACCAATTTCTGGAGTTTGGGGAGACCAAGATGACCCAACTGAGCATGTATGGTAAGAGGTAGTTATGAGAAGTAGCATTTTTCTGGGACATAATCGAATTCACAAAACAAGCAGTCATCTAAAGTAATAATCTGAGGTTTTGCCGCAACAATTTGGTTGGTAGAGTTTATCTGATGTTGCAAAGAACTGAGGTTACGACAGAACGACTGCATGTGGGGAGGATCTGGGTGGTGGAGGAGCGGCGACGTGGGAGGAGGGTCTCTGAGTCGCGGCGAGCGGCAGTGCGTGAGAACGGTCTCCAAGTCACAACAAGAGGCAAACGTGTGTTGGAGGCGGGGAGGGTCTTGGCACGCGAGGACGGTCACTGTGCTCACAAAGAAGGGTTTCGCAGATTGAAGAAGAAGAAGAACCATGAACGCACAGGGAGACAAGGGCCAGGAGCTCTTAACCGCTTAGGGTGTTCTGATAAGGAAGGTGAATAAAATAAGGGAGGCAGAATGGGAAATTAGGGTTTAGCAATTAGTATATATATATAAATATATAAATAAAGGATATTCTGGTAATTTTAGTAACGGGTACGGTGCGTGTACCCGCGGGCATGGATACTGTAATATCCGCCCAAACCCCGTTAACAAGCGGGTATTGAACAAACGTCCGGAACAAAGCATCCACGCCTCGGAGAAAGTGGAGCGCATGCGGCTATGCGTAGATCGGAACTGAAGCACCAGCGGGCGCGTCTGGAGGTGGATGGCGGTGCTTTCTGGCCGACTGGACAGATCGGCGATCAGTGAGTCTGTTGGTGGGGTCGGCATCCGAAAAAGACGAAGGAAGGCGGGAGACAGCGGCGGACAGGACAGGAATGACAGAAAAAGGTGCCGAAATGACGTCATTAAAGTGAAAAAGGGGCAAACCGGAATAGGAACATGGTTTGCCAAGAAAATTTCTCACCGGAGAACTGTGGGTCCACCGGGTAAACACGGTTTTAGGGTTGCCTCTGTCTTCCTCTAGATACCATGTTGAAAGAGAGAAAACAGAGGCATAGAGATGGTGAAACCGTGTGTCTCAGCTACACAACGATGTCCATTTTATATAGGTTTAATGAAATAATTATACAATGAATATAGGAGATTCTATTCCTATTTACAAGATATGATATGATATGCCTAAACCTATACATTAATTACAAAGATTATAATCATATTTTCAACTCATAATTACAATAGCTATTCCGTAAGCAATTAATTGCATGACTATACATGAATCTATGAATCTTTTGGACGGTAGCTTTTGGACGGTGCATTTGGACGATTGGTTGGACGGTGGGTTCCAACAGTAATACTAATCATTGAGTTTGGACTGGGTAAATCCTAATGTGAAAGGAGAGTGTTTGTTAGGGGCCAAAATCTGATTCGTGACCCAAATATGCAGTTGGTAACCCAAATGTCACATGGGCCCAAAGTGTGGAGAGTTTATACTAGGAGAGGCAAGCTGAATTGAGTGCCCTGCTGGCAGAGAGAGAAGGATATTGGGGGGGTAACAAGCACTTTCTGTTATTAGGAATGGGAGTGCGTCGAGTGAGGGATCTTTGTCAGTAATCATTAGTTTGTTATGGATAGAGAGCTCTAGCTCTCTATAGGAGCACTGCTCTGCGACAGCAGGAGTATTCCCTCTGTAAATTTCCCTAATTCAGCAAATAATACATACCTCAGCATTCCTTTTCATTCTTTGTTTGCTTATAATTCTACTGCTAGCTACTGGTACGTAACAAACTGGTCCGACCTGCCGGATTCGAAGAAGGGATCAGCGGAGCAAGGAGATTTTAGTGAGTGAATGCCACCACAGAAGAAGGTTATGGAAGAGAAGGTAGCAGCATTGGAGGCGGAGTTGTCAAATGTAAAAAGGGCTTTGTCGGCGATGCAAAGCAAAGCCGATGAGAACCAGAGCAAGGCTGATGAGAATCATGAAACTCTCATGACCATGCTTACGAAGTGCTTAGACAAGAAGCTCCTAGACGAGGAGGAGCAGACCGGCGACAATAGCACCAAGAAGAAACCAGACGAGACAGTTAAAAACAATGAGAACCAGGACTCTTTAACAAAGAAAGAGTCATCCACATCGAGTCTAAAAAAGTTACAACGAGAGGCTTTGGAGGAGTTTCGTCAGTCGGTAAAAAAGGTTGAGCTGCCCATGTTCGATGGTGATGATCCAGCTGGGTGGATTACGCGAGCGGAAATTTATTTCCGTGTTCAAGAGACAAGTCCCGAGGTGAGGGTGAATTTAGCTCAGCTATGTATGGAAGGACCCACGATTCATTTCTTCAATCCCTCGTGAATGAAGTCTTTAGACCTATGTTAAGAAGGTTTGTGCTTGTATTCTTTGACGATATCCCAGTGTATAGCCCAGACTGGGACACCCACATGAAGCATTTGGCTATAGTTTTAAACACATTGCAGCAGAATGTACTGGTTGCGAATCAAAAGAAATGTCATTTTGCCCAATCTTCAATCGAGTATTTGGGACACTTGATCTCAAAGGAGGGAGTTATGATGGACCCAAGCAAGGTGAAGAGTGTTCTCCAATGGCCTACTCCTAAGAATGTCAAAGGAATGAGGGGGTTTTTGGGGTTGACAGGCTATTAGAGAAAATTTATCCAGAATTATGGGAAGATAGCTAGGCCTTTGACTGAGCTCACTGAGACGGAGGGTTTCAAGTGGAATACGATAGCACAAGAGGCATTTGAGCTCCTAAAAACAAAGATGACTATTGCACCTGTTTTGGCCCTGCCGGACTTCACTCAAGAATTCATCAGAGTGTGATGCTTCGGGCAAGGGCCTTGGTGCCATTCCCATGCAGAATGGTCGACCCATTGCTTATTTCAGTAAGGCTTTGGGCGAAAGAAACCTGTCCAAAACAGCCTATGAGAAGGAATTGATGGCCTTTGCTCTAGCCATTCAACATTGGCGTCCATACCTTTTTGGGAAGGCAATTTACGGTACGTACAGACCAGAAAAGCTTCAAACAGTTACTGCAGCAGAGCATTTCTACAATGGATCAGCAGAATTGGGCAGCCAAGTTGTTGGGATACAGGTTTGATATAGTTTATAAACCTGGTCATGAGAATAAGGGTGCGGATGCACTCTCTAGAATAGGAGAAGAAGGAGAATTTGGTGTTTTGGTGTCTTATCCTATATGGACAGATTTGTCTCAAATCCTTCCAGAGGTTCATCAGGATGTTCATTTGTTGCCAATGTGTACTGGGTGGGTATGAAAAGAAGGAACCAGGAGTATGTACGGGAGTGTGACGTGTATCAAAGACAGAAATATCTTGCAGCTTCTCCCGGAGGTTTGTTGCAACCTCGAAACATACCAGAGATGATTTGGGACGAAGTTTCTATGGATTTCATTAGCGGGCTCCCACGTTCTAAGGGGTTTGAAGTCATATTTGTGGTGGTGGACAGGCTGTCCAAGTATGGACATTTCATTCCTCTAAAACACCCCTACACAGCAAGGACACTGGTTGAAGTTTTTACTAAGGAAGTGGTGAGATTGCATGGGATTCCGACGACAATTATCAGTGACAAAGACCTTATTTTTGTTAGCAATTTCTAGAAAGAACTCTTCAAACGGCAGGGGACTCAGTTAAAAATGAGTTCAGCTTACCACCCGGAAACGTATGGGCAAACTGAGGTAGTGAATAGATGTGTTGAGACTTTTCTGAGGTGCTTCATTGCTGATCAACCGAGAACATGACTGCATTGGGCCGAATACTGGTACAATACAACTTTCCATGAGACTACAGGGGTCACACCCTTTGAAATAGTCTATGGAAGGAAGCCACCAGTTATCACTAGATTTCTACAAGGTGAGACAAGAGTAGAAGCGGTGCAGAGGGATTTAATGGACAGGGATGAGGCGCTCCAACAACTAAAACAGCACCTTCAGCGAGCTCAAGAAAGAATGAAAGGTCAAGTTGATCGCAAAAGAAAAGAAATCGGTTTTACAGTAGGGGAATGTGTGTTTCTTAAGCTGCGCCCTCATAAGCAATAGTCTGTAGCTTCAAGGATTAATGCCAAACTTGCAGCAAGATATTATCGCCCTTATCAGGTAGTAGAGCGTCTCGGAGCAGTGGCTTATAAGCTCGATCTTCCTGCCTCTTCAAAAATACACCCGGTGTTCCATGTGTCATTATTGAAGAAAGCTATTGGCAAGTATCATGCTGAGGAGGAGCTGCCACAAGGATTAGAAGGGGATAGCTCCATAAGGATTGAACCTGCAGCTGTCTTAGCAAACAGGACTGTCTATAAAAAAGGGGACTGCAGTAATCAAGTGCTGGTGCAGTGGAAGGGGAAACCAGCTGAAGAAGCCACTTGGGAGGATGAATTCACTATCGAGAGTCAATTTCCAGAATTCAGTCTTGAGGACAAAGCTGAAATTGAAGGAGGAGGTATTGTTAGGGGCCAAAATCTGATTCGTGACCCAAATATGCAGTTGGTAACCCAAATGTCACATGGGCCCAAAGTGTGGAGAGTTTATACTAGGAGAGGCAAGAGGCAAGCTGAATTGAGTGCCCTGCTGGCACAGAGAGAAGGATAGTGGGGGGTAACAAGCACATTCTGTTATTAGGAAGGGGAGTGCGTAGAGTGAGGGATCTTTGTCAGTAATCATTAGTTTGTTATGGACAGAGAGCTCTAGCTCTCTATAGGAGCACTGCTCAATGGCAGAAGGAGTATTCCCTCTGTAAATTTCCCTAATTCAGCAAATAATACATACCTCGGCATTCCTTTTCATTCTTTGTTTGCTTATAATTCTACTGCTAGCTACTGGTACGTAACAGTGTTACTTCGGGTACAATTTTGTACTTTGTTATTCCATTCTCTACTTGCTTGCACGTGTATTTTCTGTTCTTGGTAATATAACTGGTATATTCAGATTTTCTTTGTTCTTTCCCTAGCCTTTGTTCTCTCTCTTTAGTGCTAATGTTAGGGTTCTTTCCTCCTAAAAAGAGGTCCCTAACATGTTTGGTCCAACCTGCCGGATCCCAAACACGATGGAGAATCGGGTTGGAACATTGGGGAAGATGGTCAGCGAACAAGGACTGAAGTTGGCTGAGTTAAAGACTGACATAGACTACATTAAAGACTTGTTGCTGATGATGAAAACGAAGAAGACGCCCTCTGTTGATGGGGACAATTCCGTGAACAAGGAGGAGAAGTCCTCAGAGAAAGAGGCTGAAAACGAAGATTGTGAGGAGGAGGAGGAGGAGGAAATGCCACCCCGTTCTTGGGTCAAGAAGGTGGAATTACCCACCTTCAAGGGTAGTGACCCACTCGGGTGGTTGGCAAGAACGGAGAAATTCTTTGAGGTACAGCAAGTCAAACCATCAGAGAAGTTGAGGTTGGCGTTCATTAGCATGGAGGGTAACACCATGCACTGGTTCCAGTTTTGGCGCCAGAAATCCAAGAATCCTTCTCACAGATTTTTCGGAAGCTTTGATGCAAAGATATGGAGAAAATGGACGTGGGACTGTGTACGAACGTTTGGCAGCACTGAGGCAAACTAGTGGGGTTGAGGAATATGTCCGAGAATTCGAGCTGCTGGTTGCTCAAGCAAAGCCTAGTTCGGAGGAGCAATTGCTTGGGTATTTCTTGGCAGGTTTGCGTCAAGATATTAGGGGCCAAGTTCGACCTCATGACCCCAAGGATTTGACACGAGCCATGGAGATAGCCCGCGACATAGAAGAAGCGATGAAACAGGTGTGCAGTTATGGTAATTCAGAGGGGAGAAGCATGAATTCAAGTTTTAGGTATCAAGGCGGGGGAGGAATTGTGTCCAGAGTTGAAATGATCGGCGGCCCGAACAGTTACCAAGTGTCCTATGGGTCAGGGCGTGATTCACAGACGGGGAGTAAGGTCACATCAATGGCTTCAGTGGCAAAACCCGGTGAAGGTGGAATCTCAGGTTCAAGGAGCAAAAACACCCGAACCCTTCCATACCAAAAATTTATCAAAAGGAGGGAAGAAAGACGTTGTTACCATTGTGGGTTAGCATTTAGCCCAGGTCACAAATGTTCAGAGAAAAGCCTGCGAGTGGTTATTTTGGCTAAAGACGAACAAGTTAATGATAAAGGGGATATTACGATAATGGAGTCGGAAGATGATAGCAAATATGACGTGCGGTGATTACACCTTAAGGATAACTCCACCATCCGAAGTCTGTTCCCAGTTTTCAACCTTGAGGACAAGGTTGTTTCCAAGGAGGGTGGTATTGTTCGAGCAACTCCAACCGTGGTTCTTACACGGTTCTTAAAGCTTTAGAACCCGTTCCTTAATTTGATATGCATTGGAGCATTCCTATGTGGCGTTCCTTATTAAGAGTCGTTCCTTATATAAGGAACGATTCCTTATAATTAAAAAAAATTTATCACCTGCAAAAGAGAACGTCTCTGCTTCTAGGTGTTGAGAGATTGAGAGAAAGAGAAAGAAAAAGATAAAGGGAATGGCGTAAGAAATGGCCGAGTGAAGAGAAAAATGGGGAAGCTTCGAGACAAGGGTTGGTCATATTAAAATTAAAATATTTACTGGAGAATGGGTTTGTGTATAAGACACAAGGGAATGGGTTTGTACATTTTTTTTAAAAATTTAAAATATAATTGAATTAATAATGAATATATAAAAATATATTTATTGGTTTTTTGGGTATTTATTTATTTTAATTTAAAATATAAATGAATTAAAATTCAGAATAAAAATAAATTTAAAATAAAAGTATAAAGATATGGGGTCCATTGTGGGACCCATTAAAAGTAAGTTAAGAACCAAGGAGTGATTCTTAGCATTGGAGCAAAAAATGATAGGTGTTCCTTAGATCATATGTGGCATTTTTGGGCCCACTTAAGAGGAGTTAAGAACCAATATGGGGTTCTAGCATTGGAGATGCTCTTAGGACTTAGTTAGAACTTAGAAGTCAGTTGTAATTCTGTTAGAGCAACTCCAATGCATAGGGTTCTTAAAATGGTTCTTAAGTTGCTTTATTGGGTCTCACAATGCCACATCAGATTTAAGAACTCAAACAACATTTCACTCGAATGCTATGGTCATAAGGTGGTTCTTAAGTTATTTTTGTGGACCCTACATTGGTCCCCACATTTTTATACTATATTAATTTCTTTTTTTAATTTTCACTTAATAAATTTTTTTGTATTATAATTTTGTATTAATGAAAAGTTACACCAAATTTCTTTTTTGAAATTTCACTTAATAAATTTCAAGTTACACCATTTGGTCTGGAACCTTCCCTTATTTTTTTATTTTTTATTTTATTTCAAACCTCTTCATTTCTTTTCGGAACACGTTTCATTTGCATAATTTCTGGAAACCCTCACACTCTCTGAAATCCACTTCTCTCTCTGAATATCTCTCTTCTCCCTCCCACTCTGAAATTCGCTCCCCTCTCCTCTCCCCACACATTGAATCTCGTTTCCCTCTCATCTCCCTTCTGAATCGGTTTTCTTCCCCTCCCACACTGTGAATCGCATTTCTCCTCTTCCCCTCACCTTGAACGGCGTTTATCTCTACCCCTCTTCTTAAATGGCGTCTTCTTCTTCCATCTGAAACTCCTTTCCCTTGCATGCACGACAACCAAACAGGAACATTGGGGAGATCGCGGCGATTAGGACTAAGAACAGAGATGGCAACCTCGTGCGGTGGCGACCTCGAGCAGCGATCTCGTTCAGCAGGTTGATCTTCTGGTTTATGGGGTTTGTGTTCCCGAGTTTGTGGGTTGTTCATATGATTTTGATTCCTCCTTCTTGTTTTCTAATTTTTGAGTTTGGGATTGTGATTTTTGGGTTTGGGGTTTTCTGATTGTCATTGTAATATTATTTTTTTTCGATTTATGTGATTTATTTTAAAATTTTCTGATTGACTTTGGGGTTATTCTGCTTGATTTTTGAGATTGGGCCGAACTGCTTGATTATTGATTTCCCATTTTCTGTTGAGTTTCATCTCCCTCCATATTCAGTTACTGGGCAAAGCTGAGAGTAAAGGTTAGAGAGAGAGAATTGAATTCTTGTGTATTCATTTTCTTAAAAACTGAGTATTACATTGATGTAGCTATATATACAATGAGCTGGAATGCACATGGCAGTAACTGATCAACAGAATTAGTTACGCCTTTCTACCTAGGGAGTGCTACAGTGTGCAACACTGCACCTCCTTACTATGTACTCTAACATACCCCCCGCAAGCTCAAGGTGGGACATCAAGCACCTTGAGCTTGTCCCTTAAGTACAAGAACCGTGTAGGGGATAAGGCCTTTGTGAGCAAATCAGCGCATTGTTCTTCAGAAGGAATGTGCAGAATCTGCAGTTGCTTGCCAAGGACTCTCTCTCGGACAAAAAACAGGTCCAACTCCATGTGTTTTGTGCGGGCATGGAGGATGGGATTATGTGACAATGTCATCATGCTCATGTTGTCACAGTAAATGACCGGAGGTGGGAGTGTGAGGTGCAACTCATGAAGAAGAGATTGCACCCAAATAACTTCAGCTAATGTGGCAGCAAAGAAGGCATGGTACTCGCTCGGTTCTTGAGCGAGCTACAACGGTTTGCTTCTTTGCCCACCAAGAGATCAAGTTGGGTCCAAGATAGATGCATGACCCTGATGTAGAGCGCTGTCATCGTGGTCGGATGCCCAATCTGCATCCGAAAAACCAGTGAGAATCAAAGGATAGGCTGAAGAGGCTGGTTGAAGATGAAGTCCATGAGTCAAAGTACCCTTTAGGTAACGCAGAATGCGTTTTACAGCTGTCCAATGTGAGTCTAAAGGCTGTGCCATGAATTGGCAGACCTTATTAACAGAGTAAGATATCTCAGGCCTCGTGATGGTGGCATATTGAAGAGCCCCCATGATAGACCTGTACAGGGAAGCATCTGAGAAGTAATCTGCACCTTCTTTGGACAGTTTACAGCCACCAACCATGGGGGAAGAGATGGGCTTTGCATCAGCCATTTTGGCTCTATTAAGAAGGTCTCTCAAGGACTTTGTTTGTGTAAGAAGAAGGGAACCATTCTGTGTCCTTTTGACCTGAATTCCAAGAAAGTAATCAAGGTCACCTAGTTGCTTCAATGCAAAGTTGGAGTGCAGCTGAGTGATAATATGTTGAATAAGAGAAGGAGAGTTGCCCGTGATGATGATATCATCCACGTAGATGAGCATGTATAAGATGTGAGATGTTTTGCGGTAGATGAATAAAGAGGGGTCACATTTGCTGCCAGTGAACCCAAGGGTTAGGAGAGCACCTTTTAATTTGTCGAACCACGCCCGCGGGGCTTGTTTGAGGCCATGGAGGGCCTTGTGCAACCTGCACACTAAACCAGAATCTTGAGAGAGAAAGCCCGGGGGTTGGTCCATGTATACCTCTTCGTCCAAGTCCCCATTCAAAAAGGCATTATTCACGTCCAACTGTTGAAGAGACCAGCCATTTGTAAGAGCAAGTGTAAGGATGATTTGAATAGTGGTGGGCTTCACAACGGGAGAGAACGTTTCAGTATAGTCAAACCCGGGTTGTTGATGAAACCTTTTGGCAAAAAGGCGGGCTTTGTACTCGTTGATAGAACCATCCAGATTTTCTTTTATACGAAACACCCACTTGCAGCCAATGACCTGCCGATGAGGTGGAAGAGGGACTAATGACCAAGTACCATTCAATATCAGTGCATCATATTCAGCTTTCATAGCATAGAACCATTTTGGATCAGCAATGGCAGATTTCACATTGGTAGGTTCAGAATGTGTGAGAAGGACAGTAGGTTGAAGTCTTGGTTTCACAATCCCATTCTTGGCTCTAGTGGTCATGGGATGGGTGTTTATGGGACCAGCAGCTGAGGCAGAGGTTGGGAAGGGAAGTATGGTGCTAGGAATGGCTAATGGTGGGGAAGGAGGGTTCGGATTAGGAGTGACAGAGGCAGAGGGTGTAGATGAGCTGATGTTGGGTGATAGAACAGGTTGGATTGGTGAGGGAATGATGTTAGGTGCTGGTATAGGGTGGGTTGGTGGGGGAATTAGAGGGATAGAAGGCAAGGGAAGGGCAGATGGTGTGGGAGGGGAAGGTTTAGGTTCAAAGAGTTCTTGGTATGGGAACCTTAGCTCATTAAAAACCACATCCTTGGAGATAAAGATTCGACCCGATGGTGAGAGGCACTTGTAACCTTTGTGAGAATTGGAATACCCTAAGAAGATACACTCGTGAGACCTAAACTCAAGTTTGTGTCTGTTGTAAGGTCTAAGGAGAGGGAAACATGTGCAACCAAAGACCTTAAGAAAACTATAGTCAGGGCTTTGTGAGAAAAGTTTGGTGTGATGAATTTCTCTTTGTAGAGAAGCTGTTGGTAGCCTGTTTATGAGATAAACGGCTGTTTGGAAGGCGTGATCCCAATATTTGAAGGAAATAGACGCATGAGCAAGAAGGGTAAGACCTAACTCGACAATGTGTCGATGTTTGCGCTCCACAACACCATTTTGGTGATGTGTATGAGGACAAGTAACACGATGTTGAATTCCAAATTCCTGCAGGACTTTGGAAAAGGAACGAAACTCGCCACCCCAATCAGTTTGGATGGCTTTAATCTTTGTATTGAATTGAAGTTCAGCCATATTTTAAAGTTAAGAAAGGTTGGAAGAGCTTCTGATTTTGTTTTTAAGAGGAAAAGCCATGTAAACCTGGTAAAGGAAACATAGTAGTGGAAACAAATAGAAGACAGCATTGGGGCAGGACCCCACAAATCAATATAGATGAGTTCAAAAGGATTATGATATACAGTATTTGAAGATGAAGATGGGAGGCGGTGAGCCTTTCCAAGGCAGCAAGAAGAGCAGAAATCAAAATTCACTTTATTACATATTGGAACATTACAATTTTGTAAGACAAGTTTGAGTGTATCTTTGCCTGGATGGCCTAAACGTAAGTGCCAAGTGTTAAGTGGTACATGTGCTGTATTTACAGTGGGAAGCGAAGGAACATTACATGAAGAACAGACTACATTATTTGAAGGCAAAGCACTAGAAGACAGACTTTGCTTAGGAAGAAGATGAAGATCAGTGAACTTGTATAGTCCATCCGTTCCAACATCTCCTCGAAGTAGGACTTCATGGGAACCCTGAGATTTGACAAAACACACATCAGAATGGAATTCAAAGAATACATTGTTGTCTTTTGCAAATTTGCTTACACTAAGTAAGTTTTTAGTTATGTGTGGGACATGTAAAAGATTGTTAAAGACTAAACTAATGTTGGAATTAAAGGGAGAGTGAAAGCATGATGAGCCAGAGGAGGAGATAGGTAAACCTTGACCGTTACCAACAAGAATGTGATCTGAGCCTTCGTAGGGGATAGGCTGTTGGATGTTTTGCATGTGAGGTGTGACATGGTGAGAGGCACCCGAGTCAGGGTACCATTGGTTGGAGAAGGAATTGGTGTTGGAGGCAGCTAGGAATGCCTGAGGGGAGGCCGAGGGTTGAGGGAAAGTTGGTTGTTGCTGCCAGGATGGGTGGTTCTGCCAGGGTGGGTTGTTCTGATGTGGTGGTTGCTGAAAATGGTTGGGATTGGGGGTTTGTTGAGGTTGCTGAGGTTGAGTGTACTGCTGATCAAACCGATACCAACAAGCAAACGCGTCATGACCAAATTTTCTGCACAATTGACATTGAATGGAACTTCGACCACCACGCCCCCTTCCGCGACCTCGGCCACGGCCACCGCGATAGTGCTGCGATGAAGAGGATGAGTATAACTGTTGATCCTGAGCAAGATTCGCTTGCAGTGTAGGATCTGCGGTGGCGGCCGCCATGTTTGCAACATTCACCGTGGCGGCGTTTCGAGAGGCACTCTGCTTGTAACGATCAAGACGCACTTCCTGAGCAAGAAGCAACGCCTCCAACTCATCAAGATCAGGGGAATCATAGCTTGTGCTCACCAGGTTGATCAACGAGTCATCCTCCTCGGGTAGACCTTCCAAGATGACGTCCATTTGTTCTTGAAGTGACACAGGATCCCCAATCGAGTACAGCGCATCAACAAGTGCCTTCACACAAAGCACAAACTCAGAAATTGAACGATCGTCCTTCTTGGTGTTGCGAAGCTCTGTTCGGAGCATTCTTGCTCGAGCACGAGTCTTCGATTGGAAATGATTGTGCAACTTCTCCCAAAGCTGCCAAGAATGGACGCAACCAATCAGGCGAGTGAGGATCGGCGCTGTTACAGAAGATTGGAGCCATGATAGAAGTAGAGAATCCTGAAGTTCCCAATGAGTGTAGTCCGGATTTAGGGTTCCGACGAGTCTATCAAACTCGGAGAGATACTGAATCGGAATTTGCGGGGAAACTAAGAACCGATGAAGCTGGTGCGCCTTGATGAGAGGTTTGATCTGTTGCTTCCACAACAAGAAGTTGTCTTCAATGAGTTTCTCCAAGATCGATAAGGAGAAAGCAGGGGGAGGAAAAGCAGAGATCGGCGTCGGAGGAGGAGTCGGCGGCGGCGGTGGTGGAGGGGGAGGAGAAGAATCGGTGGAAGCCATGGAAGCTTCTTCACCTAGCTCTGTGATACCATGTTAAGAAACTAAGCTGAGAGTAAAGGTTAGAGAGAGAGAATTGAATTCTTGTGTATTCATTTTCTTAAAAAATGAGTATTACATTGATGTAGCTATATATACAGTGAGCTGGAATGCACATGGCAGTAACTGATCAACAGAATTAGTTACGCCTTTCTACCTAGGGAGTGCTACAGTGTGCAACACTGCACCTCCTTACTATGTACTCTAACACACTCCAATGCTAAAAAAGTTAAGGAACGAGTCTTATATTTTAAGAACCCCATGTAAGAACCGCGTTGGAGTTGGCCTTAGTAGCTGCTGTTAGGAGATTAGGTCTGTTAGTAGTTGCTGTTAGGAGATTAGGCAGTAGAGAAGTCAGTTATATTTCTGTTAGTAGCTGCTGTTAGGAGATTAGGCAGTTAGTGGATTATAAGTCCTATAAATAAACCTCTTCAGATTGAGAGAGGCGGTTTTTGGTAATCATTGAGTTTGGACTGGGTAAATCTTAGTGTGAAAGGAGAGTGCTCCTTTTGGTACAGTTTTGTACTTTGTTATTCCAATTTCTACTTTCTTGCACATGTATTTTCTGTTCTTGGTAATAAAATTGGTATATTCAGATTTTCTTTGTTCTTTCCCTAGCCTCTGTTCTCTCTCTTTAGTGCTATTGTTAGTGTTCTTTCTTCCTAAAAAGAGGTTCCTAACAAATGTTTTGGTTGGAATGCATTATATGTATATCCCATATTCAAACCTTAGTAGGACACCGGCAGAAAAAGGCAAAGAGATCAACTTAATTGACTAATGCACACCTGGCTTGAATAGCATCTTTGACAATGAAACTTGTGGAGGCCGATCAGTTACATCCTTGGGCATCTTTGACAATGAAACTCGTGGAGACCGAACATTTACAGCCTTGGGCTTGGTTACGGTAATTGGAATTCTGAAAAGAGGACCACGCCATGGTGCTTTGACGTCAATACCATAGACCTCATGATAATGAAGACCATCACATAGATAGGAAGGATCCACAACTACACTGAAAGTGGAAGAAAACAACTTAATAAGTCATTATAAAACACAACTACAAATTAGCATCATAGATGGAAAAACTACAGTTTAGTAAAATGTAGCATCAAAGTTCCAAGATGATAGCTATTGAAGAATGGATGGAGATATAAGATTCAAAAAACAAATTTCTAAGTTCAAGATACTAAACTAGAATTATCACGTCTGGGAAAGCATGCAGTACTCTTATTTTAAAAAAAATCATGCAGTACTTGCAAGTACATATGCAAGCACTGTATAACTCAACTTTTTTGTAATATAATTGCTAGCACATTAGGTACTTAATTCAGACTTTCAGTAAATGAATTTCAAGGATGCAAAATGTAGGTTAAACATATTATCGGCATGTTTGATGTTTTGTCTATAGATAACCTCTTAGAATTTGGGTTTGGGCCTAACTCAACCACAAAAGCTAGCTTGTAAGGTGAGGATTGTCCAAGCTTTATAAACACTACTTTGGCTATATCTCTAGGCGATGTGGGACTAAACACACCCCTCACACTCTTCACAATGAAGGTGCTGGAGGTTGCAATGAAGGCAACCCAAACTTGCCGCAATTAAGGCAGCTAGGGGCGAACCGCAATTAAGGCAGCTTTCCAACATAACCCAACATATATAAAATTATAATCCATTTGAAGACATGGATCAAATCAAAAACATTTGTGATAAAAATGGAACAAAAATCAACCATCATCTAAGTAAGGCATCATCAGAAACAGTTACTTAGAATTTAGATTAATTAGATTGCAATATATCTACTTCAAATTGGATAAGCAAAATTTTCACCATGAAAAGGGTAGATATAATATTGATTGTGCACTAGTGTGAGAAAATAGGAAGATAAACACAAAGGCAGTCGAGCATTATTTCACACAACCAATCGGCATTTATCAAAAGGAGACATATAGCGGATGGAGTGGTAGTTCTGAATGAGTTAATCGACCTAGCTACAAAAAGGGGCAAGAAATGTGTCATCTTTAAAGTAGATTTTGAAAAGGCCTACGACTCAGTAAGCTGGGATTTTCTTGACTATATGTTACTTAGATTTGGTTTCAATGAGAAGTGGCGTTCATGGATTCATGGTATTTTCTCGGGCAAGCTATCAGTTCTGGTCAATGGTAGTCCGACAGAGGAGGTGAACAATCAGAGGGGGCTAAAGCAGGGTGACCCACTTGCTCCTTTCTTGTTCTTGTTGGTTGCAAAAGGTCTGAGTGGGCTGGTCAGGAATGTTGTTTCTTCCGGAAAATTTAAAGGCTTTCGGGTTGGTTCTTCGGATGTCTTGATTTCCCATCTACAGTATGCAGATGATACAATACTGGTTGGGGAAGCTTGTGAAGATAACTCGTGGGTAATGAAAGCTGTCCTATGTTGTTCTGAGTTGCTATCTGGATTAAAAGTGAATTTTCATAAGAGTAGCCTGTCGGGGGTAAATGTTGGTGAGTCCTTCTTGTCCTCGCCTGCTGATTTTCTGAATTGTAAAGTGGGAGGAATTCCGTTTAAGTATCTCAGGTTGCCGGTGGGTGCCAATCCAAGGAAAGCATCAACATGGCAACCGATGATCGATGTTCTTATGAGGAGATTGTCTTCCAGGAAAAACAGGTACTTGTCCCTTGGTGGTAGGATTGTGCTACTAAACTCGGTTCTAAATGGTATTCCCATCGACTTCTTATCATATATGAAGATGCCTATGAAGGTGCGGGGGGTGGTGGTCAGGATCCAGAGAGTTCCTTTAGGGTAGTCCATGGGGTAATAAAAAAATCCCTTGGGTCAGATGGTCAGATGTCTGTAAGCCTAAGGACAGAGGGGGTTTGGGGATGAAGAATTTAGCACTATTTAATCTTTGTCTACTTGGGAAGTGGAGATGGAGGCTCTTGATTGATAAAGAAGCCCTTTGGTGTAGGGTGGTTAGAGCTAAATATGGAGATGGTGTAAGTGCTAATCTGAATCCGGCTTCTGTTGGTAGCCCGAGGTATAGGTCGGTTTGGTGGAAAGACTTATGTGGCATAGGTGTATCTAGGGGTGAGGTGGGTGATTAGTTTGTGGATGGGGTATGTAAGAAATTGGGGGATGGGAGGCCGATCTTATTTTGGAAAGATAAATGGTTTGGTGGTTCTACCTTGGAGGAGCTTTTTCTGAGGTTGTTCTCTATCTCTTCCTTACAACAGGAGAGTTTCTCAGCTTGTGGTAAATGGGAGGGTTCGACTTGGTTGTGGGATTTTAAGTGGAGGCGCAGCTCCTTTGCATGGGAGGAGGAACTTTTTGAGGAGTTTTACAATACACTTGCTTTGGTTTCTCTGCTCAATCAAGCTGATTCGCGGGTTTGGAAGTAGCTTCCTTTAGAGGGCTTCTCGATAAAATCTGCCCATGATCTACTCATTTCAAGTGTACCTCAAAATGTGGGTTTTGAGGAATTAGAGGTAAACTTGTTGAAGTTTTTATGGAAGAGTAAGGCCCCTCTAAAAGTGGTGGCTTTTTCTTGGCAAATGCTATTAGATAGGATCCCTACTAAGGTTAACCTTCACCATAGGAAGGCCTTAGGGGAGGATGCTTCTTTGTTTTGCGTAGTAATAGGGTAGAGGAATCTGTGGACCATATGTTTCTTCAATGCTCCTTCTCTTCCTCATTTTGGTCCAGAATTCTCCTTTGGTTGGGTGTTATTTTTACAATTCCTGACTCTATTTCCCAATTACTTATACTCTTTGGGAAAGGTTTACCTAGGAAGGTGGTGTTCGGCCATCGTGTTTTGTTGTGGCATTCGGTAGTATGGTGTTGTTAGATATTGTTAGCTAAGTAGTTAGTTAATTAGTTAATTGGTTAGTAGGTGAGTTAGGGAGTTAGTTAAGGGAGTTAAGGCATGTTGCCTATAAATAAGAGGATGGATTGGGAAAGGAGGATATCTTGTATTTTGGGAATAGTTGGGGTCTTAGGGCATTTGGGAGGTGCAGACCCTCGAAGTTCTGTAATCTTGTAGTGTAATTCAGGGAATTATCCCTATTTTCAATAGTAATAACAGTCGGTTCCTATCAACTGGTATCGAAGCTCTTTTCTGGGCATGGTACATGGTCCAAACGCGAAGAATGGAGGCAAAGATTGAAACGCTTGAACGTGGGTCTGATGACTGGAGGAGAAGCTGGGACGAATTGAGGCAGATTCGTGAAGAGGGTATGACGGAAAATCAGAGGTCTTTCAACAAGATTCTAGAAATTCTTGATCGGAAATCGCGTAATGAGGGTCATCACCATCATAACTCTGGTGGTAACAATACCAGGGACGATGGTAGTACAGTGGGTGGAGAGAAGTCGAGTCGAAGAGGAAACAAATGGTGGAAGCCCGAAACTCTGTTAGGGAAATATTCAAGAAGCAAGAATCAGAATCTTGGGGGTGAGAAAGAAACCGAACAAGGGAAGGAAAAAGAAACAGAGAAAACGGAAATTGGAGCTGTGGGGTCTGCGCAAATGGAATCAAGAATTGAATCAAGAATTGAAGCTCTTGAGCGCGGAATGGAAGAGCTGAGACGAGGTCGCGAAGACAATCAAAGCGATCGCCAAGAACTGAGGCGAATTGGGGAGGAACAGCAATCGGAAAATCGGAAGCAATTTGACGTGATTTTGACTCTCCTACAACGAAGTTCCAACAGTAAGCACAGTATCAGTGATCATGATTACTGTGAGAATCAATATCTTACAAGTGGAGGAAGCCACGACAGAGCCGGTAGCCACGGGGATAACACTGTTGAAGATGAAGGTGAAGATTTGCGAATCAAGAATCAAAAACATGGGGATGAAGGAGAAGCAAAAAATGGAGAGGTCGAATGGTTAGAGTCGAAAGATGGAAACACAAAAGAGGAGGGTGAGTCGGTGGAGCAAGAGGTGGTGGAGTCAAGAAAGAAAGAGAAGGAAGAAGGTGATGCAGCCAAGAACCATAAATTCCAGAACTCAGATATGGTTGCGACAACTAGGAAGAAGGAGGATCGCCAAGAAGAGTGTGATATCGATAGTGAGAAGCCACCACAGTACCAACAAATTCTTGATGACGAAGAGATGGGGATCGAGAACAAGGGGCCAGCGTCACTGCAACCTCAATCTTGGTCAGGTATGAGTGGCGGAATGAGAGGGAAGAGAGAGAACGGTCGAGGCCCGATCGCGGAACAGGGGCAGAAGCACCTCACGAGGACCGGACATAGAAGGATTTTGGGGGAAATGGTCAAGCCCGGGCCACCGCGAGAACCACCAGATCAGGATCTCCCTAAGGTGGCCGACGGTGCCAGAGTGGCAGCGCAGGGAGAACAAATGGTGGCCGCTTGGCAAACCCCGCACCGTAGCGACGTCAACCAGAAGAGAGAAGCGACCGAGTTCGATACAGAGAGAAGGCAAGGGAAATCACAACCGTCCCACCGAAATTTTGATGACGAAGAGAAGATGGAGGTCGAGAACAAGAGGAGAGCGGCCGCGAATGGCACACTTCTTGTCACGCCGCCACCGCCGGAACCACCGGACCGAGTTCGTTCGATGGTGGATGGGGAGATTGAGGCGGCGATGTTTAGGGCAGAATTGGCGTTGTCACAGCAAACCCAAGCCCGCAGAGGATTGAATGATGGTGGGACACCTTCAGTAGGGTCAGTGCCATCGCCGGAACAGCCCTTGCCGAACGACGGAGACATGCAAACTGTCGAAGGAAACGCACCGTTTCTGTGTGCCATGGTCGTGAAGGAGGAGGGGGGAAAGACCAAGGCAAAAGTGGAGAATTGCCACGATAGACCACCATTGGATCTAATGGGCCTGGCCCAATTCTTTGAAAGGAGGCTGGGTGTTAACATAAGAAAGGGTGTGGGTGCATTGGTTGATAAGTATTCATTCACTGTTGGGCCAATTTATCATAGTCTTTTCAAGATTGGGCCAGAACTCACAGTCATGAAGAGGAATGAATTGGTTTGTACAAATTACTTTAATGATTTTGGTTATTTGCTTGCACCAACCCCTCCCATTTTAGGGATTATGATTCGAAGAAAAATTAGAAAAGTTGACAACTTGGGAGAAGAGGAATCAATGATTGGAAGGTGGTTCCTTATTCATTTAGCACCTACTGTATTCCCTGTGGTGAGACCATGCAACGAGTTCCCCCAGCGTGCATTATGCTACATTGAATTAGCAAGCTTTGGGCAGATGGCTGTTGAATTTCATGACCTGATATATGTCAAACAATTTTGCTGCACTACTGAGATTGTCAAGGACAACCTGGAGATAGTAACGGGTGTGAAAGGAAAGGAAGAAGTGTTAAAGTGGGGGCGGCACAAGTGTTATGGACCCAGTTATCAGAGTTCTTTTTATAAAGACCCCCAACTCAACATTATGAGCAATGAATTAGTCCACAAAGAAGAGACGCGGGAGATGCTGGTTTTTTCTGTGGGTATTGAAGAAGGGCAGCAATGGGACCCTAGTGGACAGCTTCATACAACAGCAGCAGTTGGATCCTCTTGTTTCAAGCAGTGGGATCCCGGAAAATTGGTCTTAAAGACCATTTGTCATTCACCTTGGGGACAAGGTGAAAGTTTAGGGGGGGAGTATTGTTAGATATTGTTAGCTAAGTAGTTAGTTAATTAGTTAATTGGTTAGTAGGTGAGTTAGGGAGTTAGTTAAGGGAGTTAAGGCATGTTGCCTATAAATAAGAGGATGGATTGGGAGAGGAGGATATCTTGTATTTTGGGAATAATTGGGGCCTTAGGGCATTTGGGAGGTGCAGACCCTCGAAGTTTTGTAATCTTGTAGTGTAATTCAGGGAATTATCCCTATTTTCAGTAGTAATAAGAGTCGGTTCCTATCAGGTGTATCTGGGAGCTTAGAAATGGAATTATTTTCCGTAATGAATCGGCTGATTTTATGTTTCTACTGGACAGGGTGAAAGTTATATCCTGAAAATGGTTTTCTACAGGGAACACTGGCAGCTCTTGCTCCTTTTCAGACTGGTGCATTAACCCACTAGGTTGTTTGGTTTAATTGGGGAGGCTATAGTTTTTTTGGCTTCTATGTACTTTGTTTGTTCTTACCATGTAAAAGGGTTCTAGAGTACCCCTTGTACTCTCATAATGATACTTTTTGCCTTTTCCAAAAATAATATTGATTGTGCAACAGGCCCCTTTCAAATGAGAAACTCTGATCTATACAGAAACCATCTAGATCTTAAAGTGATACCAAAAATAACTAGGAGAATGCCAAGTTAGGAACTCCCAGTGAACAACTTTCCACTAGCGGGAGACATCGTCCAAAATCAAAATTTTGTCCATTCAAGTTTATGTTTGGTTAACTATTAGCTATTCTTTGATAATAGCTAACCATCTTTTTGACTTTGCAAATACAAGTGCTTATATATGAACCTATACATAGCAAATGAGCATTTTTTCCTCCCTAAGAGGTCTACACATGCCTAGCTTCTAGGACTGGGAACAAAATAGTTTATAAAAAGGCAAGGCGTAACCTGGTGCTACAAAATTCCCACTATGCATAGTTCAAGAATAAAAATACAAAATTATGTTAAATTTCCATACTATTAAGTGAAAGAGATAAGACATAATTCGGATTATAACAGATCACTTATTTTACTGGATCCCTCTCTCTCACACACACAAGGATGAAAACTACTTCAGCAACACTTTTATTGCAATATGACAATATATCCTAAAAATAAAAAATATAATGGTGAAGAAAAGCAGACTAACTTGAAGGTACGACCATTATGAGTGAGCAGTAGATACTCAGGGGCCTTCACAACTGTCTTGTCAGTAGAGTATAACTCAATGCATTCCTCAAATGGAACCAAGTCATCAAAGTTGCTAGCATCTTCATGAAATTTTGGATCAACTTGCACTGTCCACTGTCAAGAAGTACAAGCACAAGTAAAAAAAGGTTACAAATTAAATCACAAAGGACTCGCTAAAATTTACTGGTAACTGATAAAAGGATTAGAATATGCATAAATTTGGTAAAGTAAACGCAACCAGAGAAGGCAACAGCAACAACAATCAAAGTCTTTTCCCACAAAGTGGGTCAGTTACATGCATCAAATGATGCCAGAGTGTTCTATCAAAAACCAAAATCCTCCTATAGGCCATTTAGGTCAAACCCTTCCTAATGGTTTCACACTTCCTCCTAAAGTTTTACTTGGATCAACTTGCACTGTCCACTGTCAAGAAGTACAAGCACAAGTAAAAAAAGGTTACAAATTAAATCACAAAGGACTCGCTAAAGTTTACTGGTAACTGATAAAAGGATTAGAATATGCATAAATTTGGTAAAGTAAACGCAACCAGAGAAGGCAACAGCAACAGCAACAACAATCAAAGTCTTTTCCCACAAAGTGGGTCAGTTACATGCATCAAATGATCCAGTGTGTTCTATCAAAAACCAAAATCCTCCTATAGGCCATTTAGGTCAAATCCTTCCTAATGGTTTCACACTTCCACCTAAAGTTTTACTTGGTCTTCCTCTCCCTCTAAATATGGGTCTATCCTCCATCTAACAAATCCTCTGATTGGGCTTCAATGACTCTTTAATAGAGTTGGAACTAGGTCAGAGAGAGAGAGAGAGAGAGAGAGAAATCAGAATCTGTGAATCTGTTATTATGATTCTCAAGTATTACAGAAGATGATTGCAAGCCTTATATAGGCTACGCATGAGCAGTTATAAAGATAACTGCTGTAACTGACTTCTAACAGAATGTGCTGACTCAGCACTTACAAGCTAACACTAGGCTAGTCTAACATAATCTATCATATACTCTAATATCCCCCGTGCAATCTCAAGGTGGTTGAGGAGCTGCAACCACATTGAGAGTGGCTCGTAAGTCACTGAATCTGGTGGAAGATAAGGGCTTTGTGAAGCAATCAGCTAGCTGTGCAGAAGCTGGAACATGGTGAACAGTTAGGGCTTTGGACAAGACCTTTTCTCTGACAAAATGAAGGTCCAGCTCAATATGCTTAGTTCGAGAGTGAAGAACAGGATTATGAGCTACTGCAACTGCACTTGAGTTGTCACAAAGAACCAGTGGAGTGTAAAATGGAACTTGCAGTTCAGTAAGAAAAGACATGATCCAGAGAATCTCTGCTGTAGTGTTAGCCATGCTGCGGTACTCAGCTTCTGCACTAGACCGTGCTACTAGTGGTTGCTTCTTGGAGCACCAAGAGATCAAATTTGGGCCAAGAAAGATGCATGAACCAGAAGTAGAGTGCCTATCATCCGGATCACTGGCCCAATCAGCATCACAATAGGCTTTGATGGTGAAGGGTTGAGTGGTAGAGGAAGGCTGCAAAAGAAGTCCAAAGTGCATGGAACCCTTTAGATACCGAAGGATTCTTTTTACAGCTTGCCAATGAGTCTCTAGTGGGTTTGCCATTAATTGGCAAACCTTGTTTACACTATAGGCTATTTCTGGCCTAGTTAGTGTGGCATACTGTAATGCCCCAACTATAGACCTGTAGAGGCTAGGATCAGCTACCGAATCTGTCCCAAACTTGCTCAGTTTGCAGCCACTAATCATAGGAGAAGAAATGCCTTTGGCCTCTAACATATTGGCCTTGTTGAGCAAATCCCTTATATACTTAGATTGAGTAAGCAAGATAGAACCAAATGGTAGATGCTTAACTTCAACACCCAGAAAATAGTCAAGAGACCCAAGTTCCTTGAGAGCAACGGTGGCATTAAGCCTCTAGATGAGATCAGATATAAGAGTAGGAGAGGTGCCAATAAGAATGATGTCATCGACATAAACCAAGACATAGAGGCACACTGCTCCCTTAGAATAGATGAAAGTGAGGGATCACAACGGCTAATGACAAAGCCAAATTGTAACAGAGTGCTTGTGAGGCATTCATACCAGGCCCTCGGGGCTTGCTTTAGCCCATAGAGAGCTTTGTGAAGCTTGCATACCAAAGATTTATCTTGAGATTCAAAGCCAGGAGGCTGAGTCATATAGACCTATTCACTCAACAAGCCATTTAAGAAGGCATTGTTGATATCAATCTGCTGAATAACCCATTTTGAGGACAGTGCCATGGTGAGAATGATTCTAGGAGAGAATGTCTCATGAAAGTCAAACCCATGAGTTTGGTGGATACCCTTAGCAACCAATCTCGCCTTATATTTATTAACACTGCCATCCGGATTTTCCATTACACGAAAAACCCACTTACACCCAATGGCCTTCCTATTTGGAGGAAGAGGAACCAAAGACCAAGTCTCATTTTTTAGAAGAGCACGGTGCTCTGCTTGCATAGCTTCAAGCCAAGGAGGGCTAGATAGGGCCTGTTTAACTGATGCAGGCTCTATATGGACAAGGTTCACCCAAGGATATAACTTGGGTGGTAAACATCCAGTTTTGGACCTTGTTAACATAGGGTGAACATGCTGAGGTGGTGAGGGACTGACTGGTTGTTCAGGAATTATAGGAGAAGAAGGTGGAGGACTCAGTTGAGGAAGTGAAGAAGACACGCTGGACTGGGCAGAACTGTCAGAGCCTGAGGAGGTATTACTGTTAGCAGAAGAAGTGGGAGAAGCAATGGGAATAGGACTAGGAGTGGATAAGGGAGAGACAGAAGTAGGGGGAGGAAACTGATTCAAGGGAACAACGGTTAAGGGAGGAAGGAGAGGAGTGGGAATTGCAGAGGGAAAAGTAGAAACCTTGGAGCTTGACTTTGTGGAGGAGGAGGGAAAAAAATGGAATAAGGAAACCCGAGTTCATTAAATAGAACATCTTTCGAAACATAAACTCTACCCGAGGGAGACAAGCACTTGTGACCTTTATGTTGAGGGGAAATACCAAAGTAAACACACTCTGTTGACCTGACTGCAGCTTGTGCTGATTGTATGGACGCAAAAGAGGAAAACAAGCACATCCAAAGGTTCTAAGAAGAGAGTAGTCAGGAATAGAACCTTGGAGAGTATGATAAGGAGAGGTCAAGGAAGAAATCGCTGCTGTGAAGTCTATTTATTAAATGGACAGCCATGGTGAAACTGTGATGCCAAAAGGTCAAGGGCATGGAAGCATGACAGAGTAAAGTCAACCCCATTTCAACAATATGTCTGTGTTTGCGTTCCACAGTTCCATTTTGATGAGACGTGTGAGGGCAAGTTAACCTATGTACAATGCCCAACTCAGCTAGATGCTTGGTGAAGGGTCTAAACTGAACCCCCCCCCAATCAGTTTGAATGGCTTTGACAAAGGTTGAATATTGAGTTTTAATAAGAGAATGAAATTGTTTAAATGTTGTTAAAGCATCAGACTTTCTTTTAAGAAAGTAAATCCATGTAAAATGGGCAAAAGCATCAACAAAGGCTATATAATAAGTATAGCCATTGGATTAAACAAAGGGTGCTAGTCCCCAAAGATCAGAATGTATAAGTTCAAAGGCTTTAGTATGAACAGTAGGGGAGGGTGGAGCATACAGTCTGTGAGACTTTCCCAAACAGCAGGCATTGCAAAAATCATTTGCCATTTTATTTATAAAGGTATGTTACAAAGCTGCAGAACAGTTTTTACAGCACTAGGATGAGCATGACCCAATCTATTATGCCAAGTAACAGAGGAATTAGAGACAACATTATTGCTAACACTTGCTGGAATGCTAACAACAGGTTTATTACAAGTAGGATTAGAAGAAGAAGACAGAAGACTTATTGAAGATGAAGGCCCCTTTAAGATATTGATATGCTTGAAGCAGTATAGCCCATCATTTCCTAGAGAGCCTTCAAGAAGAACTCTATTAGATCCCTGTGATATAACAAAACACGAGTGAGGATGGAACTCAAAATAAACATTATTATCTTGAGCAAACTTAGACACAGAAACAAGATTCTTAGTTATGGTGGGAACAAGGAGTAGATTATTGAGGGAAAGGACGGTGTGTGGGTGAGTAGGAGTAGTGATTTTAGAATAGCCAATAGAAGTGATGTGAACACCTTGCCCATTGCCCATGAGGACTTGGTCTTGTCCTCCAAAAGGTGAGCAATGACTGAAATTATGAGAGTCGGCTGTAAGATGGTGGGAGGCTCCAGAATCAGGGTACCACATGTGTGATGTTGTGAATTCCTGAGTGGGTGCACTGAGCTGAGGAGTACCATAATGAGACTGATACTAAGGTTGCTGAGAAGCCAAGAAAGTAGAAGGCTGACCCTGAGCAGTCAAGAAACCAGAGGGTGGGGCAGAAAACTGGGCCATTTGCACTGTAGGTGGCCGAGGAGGCAAGGCCAAAGGAAACTGAGTCTGAACAGGAACTTGACCTTGATAAGGATAGTGATTAGCCACTTGAATAGTTGGAGCAGGGCGACTAGGAACAAAGTCATGCTCAAAGCGATGCCAACAATTGTATGCATCGTGGCCATATTTATGGCACAGCTGACGCGTAGGCCTATCACCGTCGTGGCCATATTTATGGCACTGCAATTATCACCACCGCGACCACCACGACCTCTATTACCACGGCAACGGCCTCTATTATTACCCTGAAAACCACCACGATCTGAAGCATATTCGGTGCTGTTTGGCTGATCAGAAGAGTTTGAAGCTAAAGAGGATTGAGCTAGGTTTAGAGAAACAGAGGAAGAAGGAAGCTCTTGTCTGAACTTCTCTAATTGTGCATCCTGAACCATCAGAAGTGACTCAATGTCCTCAACCGAAATCGGTTCAACCCTACAAAAATCATCATCACAAACGAATTATATTCTTCAGGTAAACCTTCCAGAATGGTGTCAATGTGATCTTGATCACTCACAGAATCTCCAATCGCACGAAGCGAGTCCACCAGCGCGTGAATGCGCATCAAAAATTCCTGCATCGTGTGCGATCCTTTTCGAGTGTTCTTCAACTCTGATCGAAACTGACGAACTTTTGTTCGAAGATGAGAATGGAAAAATTTGTGCACCTTGTCCCAAATCTGATACGAGTGTTTGCAACTGAGGAATCGCGAAAGCACCAATGGCGAAATCGAGCTCGATAACCATGTAAATAGCATCTGATCCTGAACTAGCCACAGCTGATACGCATCTGAGGCAATATCCTGAGCTCGATCTGCTTCAGAATTGTAGATCGGAGGAATATTAGGGTTCACAACCCAGCGATGAAGCTTATGAGCAATGATAACCGCCTCAACTTGTTTCCACAATAGAAAATTTTGATCATCGAGTTTTACTGAAAGAGGAGGACCGAAATTCGATGAAGAAGAATTGGAATTGGATGCATTTCCAGCATCATTCCCTGTGAAAGGATTTCCGATGGACACCATGAACGAAGATCAGGCCTAGAGAAGAATAGCTCTAGATACCATAATAGAGTTGGAACTAGGTCAGGAAGATAGAGAGAAATCATAATCTGCGAATCTGTTATTATGATTCTCAAGTATTACAAAAGATGATTGCAAGCCTTATATAGGCTTCGCATAAGCAGTTATAAAGATAACTGTTGTAACTGACTTCTAACAGAATGTGCTGACTCAGCACTTACAAGCTAACACTAGGCTAGTCTAACATAATCTATCATATACTCTAATACTCTTCTTCTCACATGTCCAAACCATCTTAAACGTGATTTCAGCATCTTTTCCTCGATAGTTGTCACTCCTACTTTCTCTTTAATACATTCATTACTGATTTTATCTTTTATTGTATGCTCACTCATCAGACGCAACATTCTCATCTCCGCCACACTCATTTATGCTCTTGTTGGCACTTCATTGCCCAGCAGCACTCAACACCAATCACCATAAAGCGTATAGCCAAATACAAGGGTCATAATGTATCCCACGATAATTCAACCAAATTAATTGGGTAGTTAATTCTAATTGACAGATTGTCATTAATTATAAGCCTAATGTAACAATAATACTATAGTATACTCTTCTATCTAAATTAAATTCATCCTAAAGTCCTTCACATTTTGTGTATTTCCCTCTTTATATACCCCTTCAAAACTCTTATTATCCCCGTCTCATATTTCAACAGAAGCTTAGCAAATACAGTAAGATACTAAAGCACAACTAATGAATGATAAATTTATGATACTTGTTGTTGTAACATATTAGCATTAATACCAGATATGTACAAATATGATTTGATTCTTGTTTTTATTAGGGCTGATTTTTCTCCCTTATTTTTAGGATAGGAATCAATGGCATTAACCTATATACTTGTAACATTCTCTGTACACAATGATTCAAGCAATAATATTGATACATTCCAACATTCTATATGGTATCAGCAGCCTAGGTCGTTCCTAGGGCTTGCCTTTGTTTTTTTTTCCTTTTGAGCAGCCTTATTGTTGTCTCCTATTGCAACCTTATTGTTGCCTGAAACCTAAAATCACCACCCACCACCCGACGCCGACGAATTTTGTCTCACCGTCCTCGCCGGAGTCCTTGTCGGCATTTTTCCAGCCACCACCGAGAAGCCCACCCCGAACCGACTGTCCACGCGCTGCCACGTGCATCCCACGCACCACTGCACTGTCCGCACGTGAGAGCCACGCGTTGCCCTCCAGACCGACGTTCACCGCGCGACCGCTTCTGTTATGATCGTCGGCTCCTCCCCGTTCCTTTCTGACTATTTTCGGGTCCAACCAGAATGTCTACAGAAGACACCCAGTCCTCCACCACCGCCACACCGCCTCCGCCTCCACCTCTGCCTCCGGTTGTCGTTGTAGCACTGAATCCAAATGATCTTCCAGTTTTACACTCTTCTTATCACCTCAACGGTAAGAACTATCTCAAATGGGCCCTGGTTATTCGCACCACTCTCAAGGGTCGTTGGAAGTTGTCACACATTGTCGGGGATCCTCAGAAGGCAGATGACCCACAGTTCAAAATTTGGGATGATGAGGATTCTTTGATTATGACTTGACTTTGGAACTCTATGATACCAGATATCAGTAAGAATTGTATGTTTTTTACTTCTGCACGTGAAATTTGGGATAGTTGTAGTCAAAGCTATTCTATGAAACAAGTTATTACTGCATGTTATGAATTAGAAAACACAATTTTTCATACCAAGTAAGGATCTCTTTTTGTCACTGATTATTATGGTACTCCGAATGGTTTATGGATTGAGCTGGATCAAAACCAGAATTTAAAGATGAACTGCACTGAGGATTCTGCCACTTTAACCAAGTTTATTGACCATGGACGGGTCTTTAAGTTTCTCTCTGGGTTGAATTCTGAGTATGATCCTATTCGGGTTCAGATTTTAGGTAAGGACAAGCTTCCTTCTCTTTCAGAGGTGTTACACATTTAGGGGGGAAGAGAGTCGTCGGGCTGTCATGTTGAATAATGGTAATTCAAGTGATGGTTCTGCTTTGGCCACCGACAAAGGTCCTATTGTTGGGTTATCATCTGAAAAGCCTGGATCATCCTCTTCGAAGTCGCCCGTCAAATGTGATGAGCGCTGGTGTACTTATTACAAGAAGTCTGGTCACACTAAGGACACCTGTTTTAAACTCCATGGCAGAGACAAGGATCTTGGACGCTCTGGGGGTTTTAAAGGCAGTCAACAAAGGCAAGTTAATCAAACAATGTCTGACTTGGTTTTTGAGGGTGCACAGGTATCTACACCACCATCTGGGGAGGCAATTCAGGCGCTTAGTAAAGCCGAGATGGATCGTCTGCGCACTCTCTTGGATTCTATGAGTAAGCCTTCTGGCACTTGTTCTCTAACCATGACTGGTAAAAATTTAAGTTCATTATCCTTTAATGTTTCTAGTACTATATCTGAGGATCTCTAGATTATTGACTCTGGTGCTACTGATCATATGACCCCTCATCCCTCATATTTTTCCACTAACTCTAAATTATCTAGTAAGCATCACATCACGGTTGCTAGTGGATCCCATGTCCCTGTTTCAGGATGTGGTACTATTTCACTTCAACCTTCCCTTCCTTTGCATAATGTGCTTCATGTCCCTCATCTGTCAAATAACCTTATTTCTATTCATAAGCTTACCAGAGATTTAAACTGTACAGTGACCTTCTTTCCCTCTCATTGTGTGTTTCAGGATCATACCATGGGGAGGACGATTGGGGTTGCTAAAGAACAGGGAGTGTTATATGTTCTACATCGGACTCGTGGTAGTACCAGTCAGACGGTGTCCACATCCACAATTGTTTAAAAATGAGTCTGTTGAGTTTTTTCTTTGTGATGTTTGTCAGTTTGCGAAACACCATCGCACAACTTTTTCTCCAAGTAATAATAAAAGTGGTGAACCTTTTGATCTTATTCATTCTGATGTGTGGGGACTTTCTTCTAATTCTAATATATCTGGTGCCAAATGGTTTGTTTCTTTTACTGATGATTGCACTAGGGTAACATGGATTTTTCTTATGAAAGATAAAACTGAAGTGTGTCCATTATTCTTGAATTTATATCGCATGGTTCAAACCCAGTTTGGAAAATCTATAAAAAGCTTACGATCTGATAATGGCAAGGAATATGTGAATCAACATTCACTAAATTCCATAAACAACATGGTGTGTTACATGAGTTAACTTGTGCTGATACCCCCAACAAAATGGGGTTGCAGAAAGGAAGAACCGTCATCTCCTAGAAATTGCAAGAGCACTTCTACTCCAAATGTCTGTCCCTAAGTCTTATTGGGGGGAAGCTGTCTTAACTGCCGCATACTAGATGAACAGATTGCCCTCCCGTGTCTTGGATGGTCTTAGTCCTGTGCAACTCATGATTTCCTTCTTCCCTTCCGTTCCTACCATGAAGAATCTCCCGTGTTGTGTCTTTGGTTGTGTTGCCTTTGTTCATGTCCATCATCAATATCGTGGTAAGTTGGATCCCAGGGCTGTCAAATGTATCTTCATAGGGTATGCACCAGACAAAAAGGGGTACAAATGTTATCATCCACAAAGTCGTCGTGTCTATGTCTCCATGGATGTCGCTTTTCATGAATCCGAGTCTTTTCACCTTCGTCCTCAGCTTCAGGAGGAGGGTGGTCAAGAAGCTGAGTCTCTTGAGTCATCTTTTGTTCCTCTTCTGGCTCCTCTGATGAAGGATGTGGTATCATCTTCTGGCACTTCAGAGACACCCAAAGAATCAGTATTTGTTCCTATAGATCAGTACAAACAAGTGTATTATCGGAAAAAACCCAACCCCGTCCAACAGCAGCTTTAGTCGCCCGAACCAAAGGTGAGCATTCCTGATTCTGAGCCTTTGAATTGTCCTTTACATGATATTTGTGAACCTAACCCTGATGACTTGCCAATAGCCTTAAGAAAAGCCAGAAGAACTTGTGCAAAATACCCTATATCCCAGTTTGTGTCCACTAAACCTATCAGTACAGCATCGGAGTTTTATTTCAGCAATTGATTCTACCAGAGTTCCCACTTCAATACAAGAAGCTTTAAAGGATAAGAATTGGGTTCAAGCCATGCATAAAGAGATGAGTGTTTTGAACAAGAATGAGACCTGGGAAATTATTGAGAAGCCGAAGGACAAAAGGATAGTTGGGTGCAGATGGATTTACACAGTGAAATATCGGTCTGATGGTACTCTAGACCGGTACAAAGCAAGGCTGGTTGCAACAGGGTACACTCAGACATATGGGATTGATTATGAGGAAACATTTGCTCCAGTAGCAAAGATGAACACAGTCAGGATCATTCTCTCCTTCGCAACACACTTTGGACGGGACTTGCACCAAATTGATATTAAAAATGCTTTTCTCCATGGGAATTTGGAAGAGGAAGTATATATGGACATCCCACCAGGATATGAACCTACTGGCGGAGGGAATATGATGTGCAAGTTAAGGAAGGCCTTATATGGACTCAAGCAGTCTCCTCGTGCTTGGTTTGGGAGGTTCACCAATGCTATGGTGTCCTTAGGTTATAGGCAGAGCCAGGGAGATCATACCCTATAAAAACATTCCAAAGAAGGCAAGCTTACACTTCTTCTGGTTTATGTTGATGACATGATCATTGCCGGTGAGGATGAGGTTGAGAAACAGGTCCTAAAAGAAAAACTAGCTGCACAGTTTGAAATGAATGACTTGGGGAAGCTGAAGTACTTCCTTGGGATAGAGGTTGCCTATTCCAAACAAGGCATCTTTATTTCCCAAAGGAAATATGTCCCGGATCTTCTTAAGGAAACAGGTAAGCTAGGTTGCAAAACCACAGGGGCACCTATTGAACAAAATCACGGGATTGGAAACAATGAGGAGAGCCCAAAGGTGGATAAGGCACAATATCAGAGACTTGTGGGAAAACTGATATATTTGTCTCACACCAGACCAGACATAGCCTATGCTGTTAGTGTGGTTAGCCAATTCATGCATGACCCTCGTGAGAGACATATGCTAGCTGTGAATAGAATCCTCCAATATTTGAAGACAAGCCCGTGAAGAGGACTTCTATTTCGGAGAGAGCAAAAATTGTCCATTGAAACCTATACAAATGCAGATTATGCCGGGTCAATTGTAGACAGGCGGTCTACCTCAGGTTACTGCATGTTTTTAGGAGGAAACTTGGTGACTTGGAGAAGTAAGAAACAGAATGTTGTTGCAAGGTCAAGTGCAGAGGCAGAATTTCGAGCTATGGCACAAGGAATTTGAGAACTGTTATGGATGAGAAACATACTCGATGATCTCAGAATAAAGTATGAAGCTCCTATGAGGTTACTGTGTGATAATAAGTCTGCAATCAGCATTGCTCACAACCAGTGTTGTTAATATCGTTTATCGGAAAATATCGGAAAGCCCAAAATCCGATATGTAAAAAATCGGATATCGTATCGGACAAATATCGGAAGTCAAATATCAGTTGAAATAAATAAATTATATATAAAAATATATGCTGTATACACTATACAACAAATAAAAATGAGCTGCAAAACATTGCAGTATGCATTTCAAGACACCAATGTGCATCAAAATTCAAAAGTTTAATACTTAAAAAGTCAAAACAAAATAGTAAATACTGATAAAGTGATAATATATTAATATTGAGTCATTGACTAGGGAATACTAAAATGTAAAAACAATAAAAAAGATTAAACATAAAAGACAAGATCATTTCATTCCTCTGCCCCTTGCTCAATACAATCATCATTCTCATTGTCGGATAGTGAGGCATATCCTTCAACTTCTTCTACTTCTGAATCCTCAAAATCAATGTCTTCTAATTCTTCTTCTTCTTCTTCTAGTTCTTCATCTTCCACTTCAACCATTATCTCTTTTCCCTTTCTGGATGAAGAACCACTAGCCAAACCCTTCTTTGTTTTAGATGCAGCACCTGCAACACTAGGGGATTCCTTTCTCTTTTTAGTTCTTTGCCTAGTATATACCCTAGGCTCTCCAACTCCTGAAGCCCTATAAACAGCTTCCCAATTAAGAGCATCATCTTCATCTTCATCCCCAAAGACCCTTTCATTCCCAGCATCATCTTCATCACCATCCATCTTCCCAACCAGCCACTCATTACACTCATCAATATCATTAAGTGAAATTGGGTCAATTTCATCCTTAATATTGTATCTCCTGACCAATGCTTGATTATATTTGACATACACTAAGTTGTGTAGTCTTTTATGCTCAAGCCTATTCCTTTTTTTAGAATGAATCTGCAACAATAAAATTATATAAATAACTATACAAGTTTTATAACTAGTTATAGAAACTAGAATAGTATTAAGTATTAACTAATAAATATTAACGGAATTGTTTAATTTACTTGCTCAAAGACGCTCCAGTTGCGTTCACATCCCGACGCACTACATGTCAAGCTCAAGATCTTTACAGCCAATAGTTGTAGATTTGGAGTTGATTGTCCATAATTTCGCCACCATTGAGCTACAAATCCAAAGAAATGTCATGCTAAGCATATGTACAAATCTTAAAATTTAAAATTTAGAAGTTGAGACTTGAGAACTACATTCTCACCTGGTGCGGTTGTTTTCCTTGATGAAATTGCAAATGGATTTGCAAACATCCCAGCAGCGCCTTTATATATTGGTAGCTCATCAATAATCTTTTGTCTAACTTCTGGGATAGGCACCAACTTTTGAATGCATGCATACAACCCATTTGTCACCTCAAAATCAAATTCCATTGAGGGATTGTCATAAAAGAATTCTGGGTTTAGAAAGTGGCCAGCTGCATGTAATGGGCGATGAAGTTGGCTAGTCCATCTTTTATCAATAATTTCAAAAACCTCCGTATACTTGCTTTCATTCTCCTCAAAAGACTTCATAATAGCTTCTTTAGCCTTCTCCATTGCCTCATAAATATAACCCATGGCTGGTTTTTTCTCACTATCAACAAGGCGAAGCACACGTACAAGAGGAGCCATCACCTTCAGTGTATAAAGTATATTACTCCAAAAAGATGGCATGAGGACAATTTTTGTAGCTTCCCTCCCTTTGGCCTCCTTGGACAATTTGTTATTTGTCCAATCATCTGATACAAACATTTTTCTCGATTCCCTTTCTCTTTATGAATCCTTTCCAATGTGAGGAAAGATGTGGCAAATCGAGTTACTTGCATGCCTCACTAATTCTCTTTTGTTGGTAAAGTACCTCAATAGGCTCAAGGTGCTTGAATGGTTGTAGATGAATCCAACGAGAAATATTGCCCTTTGAATTGTCTTCTTTATAGAAGGGAGCTTCCCAATGTCCTCCAACATCAAATCTATGCAGTGGGCTGCACAAGGAGTCCAAAACAAATGTGGCCTCTTTTCTTCTAGTAACTTACCAAAGAAGAACATAATTGCTTCCATTGTCCGTTATAAGTTGAACAACCTTTTCTTCTCCAATCTCTTCCACAATGGAGTCAAGCAACTCAAATATTTTCTCTCCGGTCTTCACGATGTCAGACGCATCAATAGATTTAATGAACATCGTCCCCGATGGACAGTTTACCAAGAAGTTGATTAAGGATCTTTGTTTTCTATCCGTCCAGGCATCAGACATAATGGAGCATCCAAATCTCCCCAATTGCTCCCTTTGTTTTTTTAACAAATCTTCGGTGTAAGCCAACTCCTTGCTAAGGAGTGGAACTCTTATTTCATGGTAAGATGGAGGCCTCAAATTTTTTCCAAAGCTTCCAACAGCTGTAAGCATTTCATGAAAGCTTTCCAACTTAACCATGTTGAAAGACAAGCCAGCTTGGTACCAAAATCGAGCTATATATTGATGAACGTCTGCAGTAGCCTCCTTTACACATTTCTCCCTTATGCTCGTTTGCCTTGGTTTCCCTTTCTTCTTGTCCTCAATTGCTGTTTTGGGTCTTCCATAATAGAGATCCATAGGCCCCTTTAAAGCAATATTCTGTCCACTAGTGTCAGCAAGCCTAGTTGCAATTTCTCTAGCCCCTTCATCAAGAGCACGGTCTTCATCACTATCACCATAGTCATCAAGAAGATCATTGCGCATCCTTTGAAATGCTTGACTATCTTTTTTCTTTTTATTCTTGGCATACTGAATCAACTCTTCTCTGACCTCTTTTGGGCATTTAGTACAAGCTTTGCAATTACCCTTCTTTCCAGTCAAGTGCTCTTTCATTCTAGTAATTCCACCCCACATAGCCTTCCCACAAAATTTGCACACACAACTACGAGTACCATTCTCTTGTGATTGATGACAGTACTTCCATCCAGGGTCAGTCCTAGATACTATTGAAGGATTGGATGAATCTTCACTTGCCATACTACAAACAGGGGAAAAGAAGGGATATGTAAGAAACAAAACATAAAAAGAGGAAGTGAAGGGAGAATGTGAGAGAAAAGAAAACGAAAAAAACAGAGGAAGAGAAAGGGAGAATGGGAGAGGAAAGAAAAAGAAAAAATAGAGAGAGAATGGGAGAGGAAAAAACGAAAACCAGAGGAAAGAAAACGAAAAAACAGAGAGAGAATGGGAGAGGAAAGAAAACAAAAAAACAGAGAGAGAATGGGAGAGGAAGAAGTTGAATATAAAAAACAGAGAAGAAAAGTCAAAACAGAAGAATATAAAGGAGGGGAAAGAAGAGAGCAAGGAGGAGAAAGGAGAAAACAGGGGAGAAGAAGTTACCTGAGAGTGAACCTGTGAGCGTGAAGACCAAGAGGCGGAGAGAGCGGAGCAGGCTGCTAGTGTATTGTGAGGAGGAAGAGGGTCGAAGGCTTGAAACTTGAAAGAATGAGCTCACGCTAGTGTATATCGAGGAGGCAGAGGGCAGAGAGGCGGGCTTGTTGCGTGTATCAAGGAGGCAGAGGGTCGCGAGGCTCATTCTTTGTTATCTTGACCAGTGACCCTTCATTTCTTTAAAAAAAAAATGAAAAAAATCCTAAATTCCCTAACTTCCGATATTTGCCGTATCGCCGATATATCGATTTGCAGGGAATCGGCCGAAATCTCGCCCAAAATCGGAATTAGCATATCATTTCGGAATTCGTATCGGGCCTTCAAATTTCCGAGACGAGATCTCGAGATCTCGGCCGATACACCGATATTTAACAACACTGCTCACAACCCAGTTCAACAAGATCGGACAAAGCATATAGAGATTGATCGCCATTTTATCAAGGAAAAATTAGATGATGGCCTCAACTACAGAGTACGTCCCTTCAGAGTACCAATTAGCAGATGTTTTCACCAAAGGGCTCCCCACAGAGCGATTTCAAGGTCTTACTTGCAAGCTGGGAATGATAGATATTCACTCACCAGCTTGAGGGGGGAGTATTTAGAATTAATACCAGATATGTACACAAATATGATTTGATTCTTGTTTTTATTAGGGCTGATTTTTCTCCCTTATTTTTAGGATAGCAATCAATGGCATTAGCCTATATATTGTAACATTCGCTGCATACAACGATTCAAGCAATAATATTGATACATTCCAATGTTCTATACTTGTTAACCACAATAAGAAGGAATTCAAAAGGAGTTACCAAATTTCATTATACACTCTCCACCAATGTTTACCCAGAAAGAATTTCTAGAAACACTACTTCTGTTCTTTCATGGTCATCTTAGCGAGTTAAACTAGTATAATTGGATCCAATTATAAGTCATCATAAAATGGTTTTCCCACCTTTAATTCCTTTTACAAGTT
This sequence comes from Sophora flavescens, assembly GCA_030762895.1. Classification (NCBI taxonomy): domain Eukaryota; kingdom Viridiplantae; phylum Streptophyta; class Magnoliopsida; order Fabales; family Fabaceae; genus Sophora; species Sophora flavescens. The sequence continues at coordinate 105,162,680 of CM061063.1, forward strand.
TCTCCAAAGACCTGACTAAAAATATGTTAGACAATGTTAGCTAAGTAGTTAGTTAATTGGTTAGTAGGTGAGTTAGGGAGTTAGTTAAGGGAGATAAGGCATGTTGCCTATAAATAAGAGGATAGACTGAGAGAGGAGGATATCTTGTGTTTTGGGAATAGTTAGGGCCTTTGGGCATTGGGAGAGTCTAGAGTCTCTCAAATACTCTAGGAATACACATTTTGTAAGGGATTTTACCCTATTTTCAGTAGTAATAACAGTTGGTACATATCAACTGGTATCAAAGCTCTCTTTTCTGGGAGTGGTACATGGTCCATACGCGAAGGATGGACGCAAGAATTAAGACACTTGAGCGCGGTTTCGATGATTTGAGGAGGAGCCGTGACGATGTTCGGCGAGGACGCCAAGAACTGAAACGGATCTTGGAAGAAGACAGGGCTGAGAATCGGAGGCAATTTGAGGAGAATCGGAAGCAATTCGAAACAATTGTAGCGATGCTCCAAAGAAATTCGAACAACCCCAGTAACAACGGCGGGGATAGCACTGACAATTCTCTTGACCGCGAAGAAACGACACAAGCAATGGAGTCAAGTAAAGAAGAAAAGGAAGAGGGTGATGCAGCAAATATCCATAAATTCCAGAACTCAGAACTGGTTGCAATAGCTAGGAAGGAGGAGGACCTCCAAGAAGAGTACGGTACAGGGAGTGAGAAGCCACCGTAGTCCCAGCAAATTCTTGATGAGTTAGGGTCAGAAATTGATAAAGAAAAAGAGCAAAAATGGGGAAAGCCAGGCATCTTGAAACCAGAAGGAGAATCAAGAAATGGAAGCAAAGAAATGGTGAAGGTGGAGAACGAGAGGAAGGGAAAATTCCACAAGATGGGTGGGTCAACGAGATACACTCAGCCAAGGAGAAAGGCAGAAAAGGTTGTCACAGGGCGTGCAAGGGTGAAGCAGAGGTTGGAAAGCAGGATTCAAAGGAGACTACAAAGTGCACGTAGGTGGGTCAGCCTCTTACCACCGCCGAAACCACCAGACGCGAGTTCTTCGGCGGAGGGCGAAGGACCTTTGACAGTGGTGCAACAGAGAGGGAAGACATACAAAGAGGGCGCATCACTTAGCAACTTCAAAGGCGGAGTGCAGAAACCGCCGCCTAAACCTCCGGATGGGAAACCACATACGGCGGCGGGTGGTTCGCTTGCGTTGCCGACAAGAACAAAGACGGTGACCAGTAGCACTTCTCCAGTCAGGTCACCACCAGAGTCGCCGGATCGGGTTGATCACGTGAACAGTAGCACTTCTCCGAAGGGTGGAACAACGACTGACGCATTACTTCCAGTCAGGCCACCGCCAAAACCGCCGGATCGAGATGCTCACGCGAAGGTTGATCGCGCACTCGCGGTTACGGCGAGGGCGGAGATCACGCGCACGTCGCAACACCGAGGCAGTAGCACCGCCGCTTGGATGGGAGGAAGGACGTTGCGGTACGGAGCAGGGTAGTTAATCGCGGCCTTTAGCGACGCAATAGCGCAGGTGCGGGGCGGAGCGGCCGGCGACCGCGACCTCGGCGACGGGGCGGTGCGGTTTTCGGGAGCGGCCGTCGCGGGCGCTATCGCAGGTCTCTGTCCCGGATTTGCGAGTTATAGCGGCGCTCCATCGCCGCTAATGTTTCATGGTTCCATTTTTCCCTTTTTGCCCTCAATTATTTATGTTGGGTACCTTTTTTTAAGGGTATTTTTGGGTTTTCGTCTTTAAAGTTTTAAACTTTAGGTACTAGGGTTTACTTCCGAAACCCTTTTTCATCTGTTCGACGTCTGAAGCTCCGCTGTTTGGTTTTCGGTGCTCCCTCCCTCTCCATCTCAGTTCTGACTTCCGACCGCCATCTCCGGCAAGATTCCGGTCAGGAAACACGGTTCCCAGTCGCGTTTCTCTCAGTTTCGGTCTCTGCTCACATTCTTAGGATCAAACCTCGTATTCTCTCTGTTCTCAGTCTCTCTGGTTCTCTCAGTTTCGGTCTCTGTTCACGTTCTCAGTTTCGGACCTCGTATTCTCTCTGTTCTCAGTTTCTCTGGTTCTCTTTGTTTAGTTTCTTACTTTCTTTAAGCCTCTAGGGTAGTAAGGCTAATATGATGTTTTGATGTTAAGTTTAATGTTAGTTTCTTTAAGCCTCTAGGGTAGTAAGGCTTAAACTGATATGTGCACACTACTTTTTGATGTTATTAACTAGTGTAATTTGCTTAGGACCTATGACTATTTATCATGAATTATGAATATGACTTGAATTCTAAGTACTTTTAATATTTTGTACATGTATATGTATATAGTATAAAATTATATTATTATCTAACCTGTATAAAAATGCCTAAAATAGCGGCCATCCCGCTATGCGCTATACCGCTATAGCGTTTTTTGGGTCCGCCGCTCTGTGCCGCTATCCGGGATTAACTACTCTGGTACGGAGGTCCGATCAGGCCGCCACCGCCGCAGAAACCTCCGGACCGTGATACTCATTGGTGGGTTGTCGAGGCATGGGCGGCTAGGGAAGGCAGCAGCGCACATGAGGTGCGGAATAGTGTCAGGGCAGGATTGCCATTTCAGAAGCTAGGTCAATTTTATGACCAAATGGGCCAGGCCCAAATCTCTGAGAAGAAGCAATGGGGTACCAGAAAAGTTGTTATGTGTCCACTTTCAATTAATCAAGCTTCTTCATTGATTAGAAGGCCCATTTATCAAAGTTACTTCATTGTTGGGCCACAACCCAAGGCCTTGAGGAATGAATGGGTCCAAAGGGAAAATAAACAGGAGACATTGGTTCTTTCCATGGGAATTGAAGAAGGGCAACAATGAGACCCTGGTGGACAGCTTCAGATGACAACAACAGCTGGATTTTCATGATCCAAGCAGTGGGACCCAAGAAAAGTGTTCTTTTAAGAGACCATTTTCTATTCACCTTGGGGACAAGGTGAAAGTTTAGGGGGGGAGTATTGTTAGACAATGTTAGCTAAGTAGTTAGTTAATTAGTTAATTGGTTAGTAGGTGAGTTAGGGAGTTAGTTAAGGGAGATAAGGCATGTTGCCTATAAATAAGAGGATAGATTGAGAGAGGAGGATATCTTGTGTTTTGGGAATAGTTGGGGCCTTTGGGCATTGGGAGAGTCTAGAGTCTCTCAAATACTCTAGGAATACACATTTTGTAAGGGATTTTACCCTATTTTCAGTAGTAATAACAGTTGGTACCTATCAAAATATTGTGATCATCAATGTTTACCAAATTTGTCAACGATCTCACCATCTCACCTCAGTAGATTTTTGGCAAGCACTAGCCTCCCTAAGGTAGATGCCCCGTGATGAAGGATCTGCCATTGGCAATCATACAAAAGGATATTATTTTGCCAGTTTCAAATACATGCTCTTAGTTTAATGTCAGATCATACTATAATCTAGCTTTTCCTCCAACAAAAGTTAAATGCAAACTATCTTCATTTAAACTATCGTTTTTCTAAATGTGAATTGTGCATCATGTCATCAGATTAATCACATTAAAATACATGGGTAATGCAGCAATTATTCAAAGATGAAAGAAATCTTGACATGCTCAAAAGTCAATGCTAGGGATCTTTTAGCCATGCAACATCTTAAAATGTGTTTGTTTAAACATATATATAGCAGTTTTTTAGGCCATCATTATTCAAATCATTTGAAATTTCTCCTTAATCTTGCCAGATAGGTTGTTGAGTTTTGCATACCAATGTAACTTATTACCAATTCCAGACTGAAGCAAGGAAGTCCAGACTCAATACTAGCAAAGACAAAGTTCATTTCCCACTAGCTACATAAAAATTCACATTCTTATTAGAGAAAAAAAAACCTTCACAGTATATAACAGAACGTCTGGCAACCTATTTTCCCCAAGTAATGTAATTATCTACAGTACATAACATACTACACTTTCTGGAGTTAGGTATATAAGGAAAATCCGAAAGAGAATATCTTTCCTTCCTTATGTTACAGAATGGGGAGAGGTGAAATGTCCATGGTACAATGTGAACTCACATGTTTTTCCAGATTGCAGGATCTTTATATGATACCAAACAGATGGAATATTTTGACACTTCCGTATATATTCATAAGCCCTGTCATTGAGTATATGATTTAAGTCAATACAAATCATATAAAACTACCCTTTACTAAAATTTCTGCAAAAGTAAAGACTTGGAAAATTATCTGACTTGTCAACTTGCATAAGCCCTTGTCCAGTGGTTAATTTATCCTCTGGTATATCACCTATGGGAACTGCTGTATTCTCCAGGGCCTTCCTCACACTATATGGACTCACAGGAATTCCCTCAGCCTACATGCATATCATACACATCAGAAAACTATAGATATGGGTACCAATTAAATAAGACAAGCTACAAAAGAACCACATCCAAGACCTTCATTGCACTTATGAGCAATGCAGTTCCTCCACAGGCTGATGGTGATGCCATTGACGTCCCATTCATGAGCATTCGCCGTTGGAGAGTCCATGTTGGAACAGGAGCAACAGCACCTCCAGGAGCGCTTACACAAACACCAAGGTCTCCATCAGCTGTTGGCCCTCGGCTAGACCTACAAAGTTATTTCCATCAATCATGCAATGATAATGATGCAAAATCAGCATATTGAAATCAAAGACAAAAAGGTATAGGAAATAAGGAATTCATCCAATTAGAAAGTTTCTAGAGAAGTAAATATACCAAGTGTATTCAAGCCCCTCAGATGGAGGTTCAACAACACAATGCGCACCAGCAGCCATAGCAGGAGAAACATATGCACCAACACCTATGATACTTGAAGATGTACCACCAGGTGCACCAACAGTGCTCAGTCCTGGTCCACTATTACCAGCACTGCTCACAAATATCAGACGGTGCTTGTTCACCACCTAAATGTAAATTAACCAAAACATCTATAACTTAAAGAATATAAAATGGCAAAGACAAAACTGGGTCAGTTAAAATGAAAATCAGATGAAATACTTCATTCACAAGGTCAACAAAGCGTCCATAGTCTGGCAGTAATGTTGCTTCGCCATAACTCATGTTGATAAGGTCGCATTTATGCTGAAAAAGAAATGTGGAATGGCCATCACTTAAAGTCTTATTTATGCCAGATGTTATAAAATCCTAAAACAAACTTTGTTATGTCAAACACACAAATATCAAAGACAAATCACATTTCAATTTTTGAAGCACCTCCACAGCAGCTATCAGTGCTCGGATCAAACCAGTTCCAGTTTCCATCGAACCTAAGCGAGAATCCCCAATTTTACAAGATATTAGTTGTGCACCAGGTGCAACTCCATTCAACAAGGGCTCCTAACAACAATATCATATATCAGAAGGTATCCTGTTCTTCATAAAAACTGCACCTGTAGGAATAAAATTACATGTACCTTTGGGTGGAAAGCAGTAGCTATGCCAGCAACATGGGTGGCATGGGGAGAGCAGTCTGTTACAATACTTAACACATTCCCATCATTATAGACATTTACAACAAATGTACAAGCATCTAGTTTGCTGAAGACACCATACTTCCTCTCAATCCTGAAAGATTAGGGTCTCATAGTAAGCATTGGAATAATTTAAGATTTTAATACACACTACACTAGAACTGAAATAGTAAAATGATAGTTGCTTCAATAGCTAAACCACATTATATCTTCAATGGCATAAACTAAATTAATTCAGAAACGCCTCAACTATAATAAAGTTGGGAAACACTGAGCTTTGCCTGCTTAATTGTCAGGTTGCACCTTCTCCGGAAGAAAATAATTTTATCTGTTTGATTTTCTCTCCGGTTATAATCCTGCCTATGTTGTGCTTTGTGACAAAGCTAAACATAGCCGGTCCCAAGCCCGGATAAAAGGAGAGGGTTGTGTTAGGCCATCGACAGCCAACGTAAAACTTAGTCGAATCTCTATGACATGGATCAACGACGTAATAATGCTAATGCTAGGTCGTTGCCCAGAAGCAACGCGCTGTATAGCTCGAGTACAGTGTCAAAAGAGCAAGGGCCGCTGCATCGCCGCCTGGATGTAGTGAAAAATAAGCAAGGGTTCCCACATTTTTGTGAACGAGTGTGGGTAAAGAAGCTAGCTCACGAGAGTAGGATTCGCTTTGGAACTTGGAATATAGGCACACTTACAGGTAAATCAATGGAAATAGTTGACACTATGATTAGGAGGAGGATCAATTTCATGTGCCTACAAGAAACTAAGTGGGTGGGAGAAAAGGCAAAGGAATTAGACTCTTCGGGTTTTAAGCTTTGGTACACTGGCAAAGTAAAATCGAGAAATGGGGTGGGCATAATTGTGGATAAATATTGGAAGAATGAAATTGTGGATGTAAAAAGGGTTGGAGATAGGATCATTGCCCTAAAATTTGTAGTGGAACAAGACACCTTTAATGTGATTAGTGCTTACGCACCTCAGGTAGGGTTAGAAGAACACTTTAAGGTAAAATTTTGGGAGGATTTAGAAGGCCTAATTCAGGAAATACCGCTAGGTGAAAAGATTTTCTTAGGAGGTGATCTAAATGGGCATGTAGGGAGGGCACCTAGAGGTTACGACGGTTTGCATGGGGGATATGGCCTAGGGGAGGTAAATGGTGAGGGCAAGTCTATTTTGGATTTTTCATCTGCCTTCAATCTTACTATAGCCAATACGTGTTTTAGGAAACGTGAGGAGCATCTTATCACGTACAAAAGTGGGGTGACAAGCTCTCAAATAGATTTCTTTCTTATTAGGAGATCGGATAGAAAGATTTGCTTGGACTGTAAAGTCATACCTGGAGAGAGCTTGACTATCCAACATAGAGTCTTGGTCTTGGATGTAAGAGTTAAAAGGAGTGTGAAGAGAAGAGGCCACGAAAAGGTTTCAAGGATCAAGTGGTGGCAACCGAAGGGTGAAAAACAAAGGATCTTCCAACACAAGGTTTTGGAGGGAGGGTTTTGGGAGGCAAACGGAAGTGCAAATGTTATGTGGGACAAGATGGCCAAGGGGATTAGGAAGGTAGCTATAGAGACACTTGGTGAATCAAGAGGATTCGGACCTAAGGGTAAAGAATCCTGGTGGTGGGATTAAAGTGTGCAAGCTAAGGTTCGGGTTAAAAGGGAATGTTTTAAAGTTTGGTCTTTATGTAGAAATGCTGAAAATTGGGAAAATTATAAGGTGGCCAAAAAAGAGACCAAGAAGGCAGTGAGCGAAGCTAGAACTAAATCTTTTGACGGGTTGTACCAATCCTTAGGCACCAAAGATGGTGAGAAATCTATTTATAGGCTTGCTAAAAATAGGGAAAGAAAGACAAGAGACTTGGACCAAGTGAAGTGTATTAAGGATGAAGAAGGTAAAGTTTTGGCTAAGGAACAAGATATTAAAGATAGATGGAAGAATTATTTCCACAAGTTATTTAATGAAGGATTTGAAGTTTTATCATGCTCACAGGTGCTTGACATCAGAGAGGAGGACCAAAATTACACTTTTTATCGTAGAATCCAAGAGCACGAGGTAAAAGAAGCTTTGAGAAGGATGGATAATGGCAAGGCAGTTGGACCGGACAATATACCTGTGGAGGCATGGAAGAGTCTAGGAAATAGAGGCATTAGTTGGCTCACGAAGTTTTTTAACGAGATTATGAGGTCAAAGAAAATGCCGGACGAATGGAGGAGAAACACTTTAATTCCGATTTTCAAGAACAAGGGAGATATACAAAATTGCGCAAATTATAGGGGGATTAAGCTTATGAGTCATACTATGAAGCTATGGGAAAGGGTGCTTGAACGGAGACTAAGAAAAGAAACCAAAATCACCGACAACCAATTTGGTTTTATGCCAGGGAGGTCGACCATGGAAGCAATTTACTTGCTACGACGAGTGATGGAACAATATCGAAGGGATCAAAAAGATTTACACATGGCCTTCATTGATTTGGAGAAAGCGTATGATAGGGTGCCAAGAGAGGTTTTGTGGAAAGCCCTAGAAAAGAAAGGTGTTCGGATTGCCTATATTCGAGCTATCAAGGATATGTATGAGGGGGCCACGACTAGTGTGAGAACGCAGGTGGAGCCACGAAAGATTTCCCAATAACCATAGGCCCGCACTGGGGTCGACTTTAAGCCCCTATCTTTTTACCTTGGTCTTGGATGTACTTACTGAGCACATTCAAGAGCCAAAGACTGCGATGCATGCTTTTCACGACGATATAGTCCTAGTTGGAGAGTGGAGAGATGATATAAATGGAAGGTTGGAGACTTGGAGACAAGCTTTAGAAGCACATGGCTTCCGCTTGAGTAGAAGCAAGACGGAGTATATGGAATGTAAGTTTAGCAAAAGGCGAAACACCTCTAGCTTAGAGGTGAAAGTTGGAGACCACGACATACCACAAGTCACACGGTTTAAATATCTTGGGTCTATTATACAAAATGACGGAGAAATTGAGGGAGATGTAAACCATCGGATTCAATCAGGGTGGTCGAAATGGAGGAAGGCTTCGGGTTTTTTGTGTGATAAAAAGGTACCTCTTAAGCTAAAGGGAAAATTTTACCGTACAGCTATTAGACCGGTGATGTTGTATGGGACGGAGTGTTGGGCGGTAAAAATTCAACACGAGAGTGAAATCAATGTAGCAGAGATGAGAATGTTGTGCTGGATGAGCGGAAAAACTAGACGTGATAGGATTAGGAATGATAGCATTAGAGAGAGAGTTGGGGTAGCACCTATTGTAGAAAAGATGGTTGAATCTCGATTTAGGTGGTTTGGGCATGTATGGAGGAGACCTTTAGATTCTGTAGTAAGGAGAGTGGACCAAGTGGAAGGCAATCCAATAGTTAGAGGCAGAGGTAGGCCAAGAAAAACTATAGGAGAAACTATTAAGAAAGATTTGGAGGCCAATGATTTAACTATTAACATGATTCATGATAGAACATTATGGCGCCGTATGATCCATGTAGCCGACCCCACCTAGTGGGATAAGGCTTGGTTGTTGTTGTTGTTGATTTTCTCTCCGGTTATACATAAACCAGTAAGAAATTTAAAAAATATTGGGCTGTTTTCAGAATATCATATAAATTGTCAAATATGACGGTAGCCCCCCCCCACCCCCACCCCACAAAAAAAAGAAAAAAGAAAAAAGAAAAACTGTTCAATAGGATTTACATGACATCAAGTCAGTGAGTTAGTATTGGGAAAAACTCAAGTCCCACATTGACTAGAGATAGTCTCTAATAAGAGCTTATAAATAGTGGGCAATCCTCATCCTATGAGCTAGCTTTTGGGATTGAGTTAGACCCAAAATATAATAGTTAGTGTCAAATTGTTTCAAAAGAAAGAGAAGAATTCAGAAAGTAAAAGAACAACTCACTGAAGTGTCCATCCCATTTAACTCGTTTAACATTTTCCTTTATTTCTTTTTAAGATATGTAAACATCTTCATATATACACCCTTGACAGTTGTATTTTGTTCAAGTAGGAATAAACAACTCAAGAAAACAAAAGCCATGAACCAATAGGACATCATAGTTTTCATCTCTGAGGATGTATGCAGTGGCAAATAAAGGTTATTCGGAGTATGAAATCCGTTGCCCAAAACATGAGGATCTGCCAATTTCATGAGACATCTCTGCACAAAATCTATCAACTGAAACTAACATTAAGAATAAATATTAACACCAGCAACTAAATGTACCTATAATTAGTTAAAGGCACAAAGTTAGCAAGCTTCCCACAATCTGGATCATCCTCAAGACTGTGTGTGTCGAGAGCAACCCTCCAGACCTCTCCATCATGCCAGACAACAGCATCTACGACAGGCCCTTTATCATCATAGCTCTAAAACATAAAACAACGTTACCTTATAAAATTAAGGAAACTTACCTTATAAAATTAAGGAAACTCAATTGACAAAATTTTGGGTGGGAGTGGGAGCACAAACACAACTATAAAAGTCTCATTTAGTTTGAATCTTTGAGGTAGAGAGACAATAGTTCATGTTTATGCAGCAAATGAAGTGCTTTCAACATTAGGGACCACCATTCTATCAATATCATTATTTCACTACTTCTGAGTGTCCTATAACTAAGGAATTGAACGGATTATTCATTTCCTATCTCAAGGCCCAGAAAAGGAAACAATGCCCAGAAAGCAATGAAGTAACATAACATGCTCAGCACCCACCTCAGATTGCCTTCTCAGAAGATCAATCCTATTCTGGAGATCTTCACGTTCCCTTTTGAGTTTTGCATCCTCCACCTTGACGTGTTGCTAAGAAATGCATCACATTTTGAGTTATATAGAATATAGAATAAGATATAATCTAATAAAATGCAAGCAACCACATTATTATAACCAGAGAAGCATTATAACTATTCATACAATTAAGATGTTATCTGCAACCTCATCTGGTAATAATTAAATTAAACAAAAGATAGACCCACAATTAAACAACTTATTGGGTGGAAGTGGAATGAGTAAAGTGGACAATGTAAGGGTGATAGATGATTTTTTTTTTGTGGGGGGGGGGGGTCGGTGGGTGGGGGTGGTTAAAGTCTTTTTTTCCTTTAAAAAAATTGATTTAAATTAATCTGGTATGTTTGGCAAATTAAAGTATAAAAAAGTAGTTTTTAGAAAAGCTAAAATTTGAAGCTTATTTGAAAAAAGCTTTTGATTATTTTGAAACCAATCACATTTTCCCATTTTATCCCTATATAATTAACTACCAAACAAATATTATTATTCTATACAAAGAACTTCTAACCTTTTTTGTAATTTACTATATAAAAGTGATTTTTTTACACAATCCAAAATAGATTATCTTAAAATCGTTTTTCAGTAAACATATCCAAACAAAAACATATTCTGATTATAATCGGTTATAACAATAATCGATTATTGATATAATCTATTTTTCGCAGTTGTCCCAAACACATTAAGGCTTTGTTTGGCAATTCCAATAAGCTAGCTTATAGCTTATTTGACTTGCTTATAAGTTTGTTTGACTGAAGTATAGGTGTTTGGTAAACAAGCTTATCTCATTAGCATATAATGTTTCTTCATAAGCTAATTTATTTAGCTTATGGCTTATAGCTTGTAGCCTATTGACATTTTTCTCGATTTTTAACCCCATTCATTTAACGAAATTCTCATTTTACCATGTATATCATAAATATGTCCTTTTATGTCATTTTACATTTAAAAGCTAGTTCAACCGCTAATTTTACCAAACACTTCAACTTCAATCAGTTAACTTTTCAGCTATTAGCTATCAGTTATAAGCTACCAGTTAAAAATTAGCTTATCGACTATAACTTAGCTTATCAGCTATAAGCCAACCTATAAGCTATTTTTGCCAAACAGAAACTAAGTGGGAGCATTTACAGCTAGTGGGAAAACATGATGACACTAGCTGATTGAATTTGAAGTGTTAATTAAAATTAGTTGTTGAACTAACTTATAAATATAAAATGACATAAAAGGACATGTTTATATGATTTTTATATAATTTTTTTAAATTCTAATTAAAGCTTTAAAATTAGAATATTATTTTTAAAATTTATTTAAAATATTTTGGTTGAATAATATTATAAAATGGTACGTTTATATGATTTTTTTATATAAATTTTATTTTATGAGTGGTAAGGTAAAGTAGGATTTTCATTAAATTAATAAGGGTAAAAATGAGAAGGAAAAAAAAAAAGCATAAGCTATCATGTGAAAAAAATAAAACTGAATGTTTTTCTGATATTTTGATAATACATAATACACAACATATATTGAGGATTACATAGTGAAAGAAAAGGAAACTAAATCAATCCTAAATCTGGAAATAATCTAAGCAAATCTCTCTAATTGAATCCCTTTATTTCAGGGATTGTAATCCTAATTATTACACTGCAACACTCCCCCTCAAGCTGAGGAATAGATGTGTTCCATTCCCAGCTTGGATACTATATCATGAAAACTTGAACTGTTCATTCCCTTGGTTAAGCCATCAGCTAGTTGGTGTTCTAATGGAACATAGGACATACACACTAACCCTTCCTCCAACTTCACTTTAATGAAATGCCTATCAATTTCAATGTGTTTTGTTCTGTCATGTTGCATAGGATTATGAGCAATATTAATAGCTGACTTGTTGTCACAATAGAGCTTCATAGGACCTTCCAATTTTACGTTCAAATCATCTAGAATAATTTTCAGCCAGAGGAGTTCACATAATCCTTGAGCTATAGCTCTGAATTCTGATTCTGCTGATGATCTTGCCACCACATTCTGCTTCTTGCTCCTCCATGTTACCAAATTACCTCCAAGGAAAGTACAATACCCTGTGGTTGATCTTCTGTCCACTAGAGAACCTGCATAGTCAGCATCGGTATAGGCTTCTAGAGTAAGATTCTGATTTCTTTTGAACAGAATTCCTTTTCCCGGATTGCCTTTCAAGTAATGCAGCACTCTATAAGCAGCTTGAAGGTGAGACTCTTTCGAATCATGCACGAATTGACTGATCATGCTCACTGAATATGCTATGTTAGGTCGAGTGTGAGAAAGGTATATAAGTTTTCCAACTAACCTTTGGTACATCCTCTTGTCAATAGATGGTTCTTCTTTAGCTTCCCCCAACTTATGATTAGAATCCATTGGTGTAGAGGCTGGTTTCCATCCAATTTTTCCAGTTTCTGCCAACAAGTCAGTCACATACTTCTGCTGAGATATGAATATCCCTTGAGTGGAATATGCCACTTCAAAACCGAGGAAATACTTCAGTTTCCCCAACTCCTTTATCTCAAATTCCTTCACTAGTTTCTGCCTCAGTTCATGTTGTTCTTTCTCATTATTTCCAGTCACCACAATGTCGTCAACATAGACCAAAAGAGTAGTCACTCCCCCTGCAGCTGAATGTTTAATAAAGAGTGTGATCTCCTTGGCTTTGTTTATACCCAAATTCCTTCATAGCTTTGGCAAATCTCCCAAACCAGGCTCTAGGGGACTGTTTTAGTCCAAAAAGAGCCTTTCGCAGCTTGCATACCTTGTTACCTGTGCCTCCCTCAAATCAAGGTGGGATGTTCATGTAGATTTCTTCCTCTAAGTCACCATGGAGGAATGCATTCTTGACATCATATTGTAGGAGTTGCCAATTACAGTGTGCAGCCAATGATAACAGAATTCTAACAGTGTTCATCTTAGCAACTGGGGCAAAAGTCTCTTGATAATCAACTCCATAAGTTTGAGTGTACCCTTTGGCCACCAACCTTGCCTTGTCTCAAGGGACCCATCAGCCTTGTATTTCACTGTGAAAATCCACTTACAGTCAACAATATTTTTCCCTCTGGGTGCATCAACAATCTCCCATGTCTTATTCTTTTCTAAAGCACTCATCTCCTCTCTCATAGCATCCATCCATTCCCTTTTTGACAATGCCTCAGAAACAGTGTTGCGAATAGCAATGGTATTTAGGCTCAAAATGAATTTTTGTGGGCTGGTGATAAGCGCTTAAGAGAGACATAATTAGACAGAGGATAAAGGGGACGTTTTGTGCATTCTCTAGTACCTTTTCTAACTGCCATTGGTAAGTCCAGCATGTCTACTGGTTCCGGAGGTATTTCAAGGCATTGTTCAGATCTGCTTGTGCTTCCATTCTTAGGACTTGAGTTGGATTCTTGGACTTGTGTCATGTCAGGAGCAACCTGTTTTTTTTAATACACCTTAGAGAACCTTGGGAACCCTGGGAACCTATTTTAGGACTAGACTAGAGACTCGGACACAGGTTTAGCAGCAGAAACAGGTTCAGCAGCGGACACAGGTTCAGCAGCAGAAACTGGTTCAACAACAGCAGAATTTGGGGATTCAGATAACTTAGACACAACACGGAAAGGAGTTGATACATGAGGAAGGTCAAGGGGCTTGTGGTGAGACTCAAATTCACAAGGACCATCATCGAAATCTCCCCCTGCAGATAGGACTTGGAAAAGAAGGTATATTTTCTGTGAAGGAGACATCAGCAGAAATATTAAATTTTCGAGATGACGGATGATAACACTTGTATCCTTTTTGAGTGGATGAGTAACCAAGGAAGACACAAATGATTGCATGAGGGTCCAACTTTCCCCTATGTTGATGATGAACATGCACAGAGGCAGTCACCCAAAGCCTCACGGTATAAGGCCATTAGAGGTTCTGAAATTAGGATAGAAACTGTTAAGAACTTCTACAGGAATTTTGTTGTCCAACACAGCTGACAGAAGCCTATTTATCATGTATGAGGCAGTGAGGACAGCCTCTCCCTAATAGGTCTTAGGAACATTTCCTTGAAAGAGTAAGGCTCGAGTGGTGTTAAGTAAATGCCTATTTTTCAGCTCAGCTACCCCATTTTGTTGAGGGGTGTTAACACATGATGACTCGTGTATAATACCATGCGATTGAAAGTAGGGTGACAAGGTTTGGTCGAAGTAGTCCCTAGCATTGTCTGTTCTAAAGCATTTGATTTTGGCTCCAAATTGATTTTGGATCATTAATTGGAAGTTAGGAATAACAATGCTAACATCAGATTTTTGTTTAAGGAGAAAAGGCCACGTTACCCGTGTGCAATCATCAATTAAAGAGACAAACCAGTGAGCCGCAGAAACAATAGGTATAGTAGAAGGACCCCATACATCACTATGAATCAAATCAAAAGGATGAGAACTTCTTTTATTGCTAATAGGGAAAGGAACACGAGTGTGTTTGGCCATTGCACAAATGTCACAATGAAACTGAGACATATCTACGCCTTGAAACAAATGAGGAAACATAAACTTTAAAATACTAAAAGATGGATGACCTAGGTGTAAATGATACAACCAGATGACATCTTTATTTGATGAACTGAGAAAAGATAAAGACAATTTTTCCCCAAGGTTTGGAGATGATTCAATGTGGTAAAGTCCGCTCCTTTCTTTAGCAAGTCCAATCCTCCTCCCTGAGCCATGTTCCTGGAAATCACAATAGGAGGGAAAGAAGGTAGCATAACATTTAAGGACATGAGTAAGTTTTTGTATTGAAACAAGGTTTGCAGAAAATTTTGGCACATGAAGGACATTTTTAAGAGTAATGGCAGGTGTAATATGGACATCTCCAACCCCTGCAACAGTAGCTAGCATGCCATTTGCTACTATAATTTTTCTGTTACTGGGGCAGTGGCTGTAGGTATGAAAAAATTGAGATTTAGGTGTCATGTGATCTGTGGCACCTGAATCTATTATCCAGTAGGTGTCATGCAATGTTTCAGAGACATTCATGCAAAAAGAAAATTCAAGTATAGCTGAGAGAGCTAGAGAACAGCCTCCAGAAGGCTTTTCAACAGACCCTAACAAGCTCCTTAGCCTCTCAATTTCTTCATTCGAGTCCCTCTGTTCCAAAATTGTTTTCATTATCAGGTTGCTCTACCATATGAGCTTGATGCCTTTGTCCTCCTCGGTTCCCCCATTCTTTGTTTGGGGGTTTACCACTCAGTAGGTACACCAAAGGTTGTCCTTGTTTCCTTTCCACTGGTTCCCCCAACTTGGCTGCTTAGGCTGATCACTTTTCCCTCTTCCTAGCTGATCTGTTTTGGTTACTAGGGCTGATCCATCCATGGTTGGTGGCTCAAGCATAACACTTCTTCTGCTCTCCTCTGCTCGTACTAAGGAAATTGTCTCTTCTAGAGATGGTGTGTCTGCCTTACCAAGAATTTGAACGCTAAAAAATCATATACTCGGTCCTTTGCAATGAAGTTCTTCAAGGTGGCTGCATCGTCGTCACATTTCATCTTAAAAACCCGATAATGATCAAGCTCTTGCCACAGGTTTTGCAGCAGATTGGCATACTCTGTGACAGACCTGTCTCCTTGTTTAGTGGCTGAGGTCTTGACTTTGATCTCATATACTTGAGCAGCATCTTGTGCCTTAGAGTATGTGCGACAAATGAAGTCCCAAATATCCTTTGATATAGCCAGAAACATACAAGTGTCACTGATCATGGGTTCCATGGAATCCCATAACCAAGACATTATCATGGGGTCCTCTTCATCCCATGCTTCAAAAGTGGGATCGCCCTTTTTCGGTCTTGTTCCAAGAAGATGGTCCAATCGCCCTTTTCCCTTGAGATATGTGCAAACGAATTGAGACCACTTGAGATAATTTTTCCCATTAAATCTATAGGAGGCTCGAATGTTCTGCAGTTCTCCAATCTTTTGGTTAGTTTTGGGCTCTTCGGTGGGTTTAGGGTTGTTGATAATGGAGGTTTCTGTATCAGAGGCTGACATGGTGACAGGGAAAAGAGGATGACAGCGATGACGGCTGAACTTACACAAGGAAGAAAAGCGGACAAGGAAATAAACAAGATCACAGCAATGAAGGGAGCAGAAAAAATACGAACACGGCAATGAAGGCTGCAGGGTGACAATGATGACGACTGCCTGAAGATGATTCAGAAACCCTAGGAACTAACCTAGAGCTCTGATGCCATGTGAAAAAAATAAAACTGAATGTTTTCCTGATATTTTGATAATACATAATACACAGCATATATAGAGGATTACATAGAGAAAGAAAAGGAAACTAAATCAATCCTAAATCTGGAAATAATCTAAGCAAATCTCTCTAATTGAATCCCTTTATTTCAGGGATTGTAATCCTAATTATTACAGAATATTCCCTGATCTGTTAGGAACCCAGGATTGGAAGTGAGAAATAGAGAAAGAAAAGATTGAATCTTTATTGAAATTGAATAGAAAAAGAACAAGAATAGGAGAGTGATCACCTCCAAAGGTTTCCCCTTCACAAAGGGTTCCCCTTTCACACTAAGCCACTGCTCATTTTACAAATCAACAATTCTCCATCCCCCTCTCTAACTCTCTTCCCCTGTTTATATAGCTAAAATCTCTAACTAACTAACCATCTCAACAAATGCTTAACTAACTAACTATTACATTTTCTCTTCATTCCTAATTCGGCTGGGCCCTAACAATAATACCCTCCCATGAAACAACCTTGTCCTCAAGGTTGAAGCATCCATCGGGGTCCCATTGCTTGAAGCATGAAGGCCAAACTATGCATGAAACAGAGAAATTTCCTCCTAGGTCAAATGCTCTGATCGCTGTGGTATTTTTGGCTATAAAACAAAATGTGGTTCTTTCTGCAGTAGATGAGTGTACTAGGAAATTTCTTTGTGGAATTTTCTCATGAGAAAGATCTCTTTCATTATATTTTTTTAAAGTAGGCCCAACTAGACTTACCAACAAAATGATTTGATTTCCCGCTGCAATAATAAAACCACTCTTAATGGGCCTTATATCTGTAAAGTGAGGCCCAATTTTCACTCTTACATTTTCGGCTTGATTTTGTCTAATCCTTGGAATCGTTTAATCTAAAAGTCTCCCTTCACCTTGTTGGGCCTGGCCCATTAGGTTAAAGAATTCAACACTCAACTCACTAATTCCCCACTTTGCCCCTCTGTCCTCCTTCCCCATCGGACGTGAACCCGCCTCCTTACGTGTCTCTAGCGGCTTTGGTAACGACGATCCCATGGCTAGCTTAGATGAACGGACGTCCAGCGGTTCCAACGGCTCTGGAATGGCCGTCTCGGGGGGGTTGGGTTCTGGCAGCTCTGGCTCGGGCAAGGCCGTTGCAAGTGACCGGGAAACCAGTGGACTCGGATCTTCCATGGCAAGTGTCCAGGGTGCTTCCGTCAGTAACGACCCATCGACCGTCACAAGTGGAACGGCGACCGGTGGCTCCGACAGTGGAAGGGTCGTTGCAGGTCGGCCTGCGTTCCGTGGTTCCAGTGGCTCCAACCATGGTGTAAGTGCCATTGGTCCTTAAGGTTTGGAGTGATTTGGAACGCCTTGTCCGCCACAAGTAGATCCGCGCCCGGCGGTTCCAGTAGAGGTGGTGGGTCGCCAGGAATCGCTTGCTCCTTGTTGCTCCTTCCTCCCACTCTCCTTTCTCTGTGACTGTTCCCTGGTATCATCCCCATCTTTTCCGCCACCACAACTACGATTCTTTCGGTTCGGGCACTAAAACATTCAGGTGTGCTTCTTCCCCGCCATTAACAGTCACCACCACATTCTCCTTCTGTACTTCAAACCTTCTAATCAAAGACACGGAGAATGCTTCCCAACTTTGATCTGGATCCTCTTGGCACCAAGAATAGAATCAATGCATTGCAGCACCTTCCATTCTCATGAACGCCCACTGCAACTTATGGAACGAAGGTATTTCTTGCCCCTCAAAGAATTTCTCAGCCTTAGCAATCCACCCAACCGGGTCTGTCCCCGTAAAATGCGACAACTCCACCTTCTTTTTAACCGTCTTAGCCCCCTCAACGGAGGCTGTCTTCTCAGTGATCATCTCCCGCAACAGCTGTTTAATGTCTTCCACGGTAGCCTTCAACTCCGCCCATTTCACTTCTTGTTTGCTGGCCATCTTTCTCCCTTGCGAAACGTATCCGGCAGGTCGGAACAACTTGTTAGGAACCTTCTTTCCAATATAGGAAAAACAGAACCTAACTAATGTAAAACAAAACACAGGAGGAAGAAGAATGACTGAAATGCTTCTTTATTGATAGTAGAATGTAAAACAGAAAAGAGGAACAAGGTATACAAGTATACCCCCAAAGGAGCACTCTCCTTTCACACTGGAAATTGTCGAGTTAAACTGAATATTCAATAGCTGCAGTAGAGGACTTATTTATAGGGTTACAACCATCCTACTAACTGAAACTAAACAGTACTAACTAACTCAGAAACTGACTAACAGTTAGTTACAAGTTTGACCCTTCCCTTTTCCTATAGTATACCTGCAGGTCTTCCCATCCCCTGTAGGTTGTTAGGAACCTTCTTTCCAAGATAGGAAAAACAGAACCTAACTAATGTAAAACAAAACACAGCAGGAAGAAGAATGACTGAAATGCTTCTTTATTGATAGTAGTATGTAAAACAGAAAAGAGGAACAAGGTATACAAGTATACCCCCAAAGGAGCACTCTCCTTTCACATTGGAAATTGTCCAGTTAAACTGAATATTCAATAGCTGCCTCTCTTAATCAGTAGAGGACTTGTTTATAGGGTTTCAACCATCCTACTAACTGAAACTAAACAGTACTAACTCAGAAACTGACTAACAGTTAGTTACAAGTTTGACCCTCCCTTTTTTCCTATAGTATACCTGCAGGGGTCTTTCCAACCCCTGTAGGTTGCTCCATTACATTCCTAACAATACCTCCCTCCTCAGAAACAACCTTGTCCTCAAGGATGGAAGCTCTTTCCACTGCCTTCTTTTACCGGGAACAATGTCAGTTTGCTTGAGTATCAAATAGGAAGCCTTTCCTAATTTCAGATTGCAGTTGTTTTCCTCATAGGATTGGGTTGGGTCCATTTGTTCCTAAACTGAGCTCACTTGACAAAAATTCAGACCCACCTTTCCTTCTTCACCATCCTCATGACTGAGGCTAATTTGGGCTTGGCCCCTTAGGTAAAACAAATGACCTATTTTTCGGAATTCCATCTCTGCCCCTGTGTCGTGCTGCTCAAGAATGGTGCTTCTGGAAGGTTCAACCAACATATCTACCCCCTTCTCCCTCACGTGCATGCTGTCAACTGCCGTGAGAATATTTAAATCCAACGGTGTCCCTTCCGGCGATGGCAGCTCCAGTACGGCGGTTCTTGCGGCAGTATTTCCGGTGGCTTCGAGTCTGGAGGTTCCGACAGCGGCGGTGAAATGGTTGGACTACTGCAAACCCCCATCTCTTTGGCCCTCAAAGGATACCATATCCTTCTCTCATCCGGCTACCAATCATCCACCCGATCTGGTGGTGCAGGTGGTGGCCTTGGGATGCTTGAGTTTCTCCATCCCCACTGTTTTCTGATCTTCAAGGGACACTACTGCCCATGTCCAATCACCGGGTATGGGTGGTGCGTCATCTTCCCCGTCAATACATCACCAATGTACAACCAAGACAGCGATGGTTTCCACTCCATTGAGACCTGGAATGCTCCCGTCGTCACCTCCACCGAGTCTGAATTTTGGAAGCGGGGAAGCACAGTTGCATCTCCCCCTACTACTTCCACCTTGTTCTTTCAGACTATACTTTCTGCCCCAAATTCTCCCACCTTTGGGTCAGCCTCTAGTTCTGATTTTGTCTCGGGATTTTCCAGCACCTTCTCCGACGGCAAATTAGGCAATGCCACCTCTGCTGCCCTTAGCCTCCTCCTCAGCGGACTTCACATTCTTGTTAATCGAGTTGTCCCCTACAACAGAGGGCAGCAATTCTTTATTGAATCTTGAACCCAGCACCTCCACAAGCAATTCTTTTAGGTAAACCATGTCAGTTTTCAACTCCGACAATATCACTCCTTGTTCGCTGGCCATCTTCTCCAACATAGCCACCACCCGATTCTCCATCGCGAAAAGTATCCGGCAGGTCGGACCAATTTGTTAGGAACCCAAGATTGGAAGTGAGAAACAGAGAAAGAAAAGATTGAATCTTTATTGAATTTGAATAGAAAAAGAACAAGAATAAGAGAGTGATCTCCTCCAAGGGTTTCCCCTTCACAAAGGGTTTCCCCTTTCACACTAAGCCACTGCTCAGTTTACAAATCAACAATTCTCCATCCCCCTCTCTTACTCTCTTCCCCTGTTTATATAGCTAAAATGTCTAACTAACCATCTCAACAAATGCTTAACTAACTAACTATTATATTTTCTCTTCATTCCTAATTGGGCTGGGCCCTAACATAATCATTTACAGAATATTTCCTAATTATTACACTGCAACATATCAGTCAAAAGCTAAATAAATTAGCTTATGAAGAAAGCTATATGCTAATAGATAAGCTTGTTTACCAAACACTTCTATTTTAGTCAACTAAGCTATAAGCTAGCTTATTAGACTTGTCAAACAAAACCTTAGTAGGAACATTTACAACTAGTAGGAGAGAGTGGAAGTGGAAGCAATAAAGAGGGCAACGATGAGCATTTACCTAAAGGGGTTATGGCAAATCATAAATGAAGGGAGGTGTGGGGGAGGGGGGTGATTCAGATATTCTGGAAATTGGAGGGTTTGGGCTGGCTTAGGCCATAAGGCAGAGACTGCAGTTGCAGCTCCGATTTCCTTTCTTTATGTTCTACCTACATCTTTATTTTCTATCATTGTAATTGGAGCTTGGCTCCTTGGTTTTCAGTCTGCTTTCTACTATTAATATCAGTTCCTCTAAAAAACGAAAGAAAACATATAAACAAGCAATCAAGTACACAATTCATCTTTCTGCATGAGTATCCAAAAGGAAATAATTGTGCATCTCAGAGTGATAATTTATAATCATAGGCTCCATTTAATCTTTTCATTCTTTTTTTTTCTTCTCTTCTGTTCATCAGAGCGTAAGAGGCACTTTTTCTGATGAGTATTTCCAGAAAGAACGTTAAAAAATATGGGAAAAAAATTACCAGGCTTAAATATGAAAAGAAGAGTATAATTTCCTTTTTCTTTTTTTCCCAAAAAAAGTACTAATTTATGCATCGAAATACAATGGTACACGAGAGAAGATAATAAGACAAGAAAATGCAATAACAAAATTCAAAAGAACAAAACACATGACCTGCTTGCCTCTGTAATATGTGATGTCTACTAAACAAACCTGATCAAAATCTTCAAGTTGTTTTACAGCCCTAGCAACTTCCTCCTGGTTTTTCTCATCCCACTTTTTCTTTCTTTCTTTCTGCCAATGAACAATTCGGGAGGAGAGAAGGGAAATTAGATCTATTCGCCAGAGGTATAAGGCTTATAGAGCAACTGAAATATTTCGATAAAACTGTAAGGCTACCTTCAAACGAGTTGTCAAGTCTTCTGTAAAAAACTCATAAACTAGTTTATAACCCACATGCCATTCACCAGAAGGATTTTTCCATGAGGTATTGATAACCAAAGAAGTCCCTGTACAACATCTTTCATGAACATCTAAGCACAGCCAATAGCTTAATAATTCAATGGTTCTTTCCCTTGACTAAGAAGAAGGAAGAAAGGAAAAAAGGAAGAAACAACCTAGGGAAGTTAAGAGATATGCACATGCTAAGATACACAAAAAATACTCAAAGGGAAAGCAGGAGGAAAAAAGAAAGAAAGTAATGCTTCATCAGATTAGTTGGACGAGAAAAGGTTGAGGGCCTGTTTGGTTTCCGTTATCAAGAATGTTATCTGTATTTAAAAAAATTATTATACTGTTTGGAGAAGTGTTTTCTGATCTGACTTATTCAAAACAATAGAACAAGGTAGGTATTCTAAAAACAAGAAAATAAGAACAGTTTAAAGATGATTTTAAATTAAATACTTCGTTAAAAAATAATGGAACACTGCTGCTGCATTAACTGTAGTTTTGTAATTAAAAGACAGGTTGGATTCAGACTATCTTAATAACAAATTATTTTTAAAAAAAAAACTGTTCTTCAAAAGTTTTTTGAATCTTATTTCACAGAACTAATTTAAAAACAATAGAACAAAATACAAACCAATCAAGCTCCAGTATTCATAATTTTTACTTAGTTCAGCCATTCAGTAACTTGAAATCACTTATTCACTGCACATGTAATCAGGGATTTTAATTTGATTTCAGACTGCTCTACTTATTTTCAGCACAAAGACGTAGCAAAATTCTCAACATCAAAATAGGGGCACCACTATCCTAAAGGAATATTATAAGTTTTTCTTCTTTATCTCTTTTGGTGCATCAATGGGTATGTATATAATTATTGATTATTTTTCTTTCATTATTGTCTAAGTTTAATATAATTTTACTAAAGTGCAAAACAGTATATTTCTTTGGCTCATTCAAGAAAAAAATGTCTGCCTTCTCCCCTAAATAAGGGGCAAGGTCATCACAAGCTGTGCATTCAGTTTTCTTTTCGCAATGCCGCCTGAGTTACACACAATTACTACAATATATTGAAGAATGTCTGCCCATCATTGTTTGAATTTACAGGCTACTTAATATTCCCTAGCACTGACCTGATGCCCCGCAAATACAACCATCAGCATCAGCCTTCACTACCTTTGAGGTATCAACATCTCCACTCCCAGTACTGAAGACAGAAACAGTATCATATATTTATTGGAAACCCAACACACACTCAAAAGAATAATCAGATAAAAATCCAATGTAATGCAGGTTTCTATTTACCAATCAATGACATCGAGAACTTTTGGTTTACCATCCGAGGTAACCTGTAATCCAGCAGCAGCCGGGTCTACACCAGAATCTGTAAACATGCGGGTCTAATGATTGAACAAAATTGCCATATGAACCACAAACAAATACAATAACTAAATTACTACATGCTTGCATACTTGTAAGGTGCACAACACGCATGTATCCTTATCACTAAAATTGAGTAAAAAAACAAAATAAAGATTCAAATGCAACAAATCCCGGATATGTGAATATTGACCCTAGACAAAAAGATGATCACTAATATTCCTCAGAAATAAAAGTATAAAACTTCATTTAGTTTCTAATAGTAATTCATTAGCCCAACCAATCCATTTTCAACTAGTTATCAGGTCAATACAATAGGTTCTCTCTTTTCAATTGCATTGCTTTTCTTTTGTACTAATCTCATTCATATGCATCAATAGCCAACCATATGATACAAAATGGAGGTAACTATATCAATTTCTAACAACTACAAACTCCAACAATTTCAGCCCTTATTTCTTTCTTTGGAGGAATCACAATAAATTTCTATTAGTTCACTAATTTCACTTGTGTGTTACAATTGGTGTAAGTTTAGTTTTATTCTCTGGGGGATAGTTTTTTTATTTAATTATTATGCATGATCACACTGTCAACTAATCATAAATTATCATATCATTAAAAAGTATTTGACTCGTAACTCTATCAACTAATCATAAATTATCATATCATTAAAAAGTATTTGACCCGTAACTCGCAAGTACCTTAAAAGTAAAACATATTTCCGGTTAGTTGAGAATGTAAAAATTAAAAAATAATAATAATCTCAAACACACACCATGCATGTTTGGATTTGACTAATTTTTAGGGAAAATTCTCTCCTTTTTTTTCAAAAGCTCTCTATAAACAATTTAAAATACAAATAAGTGAATAATTGGAAAATCGAAAGAGTAAGGAAACAAACATCTGAAACTGTTGCTAAGTCGAGATTATTTTTCAGCCACTTATCAACTATAATTCGATTCATTTCTCAATTAAAAAAAACAGCGAAAGGAAAAGTCAACGGATAGGGGTATGGAATACCGAAGATAGCGATGAGGGCACCGCGGCCATCGTAGTTCGGGTGAGCTTCGAGGAATCGATCGACGCCAATCTCTTTCTTAGGCATCAGTGAAGCCAAGAACGTCGACTCGTTCAGCTTGAAATCGCGGAGAGAATAACCGTCGCCTTTGTTGTTGTTGTTGTTGGTTTTGTCACCATCACCGCTGCTACCACTACCAAGGCCAGAAGTGAAGGAAGCGCAAGGCATTGCCTTCTGATTCTGATACTCGAAGCTTCTTCCGCGTGATACTTGTGATTTCTACTGTTGTTGAGCTTTATAGTGACGGAGAACAGAGGAGAGAGAAACGGAAGGTGTGCGTGAGTAGGGTGAGTGTGTAGCGTGTAGGAGAATCAGATTGTGATTTGGCGTGACTGCTTTTGGATTAAAATATAGAATATGCAAAAGTTTGGAAGAGCTTATTTAACATCATTTTGTCTTATCTGATGACATAAGCTCTTATGCTGTGTGTTTGGTAGAGCTTATAAAAATAACTTATGTCATCCAATAAGGAGTTATTGACTTATTTTCATAAGTCAATAAGAGCTTATGCAATTATCATAAGAGCTTATGCACTAAACACTCTCTCCGTGTTTTTCACTATTCAAATTCACTCATGCCCCTTTCTTTCTTTAAGTGTGACCGCGCTGTCGCCACGCGCCAAAAAGAACGAGCGTTTACAAAATAATATAGATAGGGAGCGACAACTCGGATATCGTCTCTCAATGACTCTTAGGTGTTGTCGTTATTAACAGAAAAGTTAGTAAAAGTCAGATTTGAGGGGGGGGGGGGGGGTTGTTTTGGATGGGGAGGGGGTTGTTTTGGATTAAGATAAAATAAAGAAAACAAAACAATGAAAACAAAGCAGTTAAAGAGAATAGCAAATAAACTAAAGACGATTAACCTACTGTTATCGGTTTCCCACTATCATTGGTTCATGCAAATCCAAGCCCTAAGCAGATTCTAAACCCTTTCCGATTGTAGCATCAATTTACAAGCGAAATCAATACTACGAGACATATATTCCTATTCCCGAATTAAGCAAATGGGGTGAAGCACTCATGAACTAAGCGAACATGATTGAACACACGCGAATTAAGCAAACGCGATTATATATAGGAACATACAATCATCGAAATAAATCAATACTAATCCTATACATATCTGAATTAAGCAAAATGAAAACATATAGAACAAGATCGAAAAGGAATAGCAATTCAAATAGGAAATCCAGAACCTCAAGTGTAATTGAAACCAATCCCAAAGAGATTAATCTAGGAGACTAGCTCTCCATTACGTACATAAGCACAAAAGAAAAGAAAATAAACTACTGAAACTACTACTACTACGACCTAAGACTCAGGCTAAAACTAGCCAACCCAGCCCCCTGCCGCTGCTTTATTCTGTCTAAAACGCTTAAATACAATTTCTGGATTTTGCTGGCTCGCGAGGCGAAGCACAACTCGCGACGCGAATCTTGTGAATGGGGCCGCAACCTTTGGTATTCTCGCGAGGCGAACAATCCTTCGCGAGGCGAGAATCTGAAGAGTCTTCTTATTACGCCCGTTATGAACATCAGGGGCCAACCGTGATGCTTTCTGACTTCCAGGCTCGCGGGGCGAATGGATGCTCGCGAGGCGAACGCTTCAACTTCAAAACTGCCACAGCCGTGTGATCTTCAACACGGGTAAACCGTGATCGCCTCTCGACTTTTCGTGGGTGGGTGACTCGCGGGCGAGAGCTTCTTCGCGGGGCGAAAGACCAGAATTATTCCTTTTTATTACCTGAAAACAAGAAAATAGCATAAGTATTTTATTTAACTCTAAATCAACTAAATTAACCTAAAAATACTTTACAGACTCAAAATACTACTTAAGGACAATCAAGTCTAATTTGGGTGAAAATGATATAAAATTAGCACAAAGCCAAGGTCTTTACCAGTTATAAAACCAGTCAACCAGAGGCTCATCAAAATACCCCAAACTTAAACTTTGCTTGTCCTCAAGCAAACTAAAACTCAAAAACTTAAAAAAAAGACTCAAGACAGGCAAAACATGGCAAGCTTAAGGATTCAATCAACTTTGCACAAATTTCAAGCAATATTTCAAAAGAATTTTTCTTAATTTTTCTTCCAATGTTCCCCCCTTTCAAGCAAAGTAATCCCCACAATCATTTATTCTAAACAATTGAGAATTTTATCATTCAAACAATCATTAATCTAGGCAGGGGATCCAAGTTACACACAAGAGGGAGATCACCAAATTCAAACAACTGCCTTCCTCACAAGGGAAATTTGTGTTCACTCATTCGCTCAGTTTGTCAGGCTAACAACATTCACTCAATTTCACTTTTAAGAGCACTTCCCATAAATTTGATTTTCATCTCTAAATGATTCCCACAGAAAACATGCAAGCAACATCAAAAGGTCTTTTATGGGTTGTAATGGGGCCTGGCTAAGGGTAGGATATACAAAGGTACTAGGCTGAAGACCCTAGGAACTAAGAGAGCATGAACATTATTTACACTTTGAAATTCCACTCAAGTTCCTTTTCTCATTTTTCTTTATGCCTTGGGTGGCTACAGCCTCTTTATTCAAACAGTCTTTTTGGCATTTTTCCATTTTTATTTTTATTATTTTTTTTTTCTTAAAATTTTTACACTTTTTTTTTCTAATCCCAAACAACACATTGCACCTGGTAGCCACCCCAAACTTAATTTCTTGCAACCAAATTTCTTACTAAGATTCCATGCTCTCCTAATCCTAAGATCGGGTTAACATGGTTTTTCAGATTTTAGCTTGTAACATAAGGTTAACAAGAATTAACAGGCTAATTAGGCTCAATGGGCTAACTAGGGAACATGCATTAGGGATGGTTATTTTTAAGCTAAGTAGCTATTTACAAAGAAAATGCCTAAATCATCTGAAGCAAACACATAATCATGCAAACCAAAAAGAGATTCAAGCAAATTCAGGAAAGTGCAACTTGAAAGTGATTTTCACACAGTCAAAAACATGTTGGAGGCTCAAAACCTCACCTGGACATTCATGCAATTTGTTTGACAGAGATTTTATCCCTAGTGTGTGCTTCCTACCACCCCAAACTTATCATAAATCATGCCATCATAACAAAATATCAAAGTTCAGTTTTCAATCACATGGGGATCATTTTTCAAAAAATTTTCAAAATCTAGGGGGAAAACAGTCAACACTATCATGCAATCAATCTATGCAAAATCAATAAAATCCAATAAAACTTGCCAACAAAAGACTCGACACAACTCCTGAGCTTCTCAAATTATTCAGGAGCTTTATTCAAAGAAAAGGAAAATCTACAACTAGTTCCCTCCCCCACACTTAAAACATGCATTGTCCCCAATGAAACAACATAACAATAAAATCAGAGTGAGGGAAAGGAAAGCTCATTGGAGGGCGGTTCCGCCAGGATCCCACTGTCTGTAACATAAGTCCCACGTGGTAGCCAAAGGATGGAAGCTCATTCCATGCTTCCCTAACTTGCAGCCTTGATGTGGGAGTGAGCACTTGACAATTACGGTGACCTCGCCAGTGCGGTGGACTTCTCACTCCCCTTCAGGTCACAGCTGACCTCTTTATCTACAAAGTCTCCCCAATAGAAGTGGGGCTCAACCTCTTGGACCGGCCATGGTGCAAAATCCAAGGGTGCAAAATCCAAAGCTTTTGGTTCCACAGGGGGAAGTGGCTGCTCAATGGATGGTATAGCCGAACTTCTACCAACAAACAAAGATCATTCTCACTATCATCCTGCAAAATAGAATCAAGAAACCGGCCACAAACAACACACGGGTTAGTGTCGAGACAATAAGATACATGTATTAAAAGAAACTGAGTTAGTAAAGGTCTGATTGTCTGGACTTTCTGCACACGGTTCATCCACCCCATCACTTTCAACACCTGCATCTAAGACCAAAGATTCTTCTTTATCCTCAAGCACGGTGGAGCAAATGTTCTCCTGATCTTCCTGATGCTCATTTCCTATATGAACACGGCCCTCAACCTTATCTGTCTCCTGTTCCATATGGATGCTTTGCTTAACATACCTTTCAAAATAACATTCTACAGACAAAGCAGTGCCAGAACAATAACAATCATCACATGCATTAGAATCAGGGGATTCAACACACAGTTCATCAATATAAACATTATCAGAATCATCATCTGAAATATTTTCAGGAATAACTTTCTGTGAATCTTTATGTTCTTCAAGGGGCTGTGGAGTTAGCATTGCAGCCGAGTTGGCAACAATTTGATCAATTTGCATAGCCAACTTCTGAGATTCAGCTTCACTCCTCTGATATTCAAGATTACTCGCCTCCATCATCTGTTGAAATTCGAGATTACTGGCTTCCATCCTCCGTTGGAATTCGAGATTTTGCTCTGCTATCCGTTGATTATTCTCAGCCATTTGTTTGAGCATGTCCTCTAGTGAAAGTTCGGAAGGTGCGGATGTGGTCACTGGGAGGATTCTGGGTGGTGCCATGGTAACATCAGTTGTGAGTCTCCATACCAAGGGTTTAGATAGTTTCCCCAACTCAACAGGAAGGCTTCCTTCAAATCAAACCAGCTTGAGATGGAATTCTCATCAAGACAATACAACCAATCTCTTGCAGCACCTTCAAGTGAGAACTGGAAAGCTTCCATCTGAATGTGATCTTCTCATTATTCCCGCAGTCTCTCAGCATTATAGAACAAGCAATCTGGAATTCCCTCAGATGCTCTTGCGGATTTTCACCTGCAAAACCACTAAACATTGGCAACCAGTGCGATAAACCATAAAAATCAGGAAAATATATGCATGGTGGTTGTTCATAGTAAACATTAGGCATGTAACCATATATGTGATTATCTATGGGGGTGCTAAAATTCACAACCAGACAAAACAACCAAAACCAATTCAGCAAAGAGTTTTTTTTTTTTTTTTATACTGCTAATAACAACAAACCAGAGTTCCCGGCAACGGCGCCAATTTTTTGACCGCGCTGTCGCCACGCGCCAAAAAGAACGAGTGTTTACAAAATAATGTAGATAGGGAGCGACAACTCGGATATCGTCTCTCAAGGACTCTTAGGTGTTGTCGTTATTAACAGAAAAGTTAGTAAAAGTCAGATTTGGGGGGGGGGGGGGGTTATTTTGGATTGAGATAAAATAAAGAAAACAAAACAATGAAAACAAAGCAGTTAAAGAGAATAGCAAATAAACTAAAGACGATTAACCTACTGTTCTCGGTTTCCCACTATCATTAGTTCATGCAAATCCAAGCCCTAAGCAGATTCTAAACCCTTTCCGATTGTAGCATCAATTTACAAGCGAAATCAATACTACGAGACATATATTCCTATTCCCGAATTAAGCAAACGGGGTGAATCACTCATGAACTAAGCGAACATGATTGAACACACGCGAATTAAGCAAACGCGATTATATATAGGAACATACAATCATCGAAATAAATCAATACTAATCCTATACATATCTGAATTAAGCAAACAGAAACATATAGAACAAGATCAAAAAGGAATAGCAATTCAAATAGGAAATCCAGAACCTCAAGTGTAATTGAAACCAATCCCAAGATTAATCTAGGAGACTAGCTCTCCATTACGAGACATAAGCACAAAAGAAAAGAAAATAAACTACTGGAAACTACTACTACTACAGACTTAAGATCGCTAAAACTAGCCAACCCATGACCCGACCGTGCTTGGTTCCTCTAAAACGCTTAAATACAATTTCTGGATTTTGCTGGCTCGTGAGGCGAAGCACAACCCGCGACGCGAATCTTGTGAACAGTCTGCAACCTTTGGTATTCTCGCGAGGCGAGCAAACCTTCGCGAGGCGAGAATCTGAAGAGTCTTCTTATTACGCCCGTTATGAACATCAGGGGCCAACCGTGATGCTTTCTGACTTCCAGGCTCGCGGGGCGAATGGATGCTCGCGCGAGGCGAACGCTTCAACTTCAAAATCGCCACAACTAGTGATCTTCAACACGGTAAACCGTGATCGCCTCCGACTTTTCGTATCGGGTGACTCGCGGGACGAGAGCTTCTTCGCGGGGCGAAAGACCAGAATTATTCCTTTTTATTACCTGAAAACAAGAAAATAGCATAAGTATTTTATTTAACTCTAAATCAACTAAATTAACCTAAAAATACTTTACATACTCAAAATACTACTTAAGGACAATTAAGTCTAATTTGGGTGAAAATGATATAAAATTAGCACAAAGCCAAGGTCTTTACCAGTTATAAAACCAGTCAACCAGAGGCTCATCAAAGTGCTTATGGCATAAGCTCTCATGCGATAAGGTCTTATGTGATAAGCTCTTATTTAAGTTGTTTACCCAAACGCAGCCCAGGTCTACCTCCTTACCTACTTATAAGAAGAAGAAAAACTTACATTCATCCGTGTTAATTTAGTTTAATTATTTTAATTTATATAAAATAAAATAAGTTGGAATTATTAAATTATCTTTTAATTATTTTGCGAGTGTGTTTGTAATAATTTTGGAAAAGTAAAAGATGAATTGAATTTGTTGGATTGGTTGATTGTCTTGATTTTTGGAATATTGATATTAAATAGAGTTAAATTGATTATATTTTGCTTATAGTTAAGTCCATAGGAAATACTAAAAAAAATTATATGAAAAATAATAAATTTAACATTTCGAAAAATATAATACTTATTATTATTTTTTTTTATGAAAATAATCTTGGGTGAGTACTAACCCAAATATGATGCCGTGCACACAATCAATAATATTATGACAAAACATTAATGCTGTGTTTGTTATGCAACAAATGTCGAAGAAAGAATTAGCTGAGAGAGAATTTGGGAAGAGATAGGGAACCAACCTCGTTTGGTACAAAGAAGAAATAGCAGAGAGAGAGAGTAAAAAACAGTGGGTCCCACACCAAAAGTGAATCTCTTCAGTTGTGGGAAGAAACACGAGAAAGAGAAGACATGTTTTCTTGTTTCTCAGTTATACCCTTCCTCATGATTATGCAACGTACAAATAACAAAGTCCACTGTCCATTATTTTTCTCCACTGTTATTTACGTACATGAAGAGGTCTCAAATTTAAAAAAAAAAAAAGTGATTCAACAAAAAAATATTTAGTGCTTATATTTTATCAATAAATTATAAAAAATAACGCTCCATCTATAAAAAATAACGTTCCAGTTAGCTAAAATACTATTAAAAACTCTAAAAAAATTACACACGTGATATAATATTGAATAATATAATATATTTAAAAGACAAGAAAAATTAAAGAAAGTCGTAAAATGAAATTAATATGTTGTAGTAAAAAAATTTAATTAAAAATAATACTTTTTTCCCTCCTCTCTTCTTTTTCTCTTCTTTTTCTCTCGTTCTAGACAATACATCAAATCTACTCTATCTTTCACATGTTTCTCTCTTCTCATACTCTTTCTCATCTCTTTTTCTCTTCTTATTTTCTCCCTACAACGAAACAACGTCTAAAATATAAAAAATATAATAAATTAAAATAAAATAAAAAGATCCAAAAATATAAAGAAACACCAAGAGTCCGTAAGCTCCACGGAAGCCATGGTCAGCCTCACCGACGCCACCGCGGTACTTGCGCTCCGTCCCACCCAGCCACCCTCGTGTCGCCGTGTGATGTCGCGTGACGCCGCGTCTCAGAAACTGATGAGCCACACAGTCCCATTTCACATTGTCTTCGTTGTGGTAGAGCTTTTATTTTTTGGGTACTTTGGCAAATGACATGAAGTTTCAACGAGATTGTTCTCGGTGGGATGCTGTATCACTTTACTTTCTTATCTTGGGTTTTTTTTCCACTGTTTTCACTGCCATACCCTTACTCCGCCAAGTCATCTCTGATCATCCTGGTATTGTCCTTCATCACATCCTTAGCGGAACATGTCCTTCCCTTATATTTAAGTTTCTAAAATCTTGTAATTTGAAGATTAAAAGGTATCAGTTGGCCATGTGCTTCACCAATCTTATTTTTTCAAACAATATTTTTTAATTTTAAACACTAAACATACAGTCTCTCTTCGTTCTTGCTTCTCTTCTCCCATTCAATTTTGTAGTTTTGTTTTCATAACCACCATTAAAAAAACGTTTAGTGGTATTCCATCATTTTCCAAAAGTATGGAGACTAAAAACAGCAGAGATTGGTTTTGAGGATGGGACACTTCAGCTTGACAGAGGAGCTTTTCATGGCAAAAATGGGTTTTTGGGGCCGGAGGAAAGAGATTGAAAGGGTAGACTTGATTTTCTTATTTTTTATTTTAATTTGTTAAAATTTAATGTTGTCACTTTATCATTGGACGTGGCCTATGATGATGTGTTAGATATGTGCATGTAGAAGTCTTTCTTCCTTAATCATTATTCTTAAGACACTTTATAACAAGATCTTATAGATAAAGGTTCTTTACACTGATAGAATAACATTGCATACTAATCAAATCTTAATTATTATACATGTTATAATAATTTTATTAAAAGATGACATTACAAATATCCAAAGAAAAATATGGGGTAGTACTGGGTGGGTTGGTAATTTTAATAGGTCTGTAGCGGTGGCCTTTGGCTGTAGATGCGGATGACGAGGAGTGAGAGGGAAGCATGTATGGTAATGGATAGTGTTTGGGTAGTACATGTTCTCGTACCAACGTTCGGAAAAATTATTTGTATCTAAGCCCGTATCCACGTGGGTAGCAATTTTAGTATCATTACTCGTACCCTCTGATACCAAAGTATCCGTATCCGTACCTGCACCATTTACCCGCACATTAACTGTGAAAAGACAATAAATAACAAAAGAAACGTTATAACAATTAAAAAACGATTCAAAGGTATTTTAAATCTACTTATAAAACATTACAAATCAAAATATTTAAATAAATAAAACATCCAAAAAGGAATTCTAGATGCAATTAGATTTAAAAAGTTAAGAATCTTTAGATTAATTTTAGTTTTAAAATTTGTTTTATAGTTAAATAAATAAATGATTATATATACAAATACTTATATGCGGGTGCTAGATAAGGTGGGTATCATAGTACCCGTATCCGCACTCATTCCTGTTTAAATTTATGTGTAATTATCCATATTGAGACCCTCATTTATTACTCGGATA
The DNA here is from genome assembly GCA_030762895.1 of Sophora flavescens. NCBI lineage: Eukaryota > Viridiplantae > Streptophyta > Magnoliopsida > Fabales > Fabaceae > Sophora > Sophora flavescens. Next base: position 105,196,171 of record CM061063.1, read on the forward strand.
ATTATTCTATCCAACATGGATAATTTTTATGAATACTTAATAGGTACAAATTATCATTCCCATCAATAAGGTACCTGGCATGTGTCTCTTACTATGCAAGCACCCCAAAAACAGCACCAACATTTTGTCGTTAGTTATATAGGGTGATTTGGTAATTTTGATAAATAGCGGTGGGTTTTGGCTATGGGAGCAGAGAGTCTGAGACAAGAATGATGCCCGTTATACATACTCAATGGTCAGGGCATTGTGGGATGTCCATCAACTCTCGTCGACTATTTGTGTTCAAATCAAAGTTTAAATATAAAAATAAATAAATAGAGTAAAGTAAGGTTAGTTCACTTAGTTGTAATACGAGAAAATTATTCAAATGTAATATAATAATGTGAATATATTTTTTTTAGACAAATATTAGTATATTAATAATTTTGTTTTTTTTATCGAAATTTGAATCCTAAACCTATAACTTCTTCACTCCTTATAAATTATAATCTTAACTTAAATCAAGCACTTAGCTACCCAACCCTTGGGTGTATACTTGTTATAACAGACGTAGACATATGTTCAAACTTCAAATCCTACCATAACCGTGACTACATAAAAATAAAATATAAAAAAATTTAATGTCGTATCAGATTAAGAGTATGTTTGTGATTGTTTATTTTGTTAAAAAAATCATTTTTTTAATTGAATAATTATTTTTTTAAACTTTTAGTGTGTTTGTCTTTGCTTTTGAAAATAATGAAAAGCAGAAGAATCATTTTCAGGGTTAAAATGAAAACCAACTTTCATTAGCTTTTGGAAAAAAAAAAACAGTTTTTATAACTAACTGCTGTCTAAAAAAATATATTTTTTTATTGTAAACAAACACAAATCTGCTTCTGCTTTTCTTTAAAATCTCTAAAAAAAATCATTAAATTATTTTATATTAAAATCTTTTTTTTTTGGTCCGGGATAGAACTCAGGTATCCCCACAGCCGACAGCCATAGGACTAATCCCCTGAGGATGTAGAGTACCAGTTAGGGGAAAACTCCTCTATCCATAGATGCAGCTCTATTCCCATTATCAGGATTCGAACCCTGAACATATGATTAAAGGATCCAAACTACTAACCACTTGAATCACATATTATGGATAAAATCATTTATTTTTTAATCATAAACAAAAACACTGTAAGTGTAAAGTGAACTAGTAAGGGTGTAATCGGGTCGGTTTGGATCGGATTTGAGGGATTTCATCATTCGAACCAATCAAATTTGATCGGTTCGGATTTAGCGAATTTTCAGCTACGGATCCGAACCGAACCGATCACAATCGGATTGGTTCGGTTCGGATCATCGGGTTACTTTTTTTTTTAATTTACACTTAAATATTAATAAAAAAATTATAAAAATAAAATAAAATATACATATTTAATTATTAATTATATTAAATATCTATATAATAATATATTAATATTATATAAAATAATTTAAAAATAAATATTTTATAGAGTTCAGATCGGATCGGATCAGATTTCTCGGATCCGAGACCCGAACCGATCTGGTTCGGATCGGCGTTTTGGAATCCGATCTGATCCGATGATCCGAACCAATCCCCCAAAACCGGTTCGAATCGGTTCGGATCCGCCAGGTTCGCGGATCGGATCGGATCCGCTTACACCCGTATGAACTAGGCTTCCCTGCTGTGAAATCACATGTTTTACTTTTACCCTTCTGCAGAGTGTAAATAACAAGTACTCCCTCCCCAATTTACGAGCAATGTTGGGGGGCCCTGTTAAGTTGTTGATGAAGTGATTATTTGTGTTGAAATCAACCCATCATCTGTACATGTCCTAGTCTCATATAAGAAATGTGTTTACATGTAAAAAGGGCAATGAGTGAGGAATCAAAAAGGTTAGTTTTTATTGAAAAGTGGCCCTGGAATGATGGTAAATTTACTAGGTTATGTAGAAGCAAGTAGAAGAGAGATTAGAGCATCTTTATCCGATCATCATATTTTGGAGTTCTTAAACAGGTTCTATCATTATATATTGATCATTTTTATTTTTTATAACTTAAAATATTTTATCTCTCCAATCCATCAACTTTTAAAAAATTCTTAAATTGACCTCACCAGTAACCTCACATTCTTATATTTAATTTCTCAAGTAATTTTTTTTCAATAAAAAATTGTAAACCTAGCCCACCAAAAATATAAGACCTGGTGCTTATTTAGGCACTTCAGCTCTGTAAGCACCTGTTGTCCAATCAACTCCAACAGGTCTAAAAACATAAGCATCTGAGCTTGTTAAAATAGTTGTTATTGGCTAGAAAATATAAACAAATCATATATTATAGTCATAGGTTTCAAATTTGTTGGAACTAAAATAGTTTTGGTTAAATAATATTATAAGTTTTGATGTTAACAAAAAGATTAAATTTGTATGGTAAAGTTGTGTTAAAGGACTAGCTCGTCTATTCTAGCTTGTAAAATTGTCCTAAGTATAGCTAGATGGGGAAACTGAGTATAAGTTTCTTAAAATAGCTTTAAGAGAGTATTCGGGGATATCGATGTAGTTTCCTGTCCCTGTACGACTTGGTGTGAAAAATGGTTGAAAAATAGTTTTTTTTTTGTTAAAATAAGTTTTTAGTCCATCCAAAGTTCACAAATTTTGGTATTAGTCCCAATAAATTTTGTCTTAAGATTTCATCCCTATATTTTCAATTTTTTTGAAAATAGTTCATGCTGACGTGACAAACTTAAGACATGGCATTGCTGACATGCTATTCCGTTAACCACGTCAGCAGAAAACGAATGCAGGTTAACGATGGGGACCATTTCCTTAACTTTGAAGTATAATGACTAAAACCAAAAAATGAGAATTTTTCGGGGACCAAAAACATATTTAAACCAATAAAATTTGTTCAAAAGAGCACATGTACCATTTTTTTGTTGTTGTATTTTTAGTATTTTTTTATCTTTAAAAACAAATCTTATTATAAGAGAAAGCTTAACAACTCTTATTAAAACGTGTGTAATGCGTATTCATATTTTTTTATTATATATTTAAAAACATAACTCATAAAAATAGAGTATCCACACTCTAACACTGTAATTTAAAAATCAATACTATTTACCAGAAAAGAAAAAATCAATACTAAACTACACAAAAGGGTCAGGTTTTCTTTTATTTTACACTCCTTGGCCTACTTCCATTCAAACCCACAGGTTTAAATATAAAACAAATAAATTAAGAGCAGTAATAATAATATAATATAAGAATAAACTAAAGGCAATAAAAATTAAAATTTAAAAAAATTGGCACGATAGAAAAAAGCGCTCTAAGAAACAATCCAAGAACCCAGTCAAGAAGCTCCATTTGAGAACTGCGAACGATCATGAACGTGGAAAGCAAGGCAGCAGCACCTGGCCGTCGTCCCCAATCTCCTCCTGAAAAGAACATACTGCACAGAAGCCGAGTTCAGTTTCGAAAAGTTGGTGATGAAAATGGTTCCTTCTCAGGCACTTGCTCAAATGTACCAAGAGAGGAAGAATGGATGAAAGATGATGTGCATGCCCCTAATGGTCTATCTCAAAAGAAATCCTATCTTAATTCCTTAGTGGGCAATGTTATTGATGCTCCAGTGGAAGAAAACAACAAGGACCTATTTGAAGAAGATGACATTGATTCAGGATGAAGGGCCAGATTATTCCATAGAAGAAGATGAAGTTAAAGGCTTGAATTTCATCCCAAGCAGAATGGAAAGAAAGAGGATTTGTAAACCATGGAAAAAGACTCTTATTATCAGACTCCTTGGTAAAAAGAAGGTTGCATTCATATGGTGCGTCATGTGGTTGTCCCTGAAGAACCGGATCCAACAGGAAAAGGTATTGAAGGTGGTGTGTCTGCACAACAACCTCCTGTTTTGGAGAATCAAGAGGACAAGTATGGGCCTTGGATGTTGGTTTCTAAGCCTCGAAGGTCTAGAAGAGCAAATCCCCAGAATAATCCTAAAGATCAAGATGGCCCTAAAGCTGAACACATGGTCAAGCCACCTCAGGCTGGAGAAAACCAAGAGAAGGTTCAGGCTGATCAAGATGCTCCTCCCAAGAATGTTGATGATTCCAATCCTACAAAGCCTACAGTTAATCTGCAAGGAAAAGCCTCTGATGTTAACAAAAAAGGAACAGCAAGAAAACTTAAACCCTTCACACTCTATTGTTGAATATCAGGATCCTGTTCAGAAAACCAAAGAGGCTTCCACCCAAATAGTTCATGCAAGTCCTTCTAATATGGAAATTGACAGCTCCACACCCCAGTTAAATCCGGACTCAAAATTACAGAATTTGGATAATGTCCAAATAGATCCTGCACCTCCTGATATCCATGGTCATGAGTGCAAGGAAGGTTTTATGACACAAGTTATAGAGCCAAGTCTAGAGCATATTCCTGGTGATCAGAGATTGAAAGGAATGGATGTTATGCAACATTAAGTTGCAGTACAATTGCTGTTTTTTGTCCTTTTTTACTATTTCCCTTCATTTTTTAATGATTATTTTTAATTTGAACGTTAGAGGTGCCTCGGAGAAAGGTTTTGCCCGGGCATTTAAAGAATATATGCATATAAACAAACCTGACATAGTTACCTTGCAGGAACCTAGGTGCAGTGGTGCTAAAGCTCAAAAGATTATAAGGAAGCTAGGATTTCAACATTCTTTGGTTGTTGAAGCTAGGGGTTATTCCGGGGGGATTTGGATCCTGTGGAATAATGACAGAATCCTTATAAACAAGATTGCTGAGGAGGATCAATTCCTCCATGTACAAGTTTCCAACCAAAATGAAGTTCCTTGGTGCTTGACGATTGTCTATGCTAGTCCTAGATCTTCTGAAAGGGCTGATCTCTGGAGTTCCCTTCTCCCTATTGCTAATACCATGAATCAAGATTGGCTGATGGTTGGAGATTTTAATGAAATTTCTAATGGTTCTGAAAAGAAGGGTGGAGGTCAAATTGATTACAACAGATGTGACACCTTTTCTAATTGGATAAATGATTGTATGCTCCTTCATCTTGGGTACTCGGGCTCTAAATTTACATGGAGAGGTCCTAAATGGAAAGGTTCAGATAGGGTCTTCAAATGCTTAGACAGAGCCCTATGTAATGCCTTTTGGAGAACTCGTTTCGATGAGGCTATTGTTCAAATCCTAACTAGAGTACATTCGGATCATCATCCTCTGCTCATTCGTTTTGAAGGTATTCCCGAAACAGCTAGTCCTAAACCCTTCCGATTTGAAGCGGCTTGGCTCAATGATAGTAATTTTCCAACCATGCTTTCAAACCATTGGAGTAATGATATGTCTTTAACCGAGAACCTTCACCACCTTGCTGATTCTATTCTGGAGTGGAACTGTCATGTTTTTGGTAATATTCACCACAAGAAAAAGAAGATTCTATCTAGATTGATTGTATACAACGTGCAAATAGTTATGGAAGAAATCCATTTTTAGAAGATCTGGAAAAATCTTTGCAGCAAGAGCTCAATGAAGTTCTCTCCCAAGAGGAACTCCTTTGGTTCCAAAAGTCTAGAATTGTGTGGACTAATGATGGAGATCGAAATACTCCTTATTACCACACTAAGACCATCATTAGAAGAAGGAGGAATAAAATTGTGGCCCTAAGGAATGAGGAGGGAGATTGGCTATTTGAATAGGAAGATCTTGTTAACTTTGTTGTTCTGCATTTTAAAAATCTGTTTACAGAAGAGAATGTGACCAGGAACCCAATTTTCCCTATTATTTCCTTTCCTCCTATTAATCATATTATTTCTTCAAATATGTCTAACATTTACTCTAATGCAGAAATTCATAATGCCATGCATAACATTGGTCCCTTCAAGGCTCCGGGTGAAGTTGGTTTTTCGGCTATCTTCTTTCAAAGAAATTGGGAAACAATGAAAGATTCAGTGTGTCATTTTATCAAAATGGCCTGGACTAACCACGAGTTGTTAAAAGGTATTAACAACACTTTGATTTCTCTTATTCCCAAATTAGATGCTCCTGGATTCATTAACTAATTTAGACCAATTGTTCTATGTAACGTGGTTTATAAATGCATTACAAAAATTATTGTTAATAGGTTAAAACCTACCCTTGATTCTTCTATATCCCCCTTCCAATGGAGTTTTGTTCCAGGAAGAAACATACAACATAACATCATTATAGCTAAAGAAATGTTGCATTCCATGAATAAAATGAAAGGTAAAAAGAAATTCATGGCTATTAAAATTGACCTAGATAAGGGTTATGATACCCTCAATTGGAATTTTATTCAGGATAGTATAATTGCTTATGGACTAGATAATGCTTTCATTAATTTAATAATGACTTGTACTACTTCTACATCCTATAAAATTCTGTGGAATGGTTCTAAATTTGAAAATTTTAATCGCTCTAGAGGTACTAGACAGAGTGATCTGTTAGCTCCTTATATCTTTGTTATTTGTATGGACATTCTACCTCATATTATTTCAAGTTCCGTTTCAGCAAATATCTGGAAACCTATGAGAGCTGGGACAAGTGGCCCTAAAATTTCTCATCTCATCTTTGCAGATGACTTGTTGTTATTTGCTGAGACTTCTTTAGACCAAATGGATATTATTCTAGACTGTCTTAACATGTTTTGTAATGCTTCAGGACAACAAGAAAACCCCCAAAAAACTAGCATTGTCTTTTCTAAAAATGTTTCTAATCAGGAAGCTAGCCTGATAGCTGGTCACCGGGGGTTCTCCATTTCTACGAATTTAGGTAGATACTTGGGAGCTCACATTTATGCCGGAAGGACTAACATCAATAGATATAGGTTCCTTACTAATAAGATAAGTTCTAGATTAGGAAGCTAGAAAAAACAATGTCTCTCTCTTGCAGGTAGAATGACCTTAGCAACTCTGTTTTGGGATCTGTTGCTACTTTCCATATGCAGCATGAGAAGATTCCCAAAACAACTTTGCTTAATATTGAACAAAGCCAAAGGGATTTTATTTTGGGAAGTCAACCTAATAGCCGTAAAGTTCATCTAGTAAAATGGGAAAGTATATGTAAATCTAAAAATGCAGGTGGTATGGATTTCAGAAGTCTCCGTCTCATGAATGATGCTTTTCTATTAAAGATTGGATGGGAAACACTTACCAATAAGGACTCCCTTTGGGTCCAAGTCCTTCGTGGAAAGTATGATTAGAAGGCATTGATAAGCTCTAAAGTTGGCACAGGCAAACACAAGAATGAGGGGTTGAATTGTGGTTGTTAATTATTTTCGCAAAAACCCTTTTCACAAAGATAAAAAGATTAAGCACACAAGAAATCATTTTTAAAAGATTAACAAAACCAAGATCAAATCCCACAGTTAGTATAAAGAAATAAAACTGAATAAGATAAGGGATAGAAAATTCACTCAGGTATTTTATCCTAGTTCACTCTCTTCCAACCAAGAGCTACGCCCAGTCGCTTCTACTTGAAGGATTTTCTCCACTATTTCCAAATATTTTTTACAACAAGTATTCTTCATCTCTCCAGGCTACAAGTATTGCTTTCTTTCCAAGCCTCTTCAGGCTCTAACTCTATTACAGAGATTTTTCTAAGATCTTTCTAACTCACTATATATGAGGGTATGAATGTTTAAGATCTACTTAATATTTTTCAAATATTCAATCCTTAAGAATTACAGACTTTTGCTTTACAAAGGGAATATGAGCTTTGAATATCTTGCAAATGTTCAAATGGCAAAAGTTGTTCTTCAGTGCATGAGACCCGCCATATATAGTGGTCTTCAACTTCTCTTGTAAATATTCAACGGTTATTTGAATAGTCCCGTTATAGAGATAGCATTAAATGCATGATATCGGTTGAGACTGATAGCTTGGTTTTGGCCGTGTTGAAAAGCATCATTGGTTATCAGAAAATCACAAAATGGGGGCTCATTGTTCTGAGCAATTGTACCTTAAAAACTTTCTTTCCTCCTTTGTGTATAACCCAGCTTTTGTCCAGCAATAAAGATGTCATCATACAAATCGTTTTGCAATTCCAATTGTACTATTTACTTTTTGTATTTCTTTGATAGTACTGTGAATTTTCTTACAAACAGACAAGGCATTAACCAGATAAAACAATTATATCCTTTGAAATAAATATCAATCATTTGAAATAAATTCAATGTGGTCTAGATTGCATTAAATCATATTCAATGTAGTAAAGATATAGAAGATGTAGAACCGTCTACTGGCACTTAGTTTTAGAACGCGACTACACAAGGTTTTATTCTGCTCATCCACTGATGTGGTAGAAGCGCTCGTCCACACAAGTCTTTGGACTTGCTAAGTCCTTAGAGAAACTCCATCCAATGACGTGGCACTATATGGACGTCTACTGAATTTTAGTTAAGCACTATGGATGTCTACTTGAGTTTCGAGCAGAGCATTCGTCTACTGTCGTGGCTATTATATATGGACGTCTACTGATTTTTAGTTAGTCGTCTGCTTAACGATTAAAATATAAACAGTTTAAATAACCTTTGGATGGGTAACTCTTTGCAAGAGTCCAAGCATTGTATACCTTATATTATTTTGAATATTCCTGCATAAACTGAACTCACTTGTTAGATATCAACTAACTCTTTGCCAAGCAAATTTAATCCTTTTGTTAACATCAAAACCTAGAGATTAAATAAACTAGAACCACTTTGGTTTCAACAAGCTGCAGGTCAGAGCTCTCCCTATTGATTCCCGGATCTGGAAGGCGGTGGTTAACTTGTGGCATCACATCTCTCACTACAAAAAAACAACTGTTTAGCGACCGTAATATTCGGTCGCTAAACATGCATTGTAAATCGGTCGCTATTTAATTTAGCGACCAATTAATGGTGGTGGCTGAATACCTGGTCGCTAAGGTTTTAGCGACCGAATTAATATTTCGGTCGCTAAATGGCGACCGAATTTACGGTCGCTAAATAATAATAAACGGTCGCTATTAGGTTGGTCGCATTTTTTGGGTAACCATTTCTAGCGACCGATAATCGGTTGCTAGTTCGGTCGCTAATTTTTGTTACTGTTAACCTATATTAGCGATGGATTTTCGGTCGCTATACCACATCTGTAAATGTTAAATAAAGTTTAGCAACCGAATTATTGGTTTCTAATTCGGTCGCTGAACTGGTTATTATTAAAAAAAATTGATTTTAATTTTTAAAATATTTTTTTTTTTCTGATTTTCTTTAAACGTTAGCAAAATTACTAATAAAACACACCAAATTACTTATGAAATATACAATCATAAGAAATAATAAATATATATAAAAAGAATAATCCAAAATGTCGTACAAGAATCGTTTAAAGTCAAAAATATGGAGAAAAAAAAATTAGTCATGATGAGGGGGAGATGGAGGAATCCAATCATCCTCAGCGTCCGTACCACCGACGTCTGCTAGCTGATCGTCCTATGGAATAGCAAAGATCGAGTGGCGGCGGCGGAATCGGAGGAGCGGCAGCGAGCGCGCACAACCCCGTCGAGCATCATCTCGAGCAATCGAGTCTGGATCCTCATCTGCTCCAACACCAGCCGCAGATGTCCGCCCTGCTCGATGCTCGCCGCATCACCTTTGTGTGCTCGAGTCAACCGTGCAATCTGTTCGCCATCTCGCTGCTCACTCTCACTCTTCTCCCGAAGCTCGCGTTCAGCTGCGTGATGGTGTCCTGCATTTGGTGGAACTGCTCCGAGGGACGGTATCGGCGTAGGAAGGCAGCGGGCGCCGGATGATGAAGCGATAAACTCGCCTCCCAGGTGTCCGAGGCCATACACGTGCCCCTTCTTGTTCCTGCCCCCGACGACCTCCAAATAAATGGCATTATCGTCGATGGAGACAAGAGAGCAGGGCCCATCACCAGTCAAAGCCTCATCTTGTGACTGTGAGGCACGTGATATGGCATCGTCCTTCTTCTCGTTGAAGCCCACCTACAAAGTATAGTTGAAGAGATTTAGTTAAAATTATATCCAATATTAACAAATCATTTATAATAAATTACAAGTAAACACTAAATTATTTTTTTTTGCTTACAGCATAGTTACGGGCCTTGTCGTTGACCCATGTCCCCGACTTCAACTTCTTCGTCCTCTCCACCAACTCCATAGAAGTGGGGGCTCGCTGTTTCTGTGCTTTCTGCATAGAAAAATATAATCTTAATTTCATAAGAATAATTAAAAATGAAAACTAATTAATTAAATAGTATATTAAGTCAAAAGTTTAATGTATTACCAGCTCGTCGTAGTGGGCGGCGACTGATTTAGACCCACCGGTCCAAGCACACGCGCCACCATCAGAAGCTCGATTACGCCTAGCTGTGGCCTGGATCTCCTGGAACTTCTCAGTAGCCCAAGATCGGGTCCAGCTGCCTCCCGATCTCGGGGATCCACCCACTTCCCCTTATTCTGACCCTTCCTCAGCTTGTTCGTCAGATTCTTCATGACCAGTGAGCCTTTATGCTCAAATATGTCCCTGACGAGAGCCTCTAAAGCTAAGTCCCACCTATACTCTTTCTGCAACTTACAGTTGTTAGGAAATTCGTGTGTACATATATATAATGTAAATTTAATTTAAATAACTTAATAAATTGTTACCTTAAACTCTAGAAACAACTGATCCCTATGGCCCTCTGGGATGGCCTTCCATGTAGGCCATGGACCATCAAACTTGCGTCGCAGGATCTTCGATATCGAATCAGAAGGGCCCTTCGCGGGCAGAAAGCTGCAGCAAAATTAGAGCATTAATGAATGTTATAAATAAATTTAAAAAACAAGTAAATAGAATTTAACGATACTTTATATATATTAAAAAATTAAATTAGCATACTCGTTATCCCCCTTGGGGATAAGAAGAATCCTCCTGTCGGATGGACCACGACTTTCCTGTCCCGATGATGATGATGGTCCTGTCGTCGCATGTGTGGATGATGAGGGTGCAGCTTGTGTCCCGACCACATGAGGCTGGGTACGGGGTGCAACTCCATCACCCTGAGGTGTCCCGTCCACAGAGGTGCTGGTAGGGTGGTCTCGATCTGAAGGCTGTGGGTCGGCCGGCGAAGGGACTCTCGCAGCACGACCTCCACGACGTCCTCCACGATGACCCCTACCTCTAGAGGAATCTGCCATCTGTGAAAAAAATGAAAAGATGATTACACAACAGTGTAAATAATACAAAAATAAATTACCTAAGTAGAATGACATTTACACAATGAATTATGACATAAATAAATTACCTAAGTAGAATCTCCGTCACTAAATTCACCCTTACTCTCATCAGTATCAGTTGATCGGAATGTACCTTCGCTAGATGCGTCCAACTCGGATTGATCCATTAACTCTCTTTCAACTTCTTCCCCATTTCCGGAAATGTCCGCCAGAGAATTAACAATAATGTCTGGTGTAATTTGCAATGGTACGTGGGGTCTTGAAAACGCATCATCTTGGTACGGAGCATCTTTTTCAGGCTGGTTGATTACATTATCAGTAATTATACTGCGAGCCTTTATCTTAATAACACCCAACCAGCCATGATGTCCTTCGGGATATGGCGAGTAATAAACCTCGCTCCGCCTTTGTTGAAAAAATGAATGGGTCGTACGCCTTATTATACCTTCGAGACAGCCTAACTTGCACAATACCATAATTTTTATCCATTTTTGTCCCTACGTCAAGAGTAGGATCCAACCAATCACACTTGAAGATAACTAACTTCATCACGGGGAAACCGGTATAATCGAGTTCAAGGATGTCAGTTAGAACCCCATAGAAATCATCCTCTACATTGCCATCATTGGCTCGCACACAAACACCATAGTTACACGTCTGCATTCCGTCATTCCATGTTTTTGTGTTAAATTTATATCCATTTACAATATAAGTATTCCATGATGTAACCCATCTGTTAGGCCCCCATGCCAAATTTGTCAACAATGGATTTTGAACATTGTTTTCTGGATCTAGTACCTAAAAAATCAAATATTATATTATTCTTATACATGCTATATATTTAAGGAGATAAAATGTATTTCAACAAATGAAGATGCTTAACCTACATATTTACTGAACCACGTAGCAAAGTGAGAAGTAATTTCTCGATCAACCTGATCGTTTGAAATGTCAGGTTGGAGATCCCTTAGAAAATTGTCGTACATCCTACATATGAGAGATTAACAGCAGGACGATTAATAATCATAAATGTCAATTGAACTTATAAAAGACATTGTAGAAGCTTACTTTAAATATGGCGCACCCTCTTCACAATTTTGAAGGATATACAGATGAGCAGCATTAATGTCACGCTGCTCCAAGAAATATCCTTTTGATTTGCCACTAAATCTGCCCGGATAGTTGAATATTGATATAGAAGGACTAGTTGAACTTCCTTCGCCCGAATCAACGTTTCTAGGCATCCTTGTCCTTCTCGTGTTAACTTCATCCGGATAGAAATAAGAGGCAAAAGTGGAAGTCTCCTCTACTAAGTATGCTTCACAAATGGAACCCTCCACTCGTGCCTTGTTCTTGACTTTGTGTTTAAGGGAGTGCAGGAACCTATTACAGAGGGATACATACAAATAATTACTAGTTTTAGGGAAAGCTAAACTACGCTCTCGTGTTTGTGAATTTCATATGTATTAAGTAAAATAGTTGATGTTGTTTACCTCTCAAATGGATACATCCAGCGGTATTGGACTGGGCCACCAACTCTTGCTTCGTAAGGTAGATGAACTGGCAGGTGTTCCATGGAATCAAAGAAACTCGGCGGGAAGATTTGCTCCAGCTTACATAACAAAACGAGTATCTTGACTTCCATATCCTTTAATTGATTCACATTTAGTGTTGTCGATGTAATCTCCCTGAAAAAGTGGCTAAGCTCAACAAGTGGGTTCCAAATTTGCTTCGGTAATGCGTCGAACGCAATTGGAAGCAACCGTTGCATGAACACGTGGCAATCATGACTCTTCATTCCATGTAACTTTGCTTCCTTAATGTCAACACATCTACCCAGATTAGAAGCATACCCATCTGGTTACTTTAGTTCTTTAACCCACTTACAGACGACCACTTTCTGTGCTTTGCTTAGTGTATAACTTGCCTTCGGTTTGATAAGTCTGCCACGACCATCGTCCTGCAACTCAAGCTCCTTCCGATTACAAATGTCAGCCAGATCCAATCGGGCTTTATTTGTATCCTTTGTCCTCCCCTTGATGTCCATCACAGTGTCAAACACATTCAAAAACACATTCCTCTCAGTATGCATGACATCAATGTTGTGACGGAGTAGCTGCGTCCTCCAATACGGCAACCTCCAAAATATACTTTATTTTGTCCAATTATGGTTGACGCCATAATCAGGAATATGTTCTCCTTGGGTTTCATGGACGAGCGGTAAGTACTGTACTCTGCGCCATACATTAGGACCAGTCAAACGTGGTGGAGGTGGTGTTGTCTCCGCACAACGCTTCTTGAATGCATTCTTGTTCCTCCTATAAGGATGATCTTCTGCAAGGAATTGACGATGACAATCAAAATATGAGATCTTTCGACCGTTTTTAAGCGTGAATGCCTTCGATCGCTCCATACATATTGGGCATCCAAGCTTCCCCGCGGTCATCCAACCCGACATCATCCCATAAGCAGGAAAGTCGTTGATCGTCCATATTAAAGCTGCTTTCATGATGAAATTCTGCCTCAAAGATACGTCATATGTCAACACACCATCATTCCACAGCATTGTCAACTCATCTATCAGCGGCTGCAAGTACACATCAATCTTACCTTTTGGATTAGACGGACCCGGAATTATGACTGTTAGGAACATAAACTCCCGCTTCATGCACATCCTCGGGGGAAGATTGTACGGAGTCAGGATAACCGGCCAACAAGAGTATGCTTTTCCAGACTGCCCAAAAGGATTAAATCCATCAGTAGATAACCCCAATCGGACATTGCGAGGGTCCTGCGAAAATGCCATATGAACCCTATCAAAATGCTTCCATGCTTCTCCATCAGATGGATGACACAAGACCTCTTGCTCCCTCTCATGCTCACTATGCCACCTCATGTGAGCTGCAGTGGCCATCGAAGAGCACAATCTTGTAAGTCTTGGCACGAGCGGAAAGTACCACATCTTTTTTAGCGACCTCTTCTTCTCAATGCCCATCCTAGTGGTTGTCTTATACCGATCCGCACCACAAAATCGACAACATGTTATGCTTTCCACTGAATCATCCTTATAGTACAACATCCATCCATTTGGGCAACAATCAGTTTTCAAACACCCCAGACCCAAATTTTCCACAGACTTCTCAGCATGATAAAAACTAGTAGGCATCCGATTGTCTTCTGGCAACGCCTTGGACACTGACCTGGTGAGGCGATTAAAACAGTCTTCTTGCATATTGTAGTCAGATTTGATACTCAACCATTCCATGCACATCGACAACTCCGTGTACTCCCGACATCCTTCCCACAATGGAGATCGTGCAACACTCAGCATATCATAGAATCTTTGAGCTTCGGGATTCGGATTCTCCTCTATGTATTGGGAACCCATTCCACCATCTTCTCCCCCATCTTCTTCTAGTACAACACCAATCGATGGTCTAGCATGATCCATTATCATCTGCTCGTATGGATTCAATTCTTCCCTCCGGTCACCACTTCCACAGTACGAACCTTCAACCACAATCGGGTTTAAGTCAGGCAACGTCTCACCATGGTTACTCCACCAATAGTAATCAGGCATGAAGCCCTTCTCATAAATATCGGCTACAACTCCATCCACGCTTTTGAAAGATTGACACTTGTATCTTTTGCAAGGACACCTCAATTGATCACCGCCCAGCCGTATAAATCTCTCCTGGCTAACAACAAACTCTATAAACTCACCCACTCCAACTCTATACTCTTCCCTAACACGTTTATTCCGATCCAACCTACGATACATCCATTTCCGATTCTCCGGAATATCCATTGCTGGCAATTAAATAGCCTGACCAATCCTACAATAACACTTATATATTACGGTGCATTCCAATAACTCCATCAATCTCGTTCTTATGACAAGGTATGAACCTATCCCATTCGAGAAGAAACCTTTGCCACACTCAGCTACTAATAGTTATTCCCATATTCAAATACCTTATACTTGACAAAATTTTGGTAGCATTTCCCATCGGTCTCCAAGTTACACGACTCGAGCACGGTGAGAATCACCGCGATCAAGTATGCACCAGAAGAACAAAAGGAAATGCATCAGACCGAGATTTCAACAAGTATATAAGGCATTTGAACATTGAAATGACTATTGTACGAGTGTGAAAAAGGTTTTTTTCCCAAACTGTCCCACTTGGACAATTCAAGATTCAATACAATGAGCATGCATACCTTGATAAGTTACGCATGCTCATTAATATTGAATCTCAAATAGGAAACTAAGGCTTTCGTAAATTAATTATTAACTCTAACATAAAATAAAACCATTAACCTATAAATATTGCAACATTGTTGAGCTTATATAAATTGAAGCGTAAATCAATACAAACTTAGATTAAATATTGTAGCAAACATCCTATTGAGCTCCGCTCTCCACTAACAAGTAGCAGTTAATTGTCAAACACATGCATAATTTCTAAATTATCAGCACACAACCAGCATCCCGCCTTTCGGACAGGATCACATCCTATTGAGCTCCGCTCTCCACTAACAAACAACACATATTGACAAACACATGCATAAACATTAAATTATCAGCATACAATCAGACAATATCACATCCTATTGAGCTCAGCTCTCCACTACCAAACAACACGATAATTCACATAATACATTACACTGAGTGTTCAGAGAACTTACCTGAGAGAGAAAACATAACCGAGCAAGGATAAGGGGAGGAGCCGGAGTCAACAGAGAGTAGAAGAATATGACAACAAGGACCTATCGTGCATAAATGAAATTAGTCATTTCAAATCAAATCACTATTCTATATATACAGAATCCAGTACAACTATTTATAAGACTAGAAACACATAAATTAATATAAAATAGAATCAACAATATACGGTTACAAATTTAGAACAACTTGCAACTTCCCTTCTTCCTTATACTCTCCTCCCCATCTCCTTTATTTCAGAAGAAGTGGAAACAAAGGGAGAAAAGTACTAAGGAACCTTTTCTCTCCCAAAACCTAACTCTTGGAAGATGAGGTAAGGGTTTAAATCTTAAATTACAAATTCTATTTGTTTGTGGTTTGTCATATTTGCATGTCTGAGAACTCAAAACAAAATTCAAAACACAAAATTTAAGCTTTAATCAGTGACAAAAACGTAACTATAATAAACTAAACTAAAAAAAAAATGTTTCAAATGCTTTTTGGACGGGCAAAGCAAGTGTCACGATTTATAAAATCATCCAGACCTGGACTCTACTCTGGTGTTTATACAAACACATAAAACTCACCCAGGATAATTGTTCTCTCTCACTTTTAACTCTCAAACTCACACAACACTTATAAAGGAAGAGAAGAAAATTTATGTTCTTATATTCTTGATTCATTCCATCATCAAATTGCCAACATACAACCATGGCCTTTTATAGGCAACACTTCATAATAAACTATTAAAATATAAACAAACTTAATTGATAAGAAAGGCTTAGGCGGTGGCATACAAAATATGACTATTCTACATGAATCATGATAACGATGCAAGTAGATAATGAGCTGTAAAAAGTTCCTTGTTTACTATGCATTGCGGCAGGTAGACTTCAATTTGGATTAATATGACTTGTGTTAATTGTTGGTGATTAAAAAAAGGCTTGATTTAATTATCAAACACTCGCCATGAAAAAGGTGAAAAAAAAATGTCTAAGATGCAAACACAAGGTTTATCAAAGAAGAGAAGAGGAACTCTTTGAGCAGTAAGTCTCTTCAATGTGCAGCTAAGAGTGAAATTATATTATTAACAAAGACAAACTCTAGGTGCCAATCACTCATAGTTTATCAAACATCAAATTTCCGGGGGGGTTACATAAATTCATGAAGCATAATTCTGAGTGTTCAAATAGATTATCAGGAAACAGACAAATATTTATAATTACCAAGGAGAGACTCCAAAAGAGTGACAACAATTTCCACTTTATGTTGATGCTACAAGCCAAATTTAGAGTACTCCCTCCTTTGAATATAATGACCACCACCAACAACACAAAAAAAAGGAAAATTTCAAAGTTCCTTCCTCTCTTGCTTCTGAAATTCAGAGAGAAAACGATGAACCCTCAGAAAATTTTTGGACCCTCTTAGACATACCACCAGACCAGAATTTTTGAACACACTCACAAAGCAACCAAAACAGTAATCATCATTGTTGCAAAAAGAATTTCAGAGACTGTGAAATAACAATAAAACAAAGAATGAAGGGCGCAGGGGGATACATAGAAGGAAGGAGGGGATACCTTTGCAGTGGTCCTTGCGGTTGTCCCTGTGGTGGCCGGAGCTCTACGGTTGTGGCACCGTTTCTGCGGATGGAAAGACCAAAGATGAGAGGGAGGAAAAGGAAGAGAAGAAAGGAAGAGATGAGAGGTAAGAAGACTTACATACTGTGATACGGTGGTGGGCGTACTGGTGCGGTGGTGGCCAGAGGGATGCGGTTGTGGAGACGGATAGGTTAGACGACGGAATGGCGCGGTGGTGGAGGTAGGGAGCAGAGCTGAGAGAGGAAAAATGAAGAAGTGAGGGAGGAAATGGGAGATTTCGTGATTTAGGGATTTCAGTTTTAGCGACCGAATTCGGTCGCTAATATGGTTAGTTTGGAATTTGAATTTATAATATTAGCGACTGATTTAAATTTCGGTCGCTAACACGCGCTATTTTATATTTTTACGCGCCGTTTAGCGACCGAATTAATATCGGTCGCAAATATTAATAAAGTTTGAAATATGAATTCATAAATTTAGCAACGGATTTTAAAATCGGTTGCTAATATAAATAAAGTTTGACCGTTGCATTTAAATCGGACGCTATTTCGGTCGCTAAAAATTCATAAATTAATGACTTTTACTTTCCTTTATTTAGCGACCGACATAGCGACCGATATCTCTGCTATGCTCTATTTCGGTCGCTATTTCGGTCGCAGAATCAACTCTAACCAGTGTTTCATGTAGATCCTACAATCGACCGCTATTTCAGTCGCAAAAAGCAACCAAAAAATTCTGTCACTATTTTCGATCGCTAAATGACCTTTTTTTTGTAGTGTCTTCTAACATTCACCATGTTTTGGGGAATGGCAGTGGTGCTGAGTTTTGGCATCACTGTTGGGTAGAAGACAACTTCAAATTAATCTATGTTACTACAGATCCCTCTAACTTTATAAATGACCACAGTCTTGTGTTAGATTTTATTACTAACAATGGATATTGGGATATTGACAAGCTATCACAACTTATCCATGTGGAACATATTAACAAAATCATAGCAATAATGCCCCATTCTCACCTGGATGGTCCAGATCTTCTAACTTGGGCGAATTCATCAAATAGGCTTTTTTTTCTGTCAAAAGTGCCTACAACTATCTTGCCTCTCGGGACTTAGATCAAATACCATGGAAGCTTATGTGTTGGAAGGGCCCCTACAGAATCACGATCTTCTTGTGGCTAGCTTTGCATAACAAACTGATGACTTCTCTTAGAATGAGTGATGAGTGTGATTTCACCTCATATTTCTTTATCATATTACATGCATTTTCATGTATTTTAGGCATTTTTAATTTGATTTTTGTTAGTTTTTACCTTGGAACGGGTGAGGTGGTTTTGTGGTGTTTGTGTGCGGGAATTTAAGATTAAAAAGCTCAGGACCAGTTATGTTGGAGTTTGCATAAAGGCAGAGCTTGAAATACAAGAAAAATAAGCCAAACAGAGCCCATCACGGTCTAGCTGTGACAGTCATCACGGCCATGATCGAGCAAGGCTGAAAAGAAAAGAACTCAAAAGTCAGAACCTGTCACAGCCAGGCCGTGATGGCCATCACGGCCGTGACAGGCCAACCAATGCCAAGTTTTCCAAGACAGAACCTGTCACGACCTGGCCGTGACAGGCATCACGTCCGTGACGCGCAATATATGGAATTTTAATTGCTGATTTGAACTGATTTTGTAACAGCTTGGAATTCAAGTTTGACAAAGCTCTAGAAAGAGTAGAGACAAAGTCAAGGCTATTGATGACGAATCTATCCATCTTGGCCGAAAAGACGAAAGTGTAGTTGGCAAACTCCACGCACACTAGCTTGAATATGAAGCTGTTGCTGCTAACAAGACTGACCTTTCTTTTGCATGGGATTAGTTATCCTTTGATTTCAACTTAGGCCAAAATTGATAGTTATAATCCTTTTCTTTCTCGAACTCTAATTTTGTGACCTCCGATAATCGTTGATTAATAATAAAAATGCCTTTTTCCTTATCCGCACGTTTACCTACTGTTTAATTTGACTGCATGTTTCAATCAACTTTGTAACTCATGCTTACCAAGTCTGCATAAATGCCATAACAAATTTCGAAACTTTGGTAAGCCACCTCGCATTAAATGTCTCCCTGGACCAACTATAAATAATGAGATTTGCAAATCAACGATTTCATAGTTGGGTATTTCACATAATATGCTTTCTCCTAAAAAAGGCTTTCATTTATTCTTCTTTCTTCCCCCATGGGAGTCTGACCTTACCACCTTAAGATTTCAGACCAAAGTTTCTGTTTTAATGGCCATATCCTTAGTGAAGGTCAACAACGAACGTAAAAAATGAAGTCAAGGTCAGCAACCAACGTAACATCTAGAGCTGACCTTGCTGCACATCTGGGGAGAAGTCGATCTCATTACGGAATGAGTGCATCTTGCTTTAGTTCCGTCATCTTCATCTTGGAAGGTAGTGGTTTTCCTTTGGTGTCATCTTTATTGCATCATAGCAACTACAACCTTCTGGGTTAAATGATGGTGAGATCTGCTTCTGCTCGTCTCCTTCTTTGCGCATCCTCGACATATGGAGTAGCTGAAACCTCATCAAATGGGGAATGAAGCCTCAAGAAATTAGATTATACCTCTGCATTGTCGAAGGGAGGAAGATAAAATGCTGCTGACGCATAGCCTTATACTCTAGGATTAGATTAACTTTGATTTACAATTTGATTTCTGGTAGCATATTGTCATATTGCCAATCTCTATATGGCTTGGACTGACAACCTGTGCTTTTGACAATATTTTATTGTATTGCCAATTTAGTAAATATTCTCGTTTCTTTTCACTTGGTGTCAATTTTTACTTCCAACATTGTTGGTTTATATTCCTTCAAATACTTGCCTTTAATTGACCTAATTGTCAAACCAGTATCAACATTGACCAGTGCATAAGCATTTCCAAAAAACGCTTTATCAATTCTAAATGGTCCTTCCCACTTGGGTGACCATTTGCCATATTCTCGACAACTTTTATCTATGGGCAATATGACTTTGTACACCAGATCATCTACCTTAAATGATTTAAACTTAACTTTACTATCATAGAACTTTGCAATTCTTTCCTTCTGTCGAATCAAATTTGCTAATGCAATCAACCTTTCATCACTTAACTCATCCAATTCGTCCAGCATTGCATTCCAATATTGGTTGGTAGGCAAGTCATTTTGCCTCTGAATGCGAGTAGACTGAAGATTGATTTCGACAGGTAACACAGGATCGTGTCCATAAGTTAGCCGATATGGTGAAGTTCCTGTTGACTGCCTGGGTGAATTTCTATATGCCCATAGTATTTGATCAAGAGTATTATGCCAATTCCTAGGTTGTCAACCCACATGCCTTTTAATAAGACCAATAATGATCTTATTTATGGCCTCAACTTGGCCATTGACTTGTGCATAGTAGGGAGTAGATGTAAGCATCTTTATCTGTCTAGAGTTGGCATATTCTATAATTTTCTTCCCAGTAAAAACTGACCCTTGATCAGTTGTCAATGTTTGTGGAATTCCAAATCGACAAACTATATGATTTTCAATAAAATCAATTACGTCTTGTTGGGTAACTGCTTTAAGGCAAACTGGTTCTACCCATTTGGTAAAATAGTCCACTCCAATTAGAATAAATTGACGTCCTTTCGATGAAGTGGGATTTATTTGACCAATCAAATCCAAAGCCCATCCTCTGAATGACCAAGGCTTGACAATAGAATGCAATTCGCTGGCTGGCACATTTTGTATATGGCCATGTTTCTGATATTGTTCACAAGACTTGGTAAATAGAATACAATCTTTAATCATCGTTGGCCAATAATAGAAACTTCGTCGAAGGATCCATTTCATTTTAACCCCTACCTGATGGGCTCCACATATGCCCTCACGGACTTCCGACAGAGCCAAATAAGCATCTTGTTCACCCAGGCACTTGTGTAAAGTCCCGTCAACGTACCTTCTATATAACAGTCCTCCTTGCATTGTATAATTCAATGCTTAGTATTTCATTTTACTGTCTACATTCTGACTTGGATTTTCCAAATATTCAATTATTGGCAACCTCCAGTTATTAGGTAGAATTACATCATTAACCAAAAAATCTATTTCTTCTAATGGATACAATAATTCCCTGATTTCCATTAGTCCTGACAAAGCCTTTTGAGATATCTTGTATCCTGAGGCTATTTGAGCCAACTCATTAGCCTCTTGATTCAAATTTCTGGGAATATATTTGACAATTACGTCATCGAATTTTTTCATTAGCTTACTAGCTACGGTACAATATTTTGCCAAGTTGTAGTTGACACATTTGTATTCTTGGGTAAGTTGTTTGATAACTAATTGAGAATCCCCAAATATATGCACATTTCGTGCTTTTATTTCTATCAGTATCTCTAATCCGACAATCAAAGCTTCATATTCAGCTTCATTGTTGGAACATGGATACTTAAGTTCAAACATGAACTTAGTAGGAGTTCCTTGTGGAGTCACGATTAAAATTCCTACTCCACTACCTCCTTGATGCCTTGATCCGTCAAAATAGAGTTTTAAGGGTTGTAAACTGACAACATCTATTTCTGGCACGTCCAATCCTGGATGGTCTACCAAAAAGTCAGTCACTTCCTGTCCTTTGACAGCTTTAGCTGGTACGTATTGTAAAGAATACTCTGACAAAGCAATAGTCCATTTACCGATACGTCCATTAAGGACTGGTTTCGACAACATATACTTTATAACATCAGTTTTGGAAATAACGAATACATGACATGGCATCATATAATATTTAAGTTTTGTACAAGAAAAATACAATGCTAGACATAACTTCTCTATTGCACTATATCTTCTTTCAGCATCATCGAGGACTCTGCTTAGATAATATACGGCCCTTTCAACATTGTCATCATCATCTTGAGCCAATAGACATCCTATAGTGTCCTCAGATGCTGATATGTACAACTTCAACGGTCGACGAGACACTGCGGGCATCATGACCGGTGGATTGACTAGGTATCGCTTGATCTAATCAAAAGCCTCTTGGTGACAAGGTTCCTATATGAAGCTTTGCTCTGATTTCAACTTGACCAGCGGTGCAAATATTCTTGTTCTTCCCGACAGATTTGATATAAACCTTCTTAGAAAGTTAACCTTTCCTATGAAGGATTGTAGTTCCTTTTTATCTGTCGGTGCCGAGGCTTCCATGACCGCTTTGGCTTTATTTTTGTCCACCTCAATTCATTTTTTGTGGACTAGGAATCCTAGGAATTTGGCAGCCGACACTCCGAAGCTACACTTCTCTGGGTTCATTTTGAGGTTATGTCTTCTCATCCTTTCAAACCCTTACTTCAGGTGCTCCAAGTGGTCATATTTGGTTTTGGACTTGACAACCACGTCATCAATATATACTTCTATGAATTTTCCAATCATATCATGGAAATTCGCATTCATTTCTCGTTGATAGGTGGCTCCTGCATTCTCTAAATCGAAAGGCATGACAATCCATTCATATGTCCCAATCGCTCCTGGACACTTGAAGGCTGTCTTTGGCACATCTTCTTCGGCTATAAAGATTTGATTGTAACCTGCATGACCATCCATACAACTCAAAATTTCATTTCCTGATGCTGAGTCGACAAACATGTCGTCTACTAGCATCGGATACTCATCTTTGGGGGTAGCCATATTTAAATTTCTAAAGTCTATGCATACCCTCGTTTTGCCATTCTTTTTAATGACATGAACTACATTAGAAATCCAATCGACATACCTGGTTGTTCGAATGAACTTTACTTTAAGCAGTCTTTGTACTTCCTCTTTGATTTTTTGCACTACCTCTGAAGCAAACCTTCTACTTGCCTGTTTGACAGGCTTGCAGTCCTCCCTAAGTGGTAGTCGGTGTTCGACAAGGTTTTTGCTTAAACCAGGCATTTCATCGTAGTCCCATGCAAAGCAGTCTTTATACTCTGCAATTAATCTGACGAGTTTTTGTTTATAATCCTCCGGTAGAAAAGCACTGACAAATAAGGGCCTTTTCTTTTCTTCCGTCCCTAAATTTATTTCTTCCAAAGGATCTTCTACTTCAACGTTTTGTTTAACATCGGCTCCTTTCTCAAAACCCAAAGAGCCGTCGTTAATGATACAATCTGCCAACACACTCTCTGAAGTGTGTACTTCTCTGTCGGCCACATAGGCCGACAATCTTCTTAGATGTGTTTCAAAGCTCATTGTCGGAACTGGGTCGAGACTTGTCGACCTCTTCCTTTATCTTTACGCCAAACTGACTGAGGAGGCTTGCTTCTAACGCATCCTTATCAATGACCCCTTCGTTGGCAGTCACGGGTCTGACATTTGGCGAATATATTTTGAAGTCCACATGTAACTGCTGGGCGTAACACGTGCTATCGTCTGCTTCGACGATCTCCACTTGATCTTGCTCGTTCCACAGAATTATTTTCTAGTGCACTGTCGAAGGAATTGCTCCCACAGCATGAATCCAATCCCTGCCAAGTAATAAGTTGTAGCTTGATTTGGCTGGAATTATCACGAACAATGTCATTCTCTCGACAGTTCCAACCTGGATGTTGAGAAGTACGACACCATCTGATGGAGATGTTTTGCCACTGAAATCAGTAACGACCATATCTGTTGGAATTAAGTCCGACTGATCTTTTCCTAGCTTCTTAAGCATTGCCCTAGGCATCAAATTGACAGCAGCTCCTCCATCAATCAGAACTCTATTAGTGGGTCTCCCATCAATTATGGCCTATACATGAAATGGCCTCAAATGATTTCTTTGTTCGTCAGTGGGATTTTCTAACTGGGATACATTGTCGAACATGGTGACCAAATTCTCTTGGACATACATCCAACAATCATCTGGATTTCTATCATTGTCTACCATATCCTCATCTTCGGAAAAATCAACTTCAAGATATCCTTCATACTCTGCTGGGATGACGGAAATCAATACTACATTCATCCTCATGCCTGGTTCCAGGATGATTTCATTCTCTGGATCCTCGTCTAAGAATGCACCTCCTACAGTTCCTCCATGATTTCTTCTCAAATCATCGTCATCATCTGATCCTGACCTTTCTGACAGGGGTCGGGCTATCCCTGCACCACAGTTATCCAGTGCCTTGATGATGTCGGCTATATCTTCATTTTGGCTATCCATGTCCATGCCTCTACTGATGTTAATATTATCATTCAGATCGTTCAATGCCTCAATGACATCATCAAAGGACAATTCTTTCTTGGTCAACTCACATTCAGGTTTGAATGTTGCCAACTGATGATCTTGCATTCTCGCCTCGAACTTCTTCTCAAGCCCTGCTACCTTTTCCATGTCTACCAATCCAACCGACCATTTGCCTGTGGATTTTGTTGGTGGTGACGACATTTCTAAGGCCTTCTTTTTCTCTGCACAGATTTGCGACATAGGTTTCTTTGACTTGTTTTGAGTAGCAAGCATCTTCATGTCAACCTCCATTGGGTGAGCCTCTATCACGCTCTTCATTTTGACGGCTCCACTCTTGTCATCTATGTTGTCAGCTGTTGCAACCAAACAACCAGTATCACGCGAAGGCATCTCTTTTATGGTGACACCTCCTTGCCTGGCAAGCTTCTTCTTTTGAGCCCGTCGGAGCCTTTGCATCCTCCTCTTTTGGCTCTTAGAGATGGCCAACTGAGTTGACAGTCCTGACAAGCCAGGTCCTGTCATCTGAGCATTCTGAGCTAGCTGGCTCTTTATGTAATTCTCATTCCAAAAGGGTGGATTGTGGTCACTGACCTTGTTTTTTCTAACCCATATCTGCTTTTGTAACTCTGGATAACGAGTCGTGGCAGAATTCTCTACCCATTGATCCACCATTACATTGGACGGGGGTTTCCTTGTCTTGACATAATTGAATCTGCCACCGACAAAGTTGTTGTTTCCCACTGATCCTCTGATCAGCTCTTTAAGACAACCTCCGGTGTGGTTTTGTATGGGTCTTATATGATGCATGTGTTGTTGACGGCTATTTGCCTGCCTGTTATCAACAGGTGCAGCACTTCTATACATACTGTTAGATCCAGCACGACTGCTTGAGTGTGAAAATCTGCCTTGGTTACCACCATTACGAGACTCGGTACTGTCACGTGGGTGATACGATAATGGTTTCTGTGCCCTGGCCTCCTCGGCAGCCACTTCGTCATAAAATGCTTCACATCTTGGGCAAACCTTAAGTACGCCACCAGATTTCTTGCGTGTAATAAAATCGACAAGAGGTTCTCCCGGCTTTGGATAAACATCAAATGAATCCGACAGATCTATCTGGATATTTTGCCCAGCCCTGATGTTGACCATGCCTATTCCCATAGGGACTCGGCGGTCTGTCTTGTCAACTTCAGGACCAAAGGGTTCTGTATCAACCTTCATGTCTGGTTTCTTGTCTGAAAATTTTAATCTTCCTTCTGCCAAACCTTTCTGAATGATGTCCCTGAAATGCATACAATCATTAGTTACATGACCAAAAGTGTTGTGATATTTACAGTACTTCCGATCCTTAATCTCATGGGCCTTCAAAAGCCTATGGTCATCTGACAACTTTAACTGCTTATCTTTGAGTAATATGTCAAATATTTGATCGGCTTTGGTCACATCAAATGTATACACTTTCTTATTAATGAAAGGAATCTTTTCTTTCGCCCTCGCAGGCTTCAAAGCTTGGCATATATAAGGTGGACCATTTTTTAATTCAACGTAATCTACCTCATGTTCTTCAGAATCGTTGCCCTCCTCGTCGGATTCACTACATCCGACAAAATTAACATTTTCTCTTTTGAGGAATTTCTTCTGTTTGAAAACCTTTTCGGCTTTCAATTGTTCAATTTGTCGGACTTTATCTCCTAACTGGGCAAGATCAATTAGATGCTGGTTGACCAACTTCTTCCTAATATGATAATCTAGACCCCCAACAGCCATCTTTACTATTTCTGCCTCAGGGATGGGGGTGAAGCAACGACTCCTCATTTGACGGAATCGGGCTAGGTAGTCATCGACAGACTCGTTATTCATCTTCTTAATGCCAAATAAATCTGTCAATCCTATTTTTAGGTCACCCCTAAAGAATTTATCGTGAAAACTCCTCTCTAATTGATTCCAGGAATGTAATGAATTAGGCCTTAGAGTTGAAAACCAAGAAAAAACATTCTTAGTCAATAAACTGGGAAAAAACTTCATCTTTAAACCCTCTTCTAAAGCCAAATCTCCCAACTCGATTGTATATCGGGCTATGTGCTAGACTGTCGATTCTCCACTTTCTCCTGAAAATTTTGACAACTTAGGTATTTTGTATCCTCGAGGCATTTCTGCCTGTTGGACCTAATCAGGAAATGCCGACGCAAAAAATGGTTAATTGGCATAACCTATGTTAAAACCAAACATATTCAATGCTTCCTCAAAACGTTTTGATGAAACGCTCCAAAAGCACCCTGGTTTATGACCAAATCTTCGTATTCCTATGGTCGTAGAATATGTACATTTACACATCTCAAAGGAATCCAACGATGGGGTTGTTGCCGCTTGTCATCTTATTCAGATCCGTCAAGTTGTATAACTTGTGGTTGTTCAACCTGTGGTTGATTATTCCTATTGACATTTCCATTGAGATTTCTATTAATATTTTGGTTATCATCTGGGGTTACAACACCCAAGGCTCTATTTAACCTGCGTATCTCATTTGCCAATGTCAAGCAGGCATTATTCGTGTTTTCCATTAATGGCGTAATCATTGTACTCATTTGTTGAGTAAATGTATTCACCAGGTCATGGTTACTAGAGTCAATTTGTTGTCGGACGTTGGCTAATGTAGCCTCTAAGAGACCAACAATATTTTGTGCGGGTTGTCTTAGTGGGGATACATGCGGCCTTACTACTGGTTGCTCTTGTCGAGAATGGGTTACTACCATTGACCCTGTTATCCCATTCGCATGACTGGGCATTTGTCCCCCCAGTCGATGGCCCTGCCTGTCCAGATGCATGGGCAGCCATCGTCATTCCATTTGGATATGGTATGTATGCAAATGGGGTATTTGGATTGACGGCAGTCGACCCATAAGGCATCCCATATGTAGTCGACCCATAAGGCATCCCATACAAAGATTACGACAAAGGTTGCGTAGTCCCTCTTGGGTTTGAGTTCACAACACTTAGTGGAGACAATCCGATAGTTGGTGGATTTATTTATTGTAAAACCGGGGAAGTTGGTGACGGGAGTGTTCCTTGACCAACGTCATCAAATCTATTGACAACTTGAGCGTAGGAAACGCCTCTTCTCGCACCTAAACTATTAGTGCTATTATTCCCTGCATTAGTAGCATTAGCCCTGGTTGCAGGAATATTGTCAACTGGTGCAATAGCATCCACTGTTGAAGCAGCGGTGTTAGTGCCTACTACGCCTGCATCACTTGCACTACTCATATTCAGAGTTTTGGGAAATAGATAATATTTGAACCACCTTTCCACTCCGTAGACGCATACAATAAATTCGTATGTCAAATTCGTGACACTGTACGAGTTACTCTAGACTCGTCCCACCGGGCGTGCCAATTTGTTAACGTTGGTTTTTGGTTGGTGTCCAAAAATCCTTTGTTACAAATAATTAAAGATCAGACGAGTGTGGGACTTGCGAGTTATGCGGTAATCTCGTCAGAATGTGTTTATGTATTGTCTGCCAAGTATGAATTTGACAAGTTAGTCAAAGACTCGATGCTATGACAAGTGTATAAGTTTAGGAAAAAGATGTACCGATGATTGTCAATAATGAAACTTGACAACGAAATTGTTTATATTTGAAAAGGGGAATTTGAAATTCAAAAGGAGGAAGTAGTTTTTATGTAGAAAATAACTTCCTGATTGAACTAAGTTTACAATAAAAGAAGAAACATAAGTTTAAAAAGAAAGTTAAGTAGAGTAGGATCTAAGTAATACTACTTGCAAGAAGTAAATGAATTTAATAGAAGAACATAAGAGAAATGCTCGACATGAGTAAGAATAAATGAAAAATTGAACAGAAGAAATGAAAATGGCATCAAATTTTGCCATAGTATTGAAATAAGAAGGATGGAGGGAATACTTGAATGTAATCCGTCAATCTGTTGTGTGATCGAGATGTGTAGGATATGTATCAAGTAACCTCCTCTTTTACATTGTAATAACTAGTACTTATAGGCAAATAAATTAACTACCTAGTAGCAACTTCCTATATAAATGACTGCCACATGTCCTTGGTAGTTTTCTTAAGTTTTACATTTAAACTGCTCGTCAAACAACTCTGACAACTGCTCAATTTCTTGAACCACTCCGCGTCAACTTGATTGTCATCGACGGTCTGGCTGCTTGACAGCTTATCTTGCTAATGCCTTGTCAGTCTTGAGGACTTAGCCATTTTCACACTTCTTTGTACGTTTGACAACACTTCTTAATACTTTATCAAAAAGCCGGGTTGTCAATTTATCCTTTCTGTCGACCAGTATTTTCTTGTCAACTAAATATTTTCAATACTTAGAAAATATTAGTCATTACTCTGATTCCTTCGTCAGCTAGTCAAATGCATCCGTCAACAATCAAAAATTTCACCCCTAACAGATACGCCCCAAGTTTTGCTTTTCGACGGCCTTGTTTGTCTGACTTGTCAACTGAAGAACTTCTTGTCAACTCCACACTTGTCAATTCTTCTATAATCTTCTGAGTTCGACGTTCTTCTTTATGTCGATTTTTTTCTTTTCCATATCTTTGACAATCCTCCCCTCAGTTCTTCCGTCAGCCTGTCGGAATTATTTCTGTCAAGAGTTTGAAATTCTTCCACTAACAGATGCCCCCCACGTTTTACTTTTCGACGGCCTTCCCCGAAAGAATAGCAAAATTCGAATTTTAAATTACCAACGAATTCTCTCAATTCCGGATTTTCATCCGTTAACTATACCTCGCTTTAATTTCACCCTACTTAATAGGGATAATCATAACGTTGCAGGTTTCTCGGAATTCGAACCAGAGGCCTTCACTCCTCTTTAAATAGCAGTCATATGACTGTTGACTTTCCTCTTCTTACCTTTCTTCTTCCCTCGCGAAAAACCCTTCTTCTTTAAAGGAAAAAACCTTTCCTCTTCCTCACTTCGTTCAATCTCCATGGCAACATCTTCAAAGATGTCGACTTTAGTACCTTGAGTCACGGTTGCTCCTCCTAGGGCAGTAGTTCAAGACCCACTTTTGGAAGAATCCGAGATATGGCAGGAATCTAAGGTAATTTACCCTGTTTATGATTCTTCTATTGCTTTGAGTCCTCCTGCTGCATTCTTGGGTCCTCTTGTAGCCCATAATGAAATTTCTGAGGATTTACGCGGTTATTTCCCTTCTGTTGACTCAAATGAGGCTATCTTATCTTCATTAACTCCAATCCCCATTCATGTCTTTAAAAAGAGCAATAGGATTTTTAGGATGCCTCCTGCCACTCGGTTCGATGGTTACATTAGTTGGCTTGACCGAGTTCAGACTGAAAAACGCAACGTGTGGGAAAAAGCTGGAATTTTTGAATTTATTCAGCTTTCTCGCCATGTTAAGTTAGTAGATTTTTCTTTAATAGGGGCATCGGTTTTTTTTTTCTGGAATAGAACCACAAATAATTTTCACTTCCCTTATGGGATGATGGGTCCGACTTTATTCGACATATCGGCTATTACGGGTCTTCGTCCAGATGGCCCTACCATGCATTCCAATGTCGAAGTGCAGAATCAGATTGATGTTTATGTTCCAAAATGCACTTTCTCTAAATATATAACAGACTTTAGAGGTGGGGACCACGAACCCCTGGCGGACACTAAACACGTAGCCTTTCTGTTTCTTTGGCTATGTGCCTATGTCTTTTGTAGCAAATCTGCTACTTTGATTGCTTCATATGTTCTTCTTGCCAATCTTTTGTCAACTGGCAAGAGATTAGCCTTGGGCCAATGTGTTTTTGCTAACCTTTATGACAGTATGAGTATGTTAGTTGATACTTTCAGATCTAAGCAAAAGAAAACCTACATATGAGGGCCTCTTTGGCTTCTCCAGTTGTGGTTAAATGCAGTCTTAGAGCATCGATTTTCATACAAAGCTCCTTCGGACTTGTCAATTGATACTTATGACTCTTATCTCTGTTATGTGTCTGCTGAATCTTTGTCAAGAGATGAAACTGCCAACTTTAAGTTCTACTTCAAAATCTTTCACTCTCTTTCATCCACCTCTTCAAAGATCAATTTCTCTCATTTTATTGACCGGAAGTACGGTCCGGAGTGGTTTACTAAACTAAGTACCACCATATCTAAATCCAACAAGTCAATTTGGACTAAATTTCTTTGCCAAAAAGTCATTTTTGTTGATGGTCCTAGTTTCAAAACCCATAGAATCTATCTTCATTTACCCAATACCACTACTTGTCAGCTCGGTTTCTGTCAAGCTATTCCTGCTCCTTACTCGTCAAACCCTGATGAGAACTTTATTGGTGCCAAAGCTCCAACATATGAGAATATTGTCGCCATCAGTGACGAGGATAAAGCTCGTAGGGCCTTCTTACAACCTGTCTCATTCTCTGTCTTCCATGGAGTCACTCAAAGCTTCCTTAACTAGTGGGATGAGTATTATTCCAACCACCGTCTGAGTTTAAAGACCTGCTTGAGTTGTATTGAAGACACTGTGGGTAACGGTGATGATTCTCCCATGCAGGAACAATATCTGGCATCAAAAACTCGAGGTGAACTTCAGAAAGAAATTCAAGCCTTTGAAATTTTTTACAAAATCAAGTGGAATCCCTCGAGACCATTTGATATTGTTCGTCATGTCAATAGTGTTTTAGCTGAAGCCAGAAGGAGGCATGACAATAAGGAATCTGAAAGGCTTGCCAAGTATCGGGGCATTCCCAATATGACCAGGGAATATTTTGACAGTTTAAAGGCCCCTTTCCCTAAACCGATGCCTATTCCTTGTGCCCCTTTTGGCTTAGCTGATTCACACCCGGGAAAGCCGATGAAATGAGGTAACTTTTTCTTTTTAGAAAGCGTGAGTGCTTACGTTGACCCTTTTGAAAAACCAAATCCATCTATCTTCGCTCGTCGGTTTCTCCAACCTGATGACGACTTTGGATTCCATTTGCAAATTCTAACTTGTAATTCAGGTATTTACTCGTCGAATAACTTTTTATTCTTTGGCTTTTTGGCTGACAATCAACTTATTTATGTTGTTATTGACAATTATTCCTCTTGACAAGCCTCTCCCTGGTAAGTCTAAATCTGATGTACTGTCTGAAAGAGCACTTGAGGATGACGATGAGGATGAAGACATAATCCCCGTGGCAGCCAAAACTGTCAAGAAAAGCTCACGGCCGACCAAAGCTTCTGTTTCTAATCCTCGGACAAAAGGGTCTAAGAAAAGAAAAGAGAAAGCTGCTCCTTCCGATCTTTCTTCTAAGAAATCAAAGTCTACTAAAAGCTTTTCAATTTCGGCAGACTCTGATACCGGCAAAGCCTCCACTGGATCTAAGGTCCAAGACATCATTGTTAGCTCCTCCAACACTTCTCCCTCCAACCAATCCAAGGTAAAAGTTTTAAGTTGATCTATCAAGTCACACCCTTTTGTTCACAACCTTTCATTTTTATCTTGACAGAAAGAGAAAGTCGTCGAGACTATTCCCGTAACTGAAAAGGCAAGTGCTGATGTTGACTTGATGTCTTCGGACTCTAACCTGGTATTTCCACTGATCTTGTCATCTTCCTTTATATATATATATGATTTTCCTTTATGTCAGGAAAAATCTCTTCAGATTGAAGATTCAATGACTATTCAGGAAATTATCACCAAGATTGTCGAACCAGCGAATCGATCTAACTTAGAGGTACAGGTTGACTGAACTTTAGGAAGCACTGTTGTCGACATCAGAGGCCTGACGAATGATCCTCAACCCCTTGAATCCCATCCAGAAATGCCCCCCAGCCCTCATCATCTCACTTTAATCATTCCGACTTCCATTGCCGACACCTCATTCGAGACTGTCGTCATGATTGAAATTCCGGATGAGGATACTGACATAGAAGCCCAGCTGGCTGAAACAACTCCTATTATTCCTTCTCCACCTGCCGTCAGACCTCTAATCATGAAGTCTCCTGACCCTAAACCGGCCCTTCACTTCAACACTTGGATTAATATGTTGTCGGAAGTGAGCCAAAAAGAGTCGACACTTTCTGCCAATTCTTCATCAACTCAACATGACTCCAGTGATTCTCGGGTCGTCAACCATATGCATAACCTCCAGGCTCTTCTTGGCAATTCTTTTAATGCACTTTTATCTAATGCCAGCATCCAACAAGAGCTGTCACGACTCATCAAGGAGATCACCCATCTTCATTCCAATCTCCCCATGTCTAGCCGCACGCATTTTCTCTCAATCTATAAATTCTGGGAGCGGCTCTCTGGAACATTAGAAAGGATGACTTCTGTCATTCCTTCTTATGAAGAGGAAGAAAAGACCAAAGATGATCTCTTAGCTGGCTTCCGAGATCTAGAAACTTCCAAGCAAAAGGAACCTGACCTTATTTCCACTGGAATTCATACTAAAAAAAGTCTCCTGGAGTATCGGAAGAAACTGTTGGCAGAGATTGAATTGACAGATCGGAAATGTGCCAAGTTTGACAAAGCTCTAGAAAAGAGTAGAGACAAAGTCAAGGCTATTGATGATGAATCTATCCAACTTGACCGGAAATCCGAAAGTGTAGTTTGCAAACTCCGTGCACTACAGCCTGAAAATGAAGCTGATGTTGCTGACAAGACTGACCTTTCTTTTGCATGGGATCAGTTATCCTTTGATTTCAACTTAGGCCAAAATTGATAGTTATAATCCTTTTCTTTGTCGAACTCTAATTTTGTGACCTCCGAAAATCGTTGAATAACAATAAAAATGCCTTTTTCCTTATCCGCACGTTTACCTACTGTTTAATTTGACTGCATGTTTCCAATCAACTTCGTAACTCATGCTTATCAAGTCGGCATAAATGCCATAACAAATTTCGAAACTTTGGTAAGCCACCTCGCATTAAATGTCTCTCTGGACCAACTATAAATAATGAGATTTGTAAATCAACGATTTCATTGCTGGGTATTTCACATAATATGCTTTCTCCTAAAAAAGGCTTTCATTTATTCTTCTTTCTTCCCCCATGGGAGTCTGACCTTACCACCTTAAGATTTCAGACCAAAGTTTCTGTTTTAATGGTCATATCCTTAGTGAAGGTCAATAACCAACGTAAAAAATGCAGTGAAGGTCAGCATCCAACGTAACATCTAGAGCTGACCTTACTGCACATCTAGGGAGAAGCCGATCTCATTACGGAATGAGTGCATCTTGCTTTAGTTCCATCATCTTCATCCTGGAAGGTAGTGGTTTTCCTTTGGTGTCATCTTTATTGCACCATAGCAACTACAACCTTCTGGGTTAAATGATGGTGAGATCTACTTCTGCTCGTCTCCTTCTTTGCACATCCTCGACATATGGAGTAGCTGAAACCTCATCAAATGGGGAATGAAGCCTCAACAAATTAGATTATACCTCTGCATTGTCGAAGGGAGGAAGATAAAATGCTGCTGACGCAAAGCCTTATACTCTAGGATTAGATTAACTTTGATTGACAATTTGATTTCTGATAGCATATTGTCATATTGCCAATCTCTATATGGCTTCGACTGACAACCTTTGCTTTTGACAATATTTTATTATATTGCCAATTTAGTGAATATTCTCGTTTCTTTTCAGTTGGGGTCAATTTTTACTTCCAACATTGTCGGTTTATATTCCTTCAAATACTTGCCATTAATTGACCTAATTTTTAAACCAGTATCAACATTGGTCAGTGCATAAGCATTTCCAGAAAACGCTTTATCAATTATAAATGGTCTTTCCCACTTGGGTGACCATTTGCCATATTCTCGACAACTTTTATCTATGGGCAATATGACTTTCCACACCAGATCATCTACCTTAAATGATTTAAACTTAACTCGACTATCATAGAACTTTGCAATTCGTCACTTAACTCATCCAATTCGTCCAGTATTCATTCCAATATTGGTTGGTAGGCAAGTCATTTTGCCTTCGAATGCGAGTAGACAGAAGATTGATTTCGACAGGTAACACAGGATCGTGTCCATAAGTTAGCCGATATGGTGAAGTTCCTGTCGACTGCCTGGGTGGATTTCTATATGCCCACAGTATTTGATCAAGAGTATTATGCAAATTCCTAGGTTGTCGACCCACATGCCTTTTAATAAGACCAATAATGATCTTATTTATGGCCTCAACTTAGCCATTGGCTTGTGCATAGTAGGGAGTAGACGTAAGCATCTTTATCTATCTAGAGTTGGCATATTCTATAATTTTCTTTACAGTAAAAACTGACCGTTGATCAGTTGTCAATGTTTGTGGAATTCCAAACCGACAAACTATATGATTTTCAATAAAATCAATTACGTCTTGCTGGGTAACTGCTTTAAGGCAAACTGCTTCTACCCATTTGGTAAAATAGTCCACTCCAATTAGAATAAATTGATGTCCTTTCGATGAAGTGGGATGTATTTGACCAATCAAATCCAAAGCCCATCCTCTGAATGGCCAAGGCTTGACAATAGAATGCAATTCGCTGGCTGGCACATTTTGTATATGGCCATGTTTTTGACATTTTCACAAGACTTGGCAAACAAATATAATCTTTAATCATCGTTGGTCAATAATACAAACTTCGTCGAAGGATCCATTTCATTTTCACCCTTGCCTGATGGGCTCCACATATGCCCTCATGGACTTCCGACAGAGCCAAATAAGCATCTTGTTCACCCAGACACTTGTGTAAAGTCCCATCAACGTACCTTCTATATAATAGTCCTCCTTGTATTGTATAATTCAATGCTTTGTATTTCATTTTCCTGTCTACATTCTGACTTGAATTTTCCAAATATTCAATTATTGGCAACCTCCAGTCATTAGGTAGAATTACATCATTAACCAAAATATCTCTTTCTTCTAATGGATACAATAATTCCCTGATTTCCATTAGTCCTGACAAAGCCTTTTGAGATATCTTGTATCCTGAGGCTATTTGAGCCAACTTATTAGTCTCTTGATTCAAATTTCTGGGAATATATTTGACAATTGCATCATCGAATTTTTTCATTAGCTTACTAGCTATGATACAATATTTTACCAAGTTGTAGTTGACACATTTGTATTCTTGAGTAAGTTGTTTGATAACTAATTGAGAATCCCCAAAGATATGCACATTTTGTGCTTTTATTTCTATCAGTATCTCTAATCCGACAATCAAAGCTTCATATTCAGCTTCATTGTTGGAACATGGATACTTAAGTTCAAACATGAACTTAGTAGGAGTTCCTTGTGGAGTCACGATTAAAATTCCTACTCCACTACCTCCTTGAAGCCTTGATCCGTCAAAATAGAGTTTCCAGGGTTGTAAACTGACAACATCTATTTCTGGCACATCCAATCCTGGACGGTCTACCAAAAAGTCAGCCACTGCCTGTCCTTTGATAGCTTTAGCTGGTACGTATTGTAAAGAATACTCTGACAAAGCAATGGTCCATTTACCGATACGTCCATTAAGGACTGGTTTCGACAACATATACTTTATAACATCAGTTTTGGAAATAACGAATACATGACATGGCATCATATAATATTTAAGTATTGTACAAGAAAAATACAATGCAAGACATAACTTCTCTATTTCACTAAATCTTCTTTCAGCATCATTGAGGACTCTGCTTAGATAATATACGGCCCTTTCAACATTGTCATCATCATCTTGAGCCAATAGACATCCTATAGTGTCCTCAGATGTTGATATGTACAACTTCAACGGTCGACGAGGCACTACGGGCATCATGATCGGTGGATTGAC
Source organism: Sophora flavescens (assembly GCA_030762895.1). Taxonomy (NCBI): domain Eukaryota; kingdom Viridiplantae; phylum Streptophyta; class Magnoliopsida; order Fabales; family Fabaceae; genus Sophora; species Sophora flavescens. Next base: position 105,232,675 of record CM061063.1, read on the forward strand.
TAGGTATCGCTTGATCTGATTAAAAGCCTCTTGGTGACAAGGCTCCCATATGAAGCTTTGCTCTGATTTCAACTTGACCAGCGGTGCAAATATTCTTGTTCTTCCTGACAGATTTGATATAAACCTTCTTAGAAAGTTAACCTTTCCTGGGAAGGATTGTAGTTCCTTTTTATCAGTCGGTGTCGAGGCTTCCATGATCGCTTTGGCTTCATTTTTGTCCACCTCAATTCCTTTTTTGTGGACTAGGAATCCTAGGAATTTGGCAGCCGACACTCCGAAGCTACACTTCTCTGGGTTCATTTCGAGGTTATGTCTTCTCATCCTTTCAAACCCTTGCTTCAGGTGCTCCAAGTGGTCATCTTTGGTTTTGGACTTGACAACCACATCATCAATATATACTTCTTTGATTTTTCCAATCATATCATGGAAAATCGCATTCATTTCTCATTGATAGGTGGCTCCTGCATTCTTTAAACCGAAAGGCATGACAATCCATTCATATGTCCCAATCGCTCCTGGACACTTGAAGGCAGTCTTTGGCACATCTTCTTCGGCTATAAAGATTTGATTATAACCTGCATGGGCATCCATACAACTCAAAATTTCATTTCCTGATGCTGAGTCGACAAGCATGTCGGCTATTGGCATCGGATACTCATCTTTGGGGGTAGCCATATTTAAATTTCTAAAGTGTATGCATACCCTCATTTTGCCATTCTTTTTAATGACAGGAACTACATTAGAAAGCCAATCGACATACCTGGTTGTTCGAATGAACTTTGCTTTAAGCAGTCTTTATACTTCCTCTTTTATTTTTTGCATTACCTCTAGAGCAAACCTTCTACTTGCCTGTTTGTCAGGCTTGCAGTCCTCCCTAAGTGGCAGTCGGTGTTCGACAAGGTTTCTACTTAAACCAGGAATTTCATCGTAGTCCCATGTAAAGCAGTATTTATACTCTGCAATTAATCTGACGAGTTTTTGTTTATAATTCTCCGGCAGAAAAGCACTGACAAATATGAGCCTTTTCTTTTCTTCCGTCCCTAAATTTATTTCTTCCAAAGGATCTTCTACTTCAACGTTTTGTTTAACTTCGGCTCCTTTTTCAAAACCCAAAGGGCCATCGTCAATGATACAATCTGCCAACACATTCTCTGAAGTGTGTACTTCTCTGGCGGCCACATAGGCCGACAATCTTCTTAGATGTGTTTCAAAGCTCATTGTCGGAACTGGGCCGAGACATGTCGGTCTCTTCCTTTATCTTTACGCCAAACTGACTGAGGAGGCTTGCTTCTAACGCATTCTTATCAATGACCCCTTCGTTGGCAGTCACGGGTCTGACATTTGGCGAATATATTTTGAAGTCCACATGCAACTGCTGGGCGTAACACGCGCTATCGTCTGCTTCGACGATCTCCACTTGATCTTGCTCGTTCCACAAGATTATTTTCTAGTGCACTGTCGAAGGAATTGCTCCCACAACATGAATCCAATCCCTACCAAGTAATAAGTTGTAGCTTGATTTGGCTGGAATTATCACGAACAATGTCATTCTCTCGACAGTTCCAACCTGGATGTTGAGAAGTACGACACCATCTGACGAAGATGTTTTGCCACTGAAATCAGTAACGACCATATCTACCGGAATTAAGTCCGACTGATCTTTTCCTAGCTTCTTAAACATTGCCCTAGGCATCAAATTGACAGCAGCTCCTCCATCAATCAGAACTCTATTAGTGGGTCTCCCATCAATTATGGCCTTTACATGAAATGGCCTCAAATGATTTCTTTGTTCGTCAGTGGGCTTTTCTAACTGGGCTACATTGTCGAACACGGTGACCAAATTCTCTTGGACATACATCCAACAATCATCTGGATTTCTGTCATTGTCTACGATATCCTCATCATCAGAAAAATCCACTTCAAGATATCCTTCATAGTCCGTCGGGATGACGGAAATCAATCCTACATTCATCCTCATGCCTGGTTCCAGGATGATTTCATTCTTTGTATCGTCGTCTAAGAATGCACCTCCTACAATTCTTCCATGATTTCTTCTCAAATCATCGTCATCGTCTGATCCTGACCTTTCTGACAGGGGTCGGGCTATCCCTACACCACAGTTATCCAGTGCCTTGATGATGTCAGCTATATCTTCATTTTGGCTATCCATGTCCATGCCTCTGCTGATGTTAATATCATCATTCGGATCGTTCAATGCCTCAATGACAGCATCAAAGGACAATTCTTCCTTGGTCAACTCACATTCAGGTTTGAATGTTTCCAACTGATGATCTTGCATTCTCGCCTCGAACTTCTTCTCAAGCCCTGCTACCTTTTCCATGTCTACCAATCCAATTGGCCATTTGCCTGTGGATTTTGTTGGTGGTGACGACATTTCTAAGGCCTTGTTTTTCTCTGCACAGATTTGCGACATAGGTTTCTTTGGCTTGTTTTGAGTAGCAAGCATCTTCATGTCAACCACCATTGGGTGAGCCTCTATCACGCTCTTCATTTTGACAGCTCCTCTGTTGTCATCTACGTTGTCAGCTGTTGCAACCAAACAACCAGTATCACACGAAGGATTCTCTTTTATGGTGACACCTCCTTGCCTGGAAAGCTTCTTCTTTTGAGCATGTCGGAGCCTCTGCAGCCTCCTCTTTTGGCTCTTAGAGATGGCCAACTGAGTTGACGGTTCTGACAATTCAAGTCCTGCCATTTGAGCATTCTGAGCTAGCTAGCCCTTTCGGTAATTCTCATTCCAAAAGGGTGGATTGTGGTCACTGAACTTGTTTTTTCTAACCCATGTCCGCTTTTGTAAATCTGGATAACGAGCCGTGGCAGAATTCTTTACCCATTGATCCACCATTACATTGGACGGGGGTTTCCTAGTCTTGACAGAATTGAATCTGCCACCGACAAAGCTGTTGTTTCCCATTGATCCTCTGATCTGCTCTTTAAGCCAACCTCCGGTGTGGTTTTGTCTGGGTCTTATCTGATGCATGTGTTGTTGACGGCTATTTGCCTTCCTGTTAACAACAGGTGCAGCACTTCTGTATATACTGTTAGATCCAGCATGACTGCTCGAGTGTGAAAATCTGCCTTGGTTACCACTATTAAGAGACTCAGTACTATCACGTGGGTGATATGATGATGGTTTCGGCGCCCTGGCCTCCTCGGCAGCCACTTCGTCATAAAATGCTTCACATCTTCGGCAAACCTTAAGTACGCCACTAGATTTCTTGCGTGTTATGAAATCGACAAGAGGTTCTCCCGGCTTTGGATAAACATCAAATGAATCCAACAGATCCATCTGGATATTTTGCCCCGCCCTGATGTTGACCATGCCAATTCCCGTAGGGACTCGACGGTCTGTCTTGGCAACTTCAGGACCAATGGGTTTTGTATCAACCTTCATGTCTGGTTTCTTGTCTCAAAATTTTAATCTTCCTTCTGCCAAACCTCTCTGAATGATGTCCCTGAAGTGCATACAATCATTTGTTACATGACCAAAAGTGTTGTGATATTTAAAGTACTTCTGTTCCGATCTTTAATCTCATGGGCCTTCAAAAGCCTATGGTCATCTGACAACTTTAACTGCTTATCTTTGAGTAATATGTCAAATATTTGATCGACTTTGGTCACATCAAATGTATACACTTTCTTATTAATGAAAGGAATCATTTCTTTCGCCCTCGCAGGCTTCAAAGCTTGGCATATATAAGGTGGACCATTTTTTAATTCAACGTAATCTACCTCATGTTCCTCAGAATCGTTGCCCTCCTCGTCGGATTCACTACATCCGACAAAGTTAACCTTTTCTCTTTTGAGGAACTTCTTCTGTTTGAAAACCTTTTCGGCTTTCAATTGTTCAATTTGTCGGACTTTATCTCCAAACTGGGCAAGATCAATTAGATTCTAGTTGATCAACTTCTTCCTAATATGATAATCTAGACCCCTAACAGCCATCTTTACTATTTCTATCTCAGGGATAGGGGTGAAGCAACGACTCCTCATTTGATGGAATCGGTCAAGGTAGTCATTGACAGACTCGTTATTCATCCTCTTAATGCCAAATAAATCTGTCAATCCTATTTTTAGGTCACCCCTAAAGAATTGATCATGAAAACCCCTCTCTAATTGATTCCATGAATGTATGGAATTAGGCCTTAGAGTTGAAAACCAAGAAAAAGCGGTCTTAGTCAATGAACTGGTAAAAAACTTCATCTTTAAACCCTCTTCTAAAGCCAAATCTCCCAACTCGATTGTATATCGAGCTATGTGCTCGACTGTCGATTCTCCAATTTCTCTTGAAAATTTTGACAACTTGGGTATTTTGTATCCTCGAGGCATTTCTGCCTGTTGGACCCAATCAGGAAATGCCGACGCAAAAAATGGTTGATTGGCATAGCCTATGTTAAAACCAAACCTATTCAATGCTTGCTCGACGACTTGATTGACGTTTTGATTTAGAACGTTTTGACGAAACGATCCAAAAGCACCCTAGTTTATGACCAAATCTTCGTCTTCCTCTTGTCGTAGAATATGTACATTTCCACGTCTCAAAGGAATACGACGATGGAGATGTTGCCGCTCGTCATCTTGTTCAGATCCGTCAATTTGTATAACTTGTGGTCGTTCAACCTATGGTTGAATATTCCTATTGACATTTCCATTGAGATTTCTATTAGTATTTTGGTTATCATCTGGGGTTACAACGCCCAAGGCTCTATTTAACCTGCGTATCTCATTTGCCAATGTCAAGCAGGCATTATTGGTGTTTTCCATTAATGGCGTAATCACTGTACTCATTTGTTGAGTAAATGTATTCACCATGTCATGGTTACTAGAGTCAATTTGTTGTCGGACATTGGCTAATGTAGCCTCTGACAGACCAACAATATTTTGTGGGGGTTGTCTTAGTGGGGATACATGCGGCCTTACTACCGGTTGCTCTTGTCGAGAATGGGTTAATACCATTGACCCTGTTATCCCATTCGCATGACTGGGCATTTGCCCCCCAGTCGATGGCCCTGCCTGTCCAGATGCTTGGGCATCCATCGTCATTCCATTTGGATATGGTATGTATGCAAATGGGGTATTTGGATTGACGGCAGTCGACCCATAAGGCATCCATAGGCAGTCGACCCATAAGGCATCCCATACAAAGGTTGCGTAGTCCCTCTTGGGTTTGAGTTCACAACACTTCATGGAGACAATCCGGTAGTTCGTGGATTTATTTGTTGTAAAATCGGGGAAGTTGGTGACGGGAGTGTTCCTTGGCCAACTTCATCAAATCTATTGACAACTTGAGCGTAAGAAACCCCTCTTCTCGCACCTAAACTATTAGTGCTATTATTCCCTGCATTAGTAGCGTTAGCCCTGGTTGCAAGAATATTGTCAACTGGTGCAATAGCATCCACCGTTGAAGCAGCGGCGTTAGTGCCTACTACGCCTGCATCACTTGCACTACTCATATTCAGAGTTTTGGGAAATAGATGATATTTGAACCACCTTTCCACTCTGTAGACGCATACAATAAATTCGTATGTCAAATTCGTGACACTGTTCGAGTTACTCTAGACTCATCCCACCGGGCGTGCCAATTTGTTAACGTTGGTTTTTGGTTGGTGTCCAAAAATCCCTTTGCAACAAATAATTAAAGATCAGACGAGTGTGGGACCTACGAGTTATGCGGTAATCTCGTCAGAATGTGTGTATGTATTGTCTTCCAAGTATGAATTTGACAAGTTAGTCAAATCTAGTAATATACTGGCAAAGACTCGATGCTATGACAAGTGTACAGGTTTAGGAAAAAGATGTACCGATGATTGTCAATAATGAAACTTGACAACGAAATTGTTTATATTTGAAAAGGGGAATTTGAAATTCAAAAGGAGGAAGTAGTTTTTATGTAGAAAATAACTTCCTGATTGAACTAAGTTTACAATAAAAGAAGAAACATAAGTTTAAAAAGAAAGTTAAGTAGAGTAGGATCTAAGTAATACTACTTGCAAGAAGTAAATGAATTTAATAGAAGAACATAAGAGAAATGCTATAAATGAGTAAGAATAAATGAAGAAATTGAACAGAAGAAATGAAAATGGCATCGAATTTTGCCATAGTATTGAAATAAGAAGGATGGAGGGAATACTTGAATGTAATCCGTCAATCTGCTGTGTGATCGAGATGTGTAGGATGTGTATCAAGTAACCTCCTCTTTTACATTGTAATAACTAGTATTTATAGGCAAATAAAGTAACTACCTAATAGCAACTTCCTATATAAATGACCGCCACATGTCTTTGGCAGTTTTCTTAGGTTTTACATTTAAACTGCTCGTCAAACAACTCTAACAACTGCTCAATTTCTTGAACCGCTCCGCGTCAACTTGATTGTCTTCGACGGTTTGGCTGCTTGACAACTTATCTTGCTAATGCCTTGTCAGTCTTGAGGACTTAGTCATTTTCACACATCTCTGTACGTTTGACAACTCTTCTTAATACTTTGTCAAAAAGCCGGGTTGTCAATTTATCCTTTCTGTCGACCAGTATTTTCTTGTCAACTAAATATTTTCAATACTTAGAAAATATTAGTCATTACTCTGATTCCTTCGTCAGCCAGTCAAATGCATCCGTCAATAATCAGAAATTTCACCCCTAACAGATACGCCCCAAGTTTTACTTTTCGACGACCTTGTTTGTCTGACATGTCAACTGAAGAACTTCTTGTCAACTCCACACTTGTCAATTCTTCTATAATCTTCTGAATTCGACGTTCTTCTTTATGTCAATTTTTTTCTTTTCCATATCTTTGACAATCCTCCCCTCAGTTCTTCCGTCAGCCTGTCGGAATTATTTGTCAAGAGTTTGAAATTCTTCCACTAACAGATGCCCCCCAAGTTGACGGCCTTGCCCGAAAGAATAGCAAAATTTGAATTTTAAATTTCCAACGAATTCTCTCAATTCCGGATTTTCATCCGTTAACTAAACCTCGCTTTAATTTCATCTCTACTTAATAGGGATAATCATAACGTTGCAGGTTTCTCGGAATTCGAACCAGAGGCCTTCACTCCTGTTTAAATAGCAGTCACATCACTGTTGACTTTCCTCTTCTTACCTTTCTTATTCCCTTGCGAAAAACCCTTCTTCTTTAATGGAAAAATCCTTTCCTCTTCCTCACTTCGTTCAATCTCCATGGCAACATCTTCAAAGATGTCGACTTCGGTACCTCGAGCCATGGTTGCTCCTCCTAGGGCAGTAGTTCAAGACCCACTTTTGGAAGAATCTGAGTTATGACAGGAATCTAAGGTAATTTACCATGTTCATGATTCTTCTGTTGCTTTAAGTCCTCCTGCTGTATTCTTGGGTCCTCTTGTAGCCCAAAATGAAATTTCTGAGTATTTACATGGTTCTTTCCCTTCTGCTGACTCAAATGAGGCTATCTTATCTTCATTAACTCCAATCCCCATTCATGTATTTAAAAAGAGCAATAGGATTTTTAGGATGCCTCCTGCCACTCGGTTCGATGCTTACATTAGTTGGCTTGACCGAGTTCAGACTGAAAAACGCAACGTGTGGGAAGAAGCTGGAATTTTTGAATTTATTCAGATTTCTCACCATGTTAAGTTAGTAGATTTTTCTTTAATAGGGGCATCAGTTTTTTTTTTCTGGAATAGAACCACAAATAATTTTCACTTCCCTTATGGGATGATGGGTCCGACTTTATTCCACATGTCGGCTATTACGGGCCTTCGTCCAGATGGCCCTACCATGCATTCCGATTTCGAAGTGGAGAATCAGATTGATGTTTATGTTCCAAAATGCTCTTTCTCTAAATATATAACAGACTTTAGAGGTGGAGACTGATGAGTGTGATTTCACCTCATATTTCATTGATATTTTACATGCATTTTCATATTTTTAATTTGATTTTTGTTAGTTTTTAACTTGGAACGGGTAAGGCGGTTTTGTGGTGTTGTTGTGTAGGAATTAAGGATTAAAATGCTTGAGATTAGCTATAATGAAGCTTGCATGAAGATGGGGCTTGAAAAGTGAAGAAATTGAGCCAAACAGAGTCCATCACGGCCGTGATCGAGTAGAGCTTAAAAGAAAGAATGGAAAAGTCAGAACTGGTCACGGTCAGGCCGTGATGTCCATCATGGCCGTGACATGTCAGTTGAACCAGACCCTCACAAGCAGAACTGATCACGACCTAGCCGTGATGAGCATCACGGCCGTGACTCGCAATATTTGGATCTGAAGAAACTGATTTCATCTGAATTTGTGTTTGATTTGGATTCAAATTACCCTAATCTATAAATAGGGCAATTAGGCAGAGACTTGAGGAGAGGCTTTTGGGGCTGCTACACTTAGGCAAAATTTTAGGATCTTTCTTCTTCTTCTTCTCCTCTTTTAGGTTTTATTTTATGTTGTTGTTAATCAAGCTTGTCATCACCATGGCAATGCTTGAGTAGTAGCTTTATTTCTAGGGATTGGGGCTATGCCCAAGATCTGTTTTTATGTTGTGAATTGATGTTTTACCTTTGTTATTTTCAATTTTGCTTTAGATCTGATTTCTATTGTTTTAATTACTCGTAAATTCGGTGGCCACTTATTTGCGTGTCGTAGATATTCTAAGAAGGAACCTAGCGGTGAACTTTGGTATCGGATCTATAGAATCAGACTTAGGACTTAAATCACGAGAGTTAGAAGCGGTCCTTCGAGGATTAAAGAATTGTCACAAGGCTTAAATGGTTCAATCTAAATTCAACTACCACGAGAGTAGGGGTTGGTTTAATTGGGCACGGTTTTTGTAACCCGAGAGGGAGCATTAACTTATTTAGGATAAATTCGCCTTCAAAGCAATTTCGATAATTAACAAGGGGTAGTCAATTTAGTAACATGAACAATCTTGTTGGTAACCCAATTCCTAGGAATCCCTTTAGATTTGAAAACCCCCAAATTGATTTACTTTTCTGTTTCAATTGATTGCAATTTTGAATTTGATTGCTACTTGATTCTTATTTCAAAAACCAAAACCTTTTCAAAATCCTTTTTATATAGTCCAGTTTAATTGATTTGATAATTAGTTGTTGATAAGCCTCTGGCTTATCTAGTTTTATGACTAGATGAACTAGGGTTTATGTGCCAATTTATTCGAGTTCACTCTCGTTTTCGCCCAAATTTGCCTTGTTTTGTTCCTAAGTTGGACTTTGACTCGTTTTGTGTCTTTTGTGTAGTTTTTAGCTTATTTTGGATAGAATTATGCTTTTGGTTGCTTTTGGTGTTTTCAGGTAAATAAGTGAAGCTCTGAGAATCAAGGAAAGTCAAGAAGCAGCGGGAAAAAGCACTTTTGGAGGTCTCGCCCCGCGAACAGGATTCTCGCCTCGCGAATAATGAAGACTTGGAAGTCAGAGACCATCACGGCCTAGCCGTGATGTGTATCACGGCCGTGACCAAAAACCCACACAAGTCAGAGACCATCACGGCCTGGCCGTGATTCGCATCACGGGCCGTGACAAGAAGGCTCGCGTCGCGAGGGTTTGAATCCCACAGAAGCGCCAGAAACAGAAGCCGTCACGGCCTGGCCGTGATGACCATCACGGCCGTGACGCGTGGCCTCCCTATAAATAAGGCACTGCAGAACAGAATTGGGAGGACTTTTGGCATCAGAACTGATTGTAGATCTTTTAGAATCCTTATTCTGGAGCTGCGTCTCCTCTTCTCTTATCTTATTCTTAGTCTTAGGGTGAGTTCCGATTGTTTGTCTATGAGCATGAGGAACTAATCCCCTCGTCCGAGGGAACGATGAAGCCACCCATGGCGATGTAAATCCGATTTGATGTATGTCTTTCTCCTTTAATTCAATTCTTGTTTTCCAATTCTGATTTGATTGTGTTAATCATATGTATTGCGTGATTGACTTGTTAACGTTGATGAGGCCTAGTCAGCGATTCGCGTTTAGAACTTGAATTGGGATCATCGATCGAATATTGCACGAGAGTGAGTAGGAGATCGGTGCAACCTTATAGGGAACAAGAATTAACCAAATTCGAGATTAGGATTATGAGACCTAGTAAGTAATTAATCCAATCGTCGAATACGTCCTAATGAGTACGAGAGTGGATTTAGGAGAATTTAGGGGTCCCGGTTGACATTGTAATTGAACTTAGGGAGGAATTCATCATCACTTGGGTATGCATGTTGGGTAGGTGGATTTGTGACCTTGGACATTTTAATTTCAGATTTTTAGTTAATTAGTTTAATAGATTGTTAATTGAATTTCGATTCCATTCTCTCTTCTCTCTCTCAACCACCTTCTGTAACTTGACCAAACGTATCGGATTTCCCGCGGATTAGTTGAATTGGTAGCCCAATCCCTGAGTTCGACCTCGGCAATTACTTACCGTGTTTATTTTATTACTTGCGACGACCCGGTACACTTGCCGGCGTCACCAACAAGTTTTTGGCGCCGTTGACGGGGATTGGCACCAACCAATTTTCCTAATTTTAGGGAAGTTTGTTTATTTGGTTAAGTTATTTTTCTTTTCATTTTTATTATTTTTTATTTTTATTTGATATTATCTCTCTCTACTTCTTTGATTCCACTTGGTCTTGCCTTGTTTTGTATGCGAGGTACACGAAGGAATGCTTCCGGGTTGCGAATATTGTAATGGGAACCATGACACTTGGAGTTGTCCGTTCTACTTCCCTCAAGTATATGTGGAACCATGGCATAATGACAGCGTGCCCCAGAACAACTATCAGAGTCAGAATCAGTATTGGGGTGATATGAGTAGAGACCATCCGGATTTCGCTTGGAGTAATGCTGACGATGGTCTAGCCTGGCAACCACAACCTCAACAAAATTGGCAACAACAACCTCAACAGAATGGTGGAAGACAACCTTGGGAGTTGGCTTTTGAGAAGTTGAGTGCGACACTTGAGAAAGTGTCAATCAATACAAACGCAGCCATTGACAAGTTGGCAACTCATACAGGGATGGCACTTCAAAATCTAGAGATGCAGATTGCCCAACTCACAAAGCAACTAAATGAGCATCCCCCAGAGACTTTCCCAGTTGATACCGAGAACGACCCTAAGAGCCAATGCAATGCCACAACAACTAGAAGCAGTGGGGTGTTGGGATATGACTGGGATGTAACTAGTTCTCAGGGAGTTGAGGAAGAACTACCACATGTTGAGGAAGAACAACCGGAGGAAAAGGAATTGACAAGCGACAAGGCCCAGGAACAGCCACATGTTGAGGAAGAGCAACCTAAGGAAGAGGAGTTGGCAAAGGACAAGGCATCGGAGCAAGGGGGTAGGGATCAAGATGAAGATAAAGTGGTAGAGGATTTCACCATGCTTGCCAAGCAACCTGATTTTGATGCGTTAAATAAATATGTTGGCTTGCATGCATGTGTGGACACCTGAGAAGATAGACCCTCCCACTTGTCCGGCACACATCCTCGTGAAGACACCATTTGGCCCGAGAGGAAGTGAGTTCATCAAGACGGAGGTCAATGGAGTTTTCACACTCGTGGCTTGGTGGAAGTATGGATGGAGTCGTATTGCTCTGCGAGGGCCACTTCATAAACCATGGGATCCGGGTGGAGGATCTCACATGATGAGCATCTCTTGGCCTTTGTACCACAGACTATGGGATCCAGGTGGATGCTTCTTAATAAGTCAAGCTCGGGACGTTAAACAAGCGCTTCTTGGGAGGCAACCCAAGCTAGGTATCCCTCTCTTCTCCTAACTTTTGTTTTGTTTTTGTTTTGTTTTTGTTTGTCACTCTTGAATAATTTGAGAAGATCAAGAGTTGTTGTATGAATGTTGTGTCGGCAAGCTTGTTGGATTTTGATTAAATTGAGCATAAATGGATTGCATGAATTATATTGACCATTGATGATTTCCCCCTAGGTTCTAATAATAGTAAAGTTGATCCCCACTTAAAAATTGAAAATTGAACTTTGAGATTTATTGTGATTACTTGATTTATGATAAGTTTGGGGTGAGGGGGTGCACACACTAGGAATCGTATCTCGGTCAAACAATTTGCAAAATGTCCAGGTGAGGATTTGAGCCTCCAACTCTGTTTTTGAATGTGTGAATCACTTTTAAGTTGCACTTTCCCGAATTTGCTTGAATCTCTTATTGGTTTGTATGATTATGTGTTGCATCACATGATTTAGGCGATTTTCTTTGAAATAACTACTTGGCCTAAAATGAACCATCCCTCATGCATGTTCCCTAGTCAACCACATTGAGCCTAATTAGCCTATTGTTTCTTTATGACCCTATATTATGAGCCGAAATCTGGAAAAAAAAAAAAACCATGTTAACCCAATCCTAGGATTAGGAGAGCATGGAAGCTTAATGAGAAAAGAGTTGTGAGAAACTAAGTTTGGGGTGGCTACGAGGTGATATGTCATATTGGGATGAGAAAAAGAAAATAAAGGTTGACCCAAGGCAAAAAGAAAAGAAAAGAAAAGAAGAAAACAAAAAAATTGCCAAAAGAAAAGGGGCAAAACAAAAAGATTAGCAAGGAAAAGGATGTAGTCACCCGAGCCCAAATGAAAAATGGAAAAAGGAATTTGAGTGGAAAAAGTGTCAAAATGCTCATGCTCTCTTAGTTCCTAGGGACTTAAGCCTAAATATCCTTCATTATCCTACCCTTAGCCAGGCCCCATTACAACCTTTAAAAGACCTTCTGATGTTGCATGCATGTTTTCGTGGGAACTACTTTTGAGATGAAAATAAAATTCATGGGAAGTGCTCTTAGAATGTGAAAGTGAGTGAAAAGTTGATAGCCTAGACAAACTTGAGCGAATGAGTGAAATACTAAATGCCCTTGTGAGGAAGGCAATTGTTTGAGATAGGTGATCTTCCTTTGTGTGTATCTCTGATCCTCAACTTAGAGTAATGATGGAATGAATGATAAATTCTCAATTGTTTAGAGTAAATGAATGTGGGGATTACATTGATGTAAGGGGGGGGGGGGGAGATCATTGGAGAAAAACTGTTTTGATTGCATGAAATTTGTGCGAAATCGATTGATTCCTTTAGGCTTGCCAAGTCTTGAGTCGTTTTTGAGTTTTAGCTTGCTTGGGGACAAGCAAGGTTTAAGTTTGGTGTGTTTTGATAAGCCTCTGGCTTATCTAGTTTTATGACTAGATCAACTAGGGTTTATGTGCCAATTTAGTCGAGTTCACTCTCGTTTTCGCCCAAATTTGCCTTGTTTTGTTCCTAAGTTGGACTTTGACTCGTTTTGCATCTTTTGTGTAGTTTTTAGCTTATTTTGGATAGAATTATGCTTTTGGTTGCTTTTGGTGTTTTCAGGTAAATAAGTGAAGCTCTGAGAATCAAGGAAAGTCAAGAAGCAGCGGGAAAAAGCACTTTTGGAGGTCTCGCCCCGCGAACAGGATTCTCGCCTCGCGAATAATGAAGACTTGGAAGTCAGAGACCATCACGGCCGTGACCAAAAACCCACACAAGTCAGAGACCATCACGGCCTAGCCGTGATGTGTATCACGGCCGTGACCTAAAACCCACACAAGTCAGAGACCGTCACGGCCTGGCCGTGATTCGCATCACGGTCCGTGACAAGAAGGCTCGCGTCGCGAGAAATCCTTCGCGTCGCGAGGGTTTGAATCCCACAGAAGCGCCAGAAACAGAAGCCGTCACGGCCTGGCCGTGATGACCATCACGGCCGTGACGCGTGGCCTCCCTATAAATAAGGCACTGCAGAACAGAATTGGGAGGACTTTTGGCATCAGAACTGATTGTAGATCTTTTAGAATCCTTATTCTGGAGCTGCGTCTCCTCTTCTCTTCTCTTATTCTTAGTCTTAGGGTGAGTTCCGATTGTTTGTCTATGAGCATGAGGAACTAATCCCCTCGTCCGAGGGAACGATGAAGCCACCCATGGCGATGTAAATCCGATATGATGTATGTCTTTCTCCTTTAATTCAATTCTTGTTTTCCAATTCTGATTTGATTGTGTTAATCATATGTATTGCTTGATTGACTTGTTAACGTTGATGAGGCCTAGTCAGCGATTCGCGTTTAGAACTTGAATTGGGATCATCGATCGAATATTGCACGAGAGTGAGTAGGAGATCGGTGCAACCTTATAGGGAACAAGAATTAACCAAATTCGAGATTAGGATTATGAGACCTAGTAAGTAATTAATCCAATCGTCGAATACGTCCTAATGAGCACGAGAGTGGATTTAGGAGAATTTAGGGGTCCCGGTTGACATTGTAATTGAACTTAGGGAGGAATTCATCATCACTTGGGTATGCATGTTGGGTAGGTGGATTTGTGACCTTGGACATTTTAATTTCAGATTTTTAGTTAATTAGTTTAATAGATTGTTAATTGAATTTCGATTCCATTCTCTCTTCTCTCTCTCAACCACCTTCTGTAACTTGACCAAACGTATCGGATTTCCCGCGGATTAGTTGAATTGGTAGCCCAATCCCTGAGTTCGACCTCGGTAATTACTTACCGTGTTTATTTTATTACTTGCGACGACCCGGTACACTTGCCGGCGTCACCAACAGTTGTCATTTGAGATCACGGTCTCAGTGGGATCGATATCTTTTTATTACTTGGCGACGAATTCGGTACACTTGCCGGAGTCACGCGACATTAGAGACCACGAACCCGTGACGGACACTGAACACGTAGCCTTTCTGTTTCTTTGGATATGTACCTATGTCTTTTGTAGCAAATCTGCTACTTTGATTGCTTGATATGTTCTTCTTGCCAATCTTTTGTCAACTGGCTAGAGATTAGCCTTGGGCCAATATGTTTTGGCTAATCTTTATGACAGTATGAGTATGTTAGTTGATACTGTCAGATCTAAGCAAAATAAAACCAACATAGAAGGGCCTCTTTGGCTTCTCCAGTTGTGGTTAAATGCCGTCTCAGAGCGTCAATTTTCATACAAAGCTCCTTCGGACTTGTCAATTGATACTTATGGCTCTTATCTCTGTTATGTGTCTGCTGAATCTTTGTCAAGAGATGAAACTGCCAACTTTAAGTTCTACTTCAAAATCTTTCACTCTCTTTCCTCCACCTCTTCAAAGATCAATTTCTCTCCTTTTATTGACCGAAAGTACGGTCCGGAGTGGTTTACTAAACTAAGTACCACCATATCTAAATCCAACAAGTCAATTTGGACTAAATTTCTTTGCCAAAAAGTCATTTTTGTTGATGGTCCTAATTTCAAAACCCATAGAATCTATCTTCATTTGCCCAATACCACTGGTTGTCAGCTTGGTTTCTGTCAAGCTATTCCTGCTCCTTACTCGTCAAACCCTGATGAGAACTTTATTGGTGCCAAAGCTCCAACATCTGAGAATATTGTGCCCATCAGTGATGAGGATAAAGATCGTAGGGCCTTCTTACAACCTGTCTCATTCTCTATCTTCCATGGAGTCACTCAAAGCTTCCTTAACTGGTGGGATGAGTATTATTCCAACCATCGTCTGAGTTTAAAGACCTGCTTGAGTTGTATTGAAGACACTGTGGGTAACGGTGATGATTCTCCCATGCAGGAACAGGATCCGACATAAAAAACTCGAGGTGAACTTTATAAAGAAATTCAAGCCTTTGAAAAATTTTACAAAATCAAGTGGAATCCCTTGAGACCATTTGATATGGTTCGTCATGTCAATAGTATTTTAGCTGAAGCCAGAAGGAGGCATGACAATAAGGAATCTGAAAGGCTTGCCAAGTATCGGGGCATTCCCAATATGACCAGGGAATATCTTGACAGTTTAAAGGCCCCTTTCCCAAAACTGGTGCCTATTCCTTGTGCCCCTTTTGGTTTAGCTGATTCACACCAGAGAAAGCCGACGAAAGGAGGTAACGTTTTCTTTCTAGAAAGCGTGAGTGCTTATGTTGACCCTTTTGAAAAACCAAATCCAGTTACCTTCGCTCGTCGGTTTCTCCAACCTTATGACGACTTTGGATTCCATTCGCAAATTCTAACTTGTAATTCAGGTATTTACTCGTCGAATAACTTTTTCTTCTTTGGCTTTTTGGCTGACAATCAACTTATTTATGTTGTTATTGACAGCTATTCCTCTTGACAAGCCTCTCCCTTGTAAGTCTAAATCTGATGTACTGTCTGAAAGAGCACTTGAGGATGACGATGAGGATGAAGACGTAATCCCTGTGGCGGCCAAAACTGTCAAGAAAAGCTCACGGCCGACCAAAGCTTTTGTTTCTAATCCTCAGACAAAAGGCTCTAAGAAAAGAAAAGAGAAAGCTGCTCCTTCCGATCTTCCTTCCAAGAAATCAAAGTCTACTAAAAGCTTTTCAATTTCGGCAGCCTCTGATGCCGGCAAAGCCTCCACTGGATCTAAGGTCCAAGACATCATTGTTAGCTCCTCCAACACTTCTCCCTCCAACTAATCCAAGGTAAAAGTTTTAAGTTGATCTATCAAGTTACACCCTTTTGTTCACAACCTTTCATTTTTATCTTGACAGAAAGAGAAAGTCGTCGAGACTATTCCCGTGACTGAAAAGGCAAGTGTTGATGTTGACTTGATGTCTTCGGACTCTAACCTGGTATTTCCATTGATCTTGTCATCTTCCTTTATATATATATATATGTATATATATATTCCCATTTTCAAAATCTCTTCAGATTGAAGATTCAATGACTATTCAGGAAATTATCACCAAGACTGTCGAACCAATGAATCGATCTGACTTAGAGGTACAGGTTGACAGAACTTTAGGAAGCACTATTGTCGACATCAGAGGCCTGACGGATGATCCTCAACCTCTTGAATCCCATCCAGAAATGCCCCCCAGCCCTCATCATCTCACTTTAATCATTCCGACTTCCATTGTCGACACCTCAGTCGAGACTGCCGTCATGATTGAAATTCCGGATGAGGATATTGACATAGAAGCCCTGCTGGCTGAAACAACTCCTATTATTCCTTCTCCACCTGCCGTCAGACCTCCAATCATGAAGTCTCCTGACCCTAAACCGGCCCTTCACTTCAACACTTGGATTAATATGTTGTCGGAAGTGAGCCAAAAAGAGTCGACACTTTCTGCCAATTCTTCATCAACTCAACATGACTCCAGTGATTCTCGGGTCGTCAACCATATGCATAACCTCCAGGCTCTTCTTGGCAATTCTTTTAATGCACTTTTATCTAATGCCAGCATCCAACAAGAGCTGTCACGACTCATCAAGGAGATCACCCCTCTTCATTCCAATCTCCCCATGTTGAGCCGCACGCATTTTCTCTCAATCTATAAATTCTGGGAGCGACTCTCTGGAAAGTTAGAAAGGATGACTTCTGTCATTCCTTCTTATGAAGAGGAAGAAAAGACCAAAGATGATCTCTTAGTTCGCTTCCGTGATCTGGAAACTTCCAAGCAAAAGGAACTTGACCTTATTTCCACTGGAATTCATACTAAAAAGAGTCTCCTGGAGTATCGGAAGAAACTGTTGGCAAAGATTGAATTGACAAATCGGAAATGTGCCAAGTTTGACAAAGCTCTAGAAAAGAGTAGAGACAAAGTCAAGGCTATTGATGACGAATCTATCCAACTTGGCCGGAAAGCCGAAAGTGTAGTTGGCAAACTCCGCGCACTACAGCCTGAATATGAAGCTGCTGCTGTTGACAAGACTGACCTTTCTTTTGCATGGGATCAGTTATCCTTTGATTTCAACTGAGGCCAAAATTGATACTTATAATCCTTTTCTTTGTCAAACCCTAATTTTGTGACCTCTGACAATCGTTGATTAATAATAAAAATGCCTTTTTCCTTATTCGCGCGTTTACCTACTGTTTAATTTTACTGCATGTTTCCAATCAACTTCGTAACTCATGCTTACCAAGTCGGCATAAATGCCATAACAAATTTCGAAACTTTGGTAAGCCACCTCGCATTAAATGTCTCTCTGCACCAACTATAAATAATGAGGTTTGCAAATCAACAATTTCATAGTTGGGTATTTCACATAATATGCTTTCTTCTAAAAAAGGCTTTCATTTATTCTTCTTTCTTCCCCCATGGGAGTCTGACCTTACCACCTTAAGATTTCAGACCAAAGTTTCTTCTTTAATGGTCATATCCTTAGTGAAGGTCAATAACCAACATAAAAAATGCAGTGAAGGTCAGCAACCAACGTAACATCTAGAGCTGACCTCGCTGCACATTTGGGGAGAAGCCGATCTCATTACGGAACGAGTGCATCTTGCTCTAGATCCATCATCTTCATCCTGGAAGGTAGTGGTTTTCCTTTGGTGTCATCTTTATTGCACCATAGCAACTACAACCTTCTGGGTTAAATGATGGTGAGATCTTCTTCTTCTCGTCTCCTTCTTTGCACATCCTCGACATATGGAGTAGCTGAAACCTCATCAAATGGGGAATGAAGCCTCAACAAATTAGATTATACCTCTGCATTGTCGAAGGGAGGAAGATAAAATGTTGCTGATGCATAGCCTTATACTCTAGGATTAGATTAACGTTGATTGACAATTTGATTTCTGATAGCATATTGTCATATTGCCAATCTCTATATGGCTTGGATTGACAACCTATGCTTTTGACAATATTTTATTGTATTGCTAATTTAGTGAATGTTCTCGTTTCTTTTCACTTGGTGTCAATTTTTACTTCCAACATTGTCGATTTATATTCCTTCAAATACTTGCCATTAATTGACCTAATTTTCAAACCAGTATCAACATTGACCGCTGCATAAGCATTTCCAGAAAATGCTTTATCAATTCTAAATGGTCCTTCCCACTTGGGTGACCATTTTCCATATTCTCGACAACTTTTATCTATGGGCAATATGACTTTCCACACCAGACCATCTACCTTAAATGATTTAAACTTAACTCGACTATCATAGAACTTTGCAATTCTTTCCTTCCGTCGAATCAAATTTTCTAATGCAATCAACCTTTCATCACTTAACTCATCCAATTCGTCCAGCATTGCATTCCAATATTGGTTGGTAGGCAAGTCATTTTGCCTCTGAATGCGAGTAGACTGAAGATTGATTTCGACAGGTAACACAGGATCGTGTCCATAAGTTAGCCGATATGGTGAAGTTCCTGTCGACTGCCTTGGTGAATTTCTATATCCTCACAGTATTTGATCAAGAGTATTATGCAAATTCCTAGGTTGTCGACCCACATGCCTTTTAATAAGACCAATAATGATGTTATTTATGGCCTCAACTTGGCCATTGGATTGTGCATAGTAGGGAGCAGATGTAAGCATCTTTATCTATCTAGAGTTGGCATATTCTATAATTTTCTTCCCAGTAAAAACTGACCCTTGATCAGTTGTCAATGTTTGTGGAATTCCAAACCGACAAACTATATGATTTTCATTGAAATCAATTACGTCTTCTTGGGTAACTACTTTAAGGCAAACTGCTTCTACCCATTTGGTAAAATAGTCCACTCCAATTAGAATAAATTGATGTCCTTTCGATGAAGTGGGATGTATTTGACCAATCAAATCCAAAGCCCATCCTCTGAATGGCCACATAGGCCGACAATCTTCTTAGATGTGTTTCAAAGCTCATTGTCGGAACTGGACCGAGACTTGTCGGTGTCTTCCTTTATCTTTACGCTAAACTGACTGAGGAGGCTTGCTTCTAACGCATCCTTATCAATGACCCCTTCGTTGGCAGTCACAGGTCTGACATTTGGCGAATATATTTTGAAGTCCACATGTAACTGCTGGGTGTAACACGCATTATCGTCTGCTTCGACGATCTCCACTTGATCTTGCTCGTTCCACATGATTATTTTCTGGTGCATTGTCGAAGGAATTGCTCCCACAACATGAATCCTATCCCTGCCAAGTAATAAGTTGTAGCTTGATTTGGCTGGAATTATCACGAACAATGTCATTCTCTCGACAGTGCCAACCTGGATGTTGAGAAGTACGACACCATCTGACGGAGTTGTTTTTCCACTGAAATCGCAAGACCATATATCCGCTTAATTAAGTCCGACTGATCTTTTCCTAGCTTCTTAAACATTGCCCTAGGCATCAAATTGACAGTAGCTCCTCCATCAATCAGAACTCTATTATTGGGTCTCCCATCAATTATGGCCTTTACATGCAATGGCCTCAAATGATTTCTTTGTTCGTCAGTGGGCTTTTCTAACTGGGATACATTGTCGAACACGGTGACCAAATTCTCTTGGACATACATCCAACAATCATCTGGATTTCTGTCATTGTCTACCATATCCTCATCGTCGGAAAAATCCACTTCAAGATATCCTTCATACTCCGATGGGATGACGGAAATCAATCCTACATTCATCATCATGCTTGGTTCCAGGATGATTTCATTCTCTGGATCCTCGTCTAAGAATGCACTTCCTACAGTTCTTCCATGATTTCTTCTCAAATCATCGTCATCGTCTGATCCTGACCTTTCTGACAGGGGCCGGGCTATCCCTGCACCACAGTTATCCAGTGCCTTGATGATGTTGCAAATATCTTCATTTTGGCTATCTATGTCCATGCCTCTGCTGGTGTTAATATCATCATTCGGATCGTTCAATGCCTCAATGACAGCATCAAAGGACAATTCTTCCATGGTCAACTCACATTCAGGTTTGAATGTTGCCAACTGATGATCTTGCATTCTCGCCTCGAACTTCTTCTCAAGCCCTGCTACCTTTTCCATGTCTACCAATCCAACCGACCATTTGCCTGTGGATTTTGTTGGTGGTGACTACATTTCTAAGGCCTTTTTTTCTGCACAGATTTGCGACATAGGTTTCTTTGGCTTGTTTTGAGTAGCAAGCATCTTCATGTCAACCTCCATTGGGTGAGCCTCTATCACGCTCTTCATTTTGACAGCTCCACTCTTGTCATCTACGTTGTCAGCTGTTGCAAACAAACAACCAGTATCACGCGAAGGCATCTCTTTTATGGTGACACCTCCTTGCCTGACAAGCTTCTTCTTTTGAGCCTGTCGGAGCCTCTGCAGCCTCCTCTTTTGGCTCTTAGAGATGGCCAACTGAGTTGACGATCCTGATAAGCCAGGTCCTGTCATCTGAGCATTCTGAGCTAGCTGGCCCTTTCGGTAATTCTCATTCCAAAAGGGTGGATTGTGGTCACTGACCTTGTTTTTTCTAACCCATGTCTGCTTTTGTAACTCTGGATAACGAGCCGTGGTAGAATTCTTTACCCATTGATCCACCATTACATTGGACGGGGGTTTCCTAGTCTTGACAGAATTGAATCTGCCACCGACAAAGCCGTTGTTTCCCACTGATCCTCTGATCGGCTCTTTAAGCCAACCTCTGGTGTGGTTTTGTATGGGTCTTATCTGATGCATGTGTTGTTGATGGCTATTTGCCTGCCTGTTAACAACAGGTGCAACACTTCTGTATATACTGTTAGATCGAGCATGGTTGCTCGAGTGTGAAAATATGGCTTGGTTACCACCATTACGAGACTCAGTACTGTCACGTGGGTGATACGATGATGGTTTCTGCGCCTTGGCCTCCTCGGCAACCACTTCGTCATAAAATGCTTCACATCTTGGGCAAACCTTAAGTACGCCACCAAATTTCTTGCGTGTCATGAAATCGACAAGAGGTTCTCCCGGCTTTGGATAAACATCAAATGAATCCGACAGATCCATCTGGATATTTTGCCCAGCCCTGATGTTGACCATGCCTATTCCCATAGGGACTCAGCGGTCTGTCTTGTCAACTTCAGGACCAAAGGGTTCTGTATCAACCTTCATGTCTGGTTTCTTGTCTGAAAATTTTAATCTTCCTTCTGCCAAACCTTTCTAAATGATGTCCCTAAAATGAATACAATCATTAGTTACATGACCAAAAGTGTTGTGATATTTACAGTACTTCTGATCCTTAATCTCATGGGCTTTCAAAAGCCTATGGTCATCTGACAACTTTAACTTCTTATCTTTGAGTAATATGTCAAATATTTGATCGGCTTTGGTCACATCAAATGTATACACTTTCTTAATAATGAAAGGAATCCTTTCTTTCGCCCTCGCAGGCTTCAAAGTTTGGCATATATAAGATGGACCATTTTTTAATTCAACGTAATATACCTCATGTTCCTCAGAATCGTTGCCTTCCTCATCGGATTCACTACATCCGACAAAGTTAACCTTTTCTCTTTTGAGGAACTTCTTCTGTTTGAAAACCTTTTCGGCTTTCAATTTTTCAATTTGTCGGACTTTATCTCCTAACTGGGCAAGATCAATTAGATGCTGGTTGACCAACTTCTTCCTAATATGATAATCTAGACCCCCAGCAGCCATCTTTACTATTTCTGCCTCAGGGATAGGGGTGAAGCAACGACTCCTCATTTGACGGAATCGGGCAAGGTAGTCATCGACAGACTCGTTATTCATCCTCTTAATGCCAAATAAATCTGTCAATCCTATTTTTAGGTCACCCCTAAAGAATTGATCATGAAAACTCCTCTCTAATTGATTCCAGGAATGTATGGAATTAGGCCTTAGAGTTGAAAACCAAGAAAAAGCGATCTTAGTCAATGAACTGGGAAAAAACTTCATCTTTAAACCCTCTTCTAAAGTTAAATCTCCCAACTCGATTGTATATCGGGCTATATGCTCGACTGTCGATTCTCCACTTTCTCCTGAAAATTTTGACAACTTGGGTATTTTGTATCCTCGAGGCATTTCTGCCTGTTGGACCCAATCAGGAAATGCCAACGCAAAAAATGGTTGATTGGCATAACCTATGTTAAAACCAAATCTATTCAATGCTTGCTTGACGACTTGATTGATGTTTTGATTTAGAACGTTTTGACGAAACGCTCCAAAAGCACCCTGGTTTATGACCAAATCTTCATCTTCCTCTGGTCTTAGAATATGTACATTTCCACGTCTCAAAGGAATCCGATGATGGGGCTGTTGCCGCTCGTCATCTTGTTCAGATCCGTCAAGTTGTATAACTTGTGGTCGTTCAACCCGTGGTTGATTATTCCTATTGACATTTCCATTGAGATTTCTATTAGTATTTTGGTTATCATCTGGGGTTACAACGCCCAAGGCTCTATTTAACCTGCGTATCTCATTTGCCAATGTCAAGCAGGCATTATTCGTGTTTTCCATTTATGGCGTAATCACTGTACTCATTTGTTGAGTAAATGTATTCACCATGTCATGGTTACTAGAGTCAGTTTGTTGTCGGACATTGGCCAATGTAGCCTCTGACAGACCAACAATATTTTGTGGGGGTTGTCTTAGTGGGGATACATGCGGCCTTACTACTGGTTGCTCTTGTCGAGAATGGGTTACTACCATTGACTCTGTTATCCCATTCGCATGACTGGGCATTTGCCCCCCAATCGATGGCCCTGCCTGTCCAGATGCATGGGCAGCCATCGTCATTCCATTTGGATATGGTATGTATGCAAATGGGGTGTTTGGATTGACGACAGTCGACCCATAAGTCATCCCATAGGCAGTCGACCCATAAGGCATCCCATACAAAGGTTGCGACAAAGGTTGCGTTGTCCCTCTTGGGTTTGAGTTCACAACACTTCGTGGAGACAATCCGGTAGTTGGTGGATTTATTTGTTGTAAAACCGGGGAAGTTGGTGACGGGAGTGTTCCTTGGCCAACTTCATCAAATCTATTAACAACTTGAGCGTAATAAACGCCTCCTCTCGCACCTAAACTATTAGTGCTATTATTCCCTGCATTAGTAGAGTTAGCCCTGGTTGCAGGAATATTGTCAACTGGTGCAATAGCATCCACCATTGAAGCAGCGGCGTTAGTGCCTACTACGCCTGCATCACTTGCACTACTCATATTCACAGAGTTTTGGGAAATAGATGATATTTGAACCACCTTTACACTCCGTAGACGCATACAATAAATTTGTATGTCAAAATTCGTGACACTGTACGAGTTACTCTAGACTCGTCCCACTGGGCGTGCTAATTTGTTAACGTTGTTTTTTGGTTGGTGTCCAAAAATCCCTTTGTTACAAATAATTAAAGATCAGAAGAGTGTGGGACCTACAAGTTATGCGGTAATCTCATCAGAATGTGTGTATGTATTGTCTGCCAAGTATGAATTTGACAAGTTAGTCAAATCTAGTAATATACTGGCAAAGAATCGATGCTATGACAAGTGTATAAGTTTAGGAAAAAGATGTACTGATGATTGTCAATAATGAAACTTGACAACGAAATTGTTTATATTTGAAAAGGGGAATTTGAAATTCAAAAGGAGGAAGTAGTTTTTATGTAGAAAGTATCTTCCTGATTGAAATAAGTTTACAATAAAAGAAGAAACATAAGTTTAAAAAGAAAGTTAAGTAGAGTAGGATCTAAGTAATACTACTTGCAAGAAGTAAATGAATTTAACAGAAGAACATAAGAGAAATGCTAGAAATGAGTAAGAATAAATGAAGAAATTGAACAGAAGAAATGAAAATGGCATCGAATTTTGCCATAGTATTGAAATAAGAAGGATGGAGGGAATACTTGAATGTAATCCGTCAATCTGCTGTGTGATCGAGATGTGTAAGATGTGTATCAAGTAACCTCCTCTTTTACATTGTAATAACTAGTATTTATAGGCAAATAAAGTAACTACCTAGTAGCAACTTCCTATTTAAATGACTGCCACATGTCCTTGGCAGTTTTCTTAGGTTTTACATTTAAACTGCTCGTCAAACAACTCTGACAACTGCTCAATTTCTTGAACCTCTCCGCGTCAACTTGATTGTCTTCGACAGTCTGGCTGCTTGACAGCTTATCTTGCTAATGCCTTGTCAGTCTTGAGGACTTAGCCATTTTCACACTTCTCTGTACTTTTGACAACTCTTCTTAATACTTTGTCAAAAAGCTGGGTTGTCAATTTATCCTTTCTGTCGACCAGTATTTTCTTGTCAACTAAATATTTTCAATACTTAGAAAATATTAGTCATTACTCTGATTCCTTCGTCAATCAGTCAAATGCATCCGTCAATAATCAGAAATTTCACCCCTAACAGATACGCCCCAAGTTTTGCTTTTCGACGGCCTTGTTTGTCTGACATGTCAACTGAAGAACTTCTTGTCAACTCCACACTTGTCAATTCTTCTATAATCTTTTGAATTCGACGTTCTTATTTAAGTCAATTTTTTTCTTTTCCATATCTTTGACAATCCTCCCCTCAGTTCTTCCGTCAGCTTGTCGGAATTATTTCTGTCAAGAGTTTGAAATTCTTCCACTAACACTACCATTTCGTGATTCGTTGTTACTTTGACAAAAAATTTGCAGCAATTCATTGCTTTTGTGGTTTAACATCAATACTTTTATGCGTATTTGTGCTTTACGCAAATTTAAGCATCCATGTGCAAATAATTGTCACAATTCATAAGCAATCTATGTGCAAAACATTGTCATTTCAACGCTTCGAATTTGAAGTTAGGATTCCATCTTCTAAACTCTTGCTTTAGACTACATGATAATAATGTTAATGCTTTCTTTGGAAAAAGAGAAAATGATAAAAAAATGAGTAGAAAAAATAAAGTGGACAAATAATAAATAAATACAAAATATAGGTGAAATATACGTATTGAAAAAAATAATATAGAATTAGCTATTTATTTGCACAGCAAATTAGCTTACAGCTTCTTTCTGTTGTCCTATGTGGCAATGCCTCTCGGCTCACTCTTAACTTTTTCGTTTCCCCCGAATTTGAATAAGTTTAGATAAGTTCAAATTCTGGTGACAAACACTCTAGTTAAGAGATTACGAAACTTAAGGGTCAGTTCCCTGCTCTAAGCAGCCGACGACTCATTAAAAAATGTCTAACCATGTTCATATGGTCTCTATGAATTCCTAGTGGAAATATAACACTGAGTTAGTGCAAATATGACGGAAAGGAATAATGTAGTGTAAAAGGTTGCCAATATAGAAGACCAAATCAAACTTGTATTGCTTAAAAAGGCAACTTGAAATTTTTAAAAAAATAATAAGATAGGAGACCGAAAATGCATTCTAGCTTTAAAATTTTAAAATAACATGTAACTCATGATACCATTTGAGCTTAACCTAACTCGGGACATGTCCACAAGCAAGCCACCAAATAAAAAACCCAAATCACTCTTCACTCATAATTCTTCTCCCTCCGAAAGCAAAGACTTAGGGCTCATGTTATTTATTTTCACTTCCCTGTTTTTGTTTTTTATTTGACAAAAATATTATATTATTCTTATTTTATTTCCTGTTTTCAAATATTTGTATAGGAATAAGTGAATTTTTTTTACTATTTCTAATACAAATACATGAAAACAAAAAATGGATTGAAAATTAGATGACATTTTTATGATTATTAATAAAAATAATAAATGAAAAAAATTGAAAACAAATAAACCATTGGAGAAAAGATAAATATGTACAAGGCTTAATTGCACTTTTGATCCTCCTACTATTGGTTGTGTGTGATTTTCGTCCCTATAGTTTTTTTTTGTGCACATTTGGACCTCCTATTTTTTCGATGTTGTAAATTTGGTCTTTTCATCTAATGTCCGTCAATTTTTCAATGATTAATAGAGAGAAATCACCGCTTCAAGTGCATAGAACATCTGGTTAAGCTTATGTGATAAATGACCCTGTGGTAGAACAAAAAAAAAGGTTCCGAAAAGGAGAGATAAAAGTAGTAAATAGTATAGAGCAGTCATTGAATCATGTTGAATCAGAGAGGTGATGATGCATAATGCACTTTCTTAGTTTTGCACACACACCTCTCAGTGTATCACTCTTTGATTCTATAATTCTCACGCATACCCACAAGGAAATAGAAACTTGAGGCTTAGCAAAGTGTATTGGATGAATTACTTCACTTTGTTGATTAATGAATGTATTTATACAGAAAGTCCCAGATGGACCAAGGTTATTCAACTAACAATGTAACTGATCAATTAATCATACCAACTAACTAATTAACTAACAGAAAAACTGAATTACAACTAACACACCCCCTAAATTCGGATTTCCCAATGATTTTACTCCAAGCTTGCTCCTCAGACTTGGT
Source organism: Sophora flavescens (assembly GCA_030762895.1). Classification (NCBI taxonomy): domain Eukaryota; kingdom Viridiplantae; phylum Streptophyta; class Magnoliopsida; order Fabales; family Fabaceae; genus Sophora; species Sophora flavescens. The sequence continues at coordinate 105,259,745 of CM061063.1, forward strand.
AATCTCACTGTCTTCCATGGTTTGGTTGGTATGTCTGCAAGTTGATCATCACTCTTGCAATACTCAAGCTCCAATATTCTTTTATTAACTTAATCTCTCAAGTAATGAAAACATGTCTCAATATGTTTACTTCTTCCATAAGTCACAGGATTCTTTGCCAAATTAATTGTCGACTTGTTGTCCATTATCCGCTTCATTGGAATAATTCCAATAAGGTTCAACTCATCTAGTAGTGTTGCCAACCATACTGCCTGGCAGACACCCAATGATGCTATCCATATTCAGCTTCACAAGAAGATAGTGCTACAATGTTTTGCTTTTTGGACCTCCAAGAAATTGAGCCATTGCAACACATAAAAAGGTAACCTGATATGCTTTTTCGGTCCTCTTTATCACCACACTAATCATAGTCATTATATCCAATCACTTCTGCCTTCACTCCCTGGCCTTCATTTTCACCAGCTCCCAAGTATGATTCTTCTCAATTGAGCTCAGCTCCTCTTTCATAGCCACCACCCATTTCTGATAAGTTATTGCCTCCTCAAAAATCATAGGTTCTGTTTCAGTAAACATGGCCAAATGAACCAAGCATCCTTCTGCATTCACAACACTATCAGGCATGATCTCATAATCATTTAATCTTTGAGGTAGCTGCATGATTCTCTGAGGTCTTTGTGGTTGAGTAACAATTGCTGGTTCTAATTCAGCCGAATGATCTTTCTCCCCCCAATTCTATCATCTAGTCTCATTAATAATCACATCCCTGCTCACCATAAGTTTCTTTTTCCTTGGATCAAACAGTTTGTAAGCTCTTGTTGGATGGTATCCGAGAAAGATCATCTCCTCACTTCTATCATCCAATTTTCTCCTTACTTGTTCTAGTACATGTTTGAGTACAAACAAGGAAATAGAAACTTATACTTAACAAAGTGTATTGGTTAGGGGTGTAACGGGTCGGTTTGGTTCGGTTTTAGGCAGGAAAAAAATCCGAACCAATCAAATTTGATCAGTTCAATTTTTTACGTTTTTTATTACCAGACTAGACCTGAACCAAATCAAACTGATGGAGTTCGGATTGGATCGGTTCGGGTGGTGGGGTCACACACTTAAAATGAGAAAATTGAACTGAGAAATTAAAAGAAAGGCTTAAGTGTGCATAACAATCAGATTATTGATAGAAATCTAACTGAAATCCGCGAAGATAATTAGATGCAAGTGTTTCTCCCATTTTCTCTTCCCTCCTATTAAAATCAGCAAACGTACAAAAAGTAATTTAGCCAATTAAAATCACACGCACAATAATAAGAGTTCAGCAAATGTGCAATTAAGCCCATATGCAAGTGCAAGTGCAAGTGCAATTGAACGATTCTCAAGGAAAAACCAAACTCACGACCCATTCTTTCCCAAAACCCCATTTCTCCTCCCAACTCACTGAACCCAGCCATTTCACCGAAACACATACCATTTTTTTCTCAGCCACCAAATCCTTCAAATGCAGTTGCTCTAACGTACGTCCCTTATTCACCTCATCTGCTCGGCCTTGCTCCCTGCAAGACGACATCGGCTGCCTCTCCTCCGCAGAAATCGAGACTGGAACCGCCACCACTGGTAGGTTTGATGAAACCCTATCCTTTCTTCTTAATTTTACTCTTTGTGGGAAAAATCCCTCGTCACAGTGATAATTGATTATGCAACCTTAATTACGTGCATTACATGGTCTATACTCCCTTTTTTTTTCCTTTTCCTGTTTTCCTGTTTTTTTTCCCTACGCTACTACTTATGATGCATGAAAGAAAGAAATACTATGGCCATAGGGATAGAAGGTAGGGGAAACCCTAGCTAGTATGAGCTCAATGCTTGTGTAATGACATATAAGGAATGTTAATGATGAGACTTGGGCCTTGTTTGGATGGTACAACTTTTAGCTTATTAGAACTTCTCTGATCGTATATAAGTGCTTTTATGTTAAACGAGTGTTTCGATGAGCTTAAATACATCCCAAAAGCTGTTTTTACCTTATTTCATTAAATCAGTTTTTTCAGCTTCTTGAAAAACCTTGTGCTAAAACTTATACAAGAAGCTATTTTACATATTTTATTAAAAGCGTTTCTTCGAATATGTATCCGAACACTGAATAACTTAATTTAAAAGAAGTTTATGACATGAAAGATTTTCGCATAAGCTCTTGAATAAGTTGTTTACCTAAACAAGACCTAAGAAGAAAGGATGAGATAGAATGTAAAATATTAACATCTAGAATGTTTCAACAAAATTGTTTTAAGGAAAGACGTGTTATTTCTCCAAAAAAAAGTTCATTTAGTTTTAATGAAGCTTTTATGGAAACCTTTGGTTAAGCTTGCTAACGAATTTCTAGGAGAAATGTTGTGTTTGCTTTTCATCTACCAAGATTTATACTCAACCCTCAATCACCTTTTTTCAAATTTGAAAGATGAGGTACTGCATCTCTTTGGCATATGTCCAAGTTGCTACCATAGGATCCAGCTGACTGTCATCAGTGGCATTGAGATCTACCTTGTGGAAGTCATGACGAAGATACCTAGATAGGATGATTATGCAGCCTCATGTAAATTGTTTAGGTAGATTCTAAAATATGTAAACAAGAAAGGATTATAGTACAATATATCTTTTAAGTTTTATGATACATAGAATTATCAAATAAATTGTTTGGTATAATTAGCAGGCACGAAAAAGCCTCCAAAATAAAATCAAATGTCAGAGTACCGCAACAAATAGATAGAAACTAAGCTGCAATAGGGGAGGCTAATGTTATCCAAGAAGTTAAAATAAAACAAACTAAATTCTTTTAAGGTCTGGCCACCTAAAAGTAACAAAGTAGCATGTCTATATATACAAATGATTGTATTTAGGGTAGAACATTAAGAGGGGCTTATATCTTCTGAATTGAAGGGGAAAAAAAAGATTTGGTTGCATTCTATTATGATGCATTGTGCACAACTTTTCACCAACTTAATTCTTGATAAGCTTTCTTAGTTTCATATCACAGATAATGTTTAATGTTATTGCCTCGTTTGAAGTGTAACAACATTTACCAAACGCAGTTGACCAAATTATGAGAAGCTCTTATCATCTTGCTTTTCTGTTCTGTATTTTGAAAGTAGACTGTGTTATACTGTTGATGTAATATCTTTCTCTCTAATGGTCTGGTATTTGTTCACGTTCAGATGTTGGTTTTGTAGTGAAACGGATTTAGCATGCTACTTCAAACCCAAGTTACCTTTATTTGGGACTGATATTAAAATGCTTTGAACATCAGAAGAAATTTAAATGTTCTGCTTTTATGTGGCATATTTAAGCCATGATAACATATGTCTTGTGTATTTAAGCTCGACTCACTCTTTCAGAAAACCGTAAAAATAATTTTCTAACTATTCCACTATCTTTTATTTTACAGTGAACTTGTGCTCAAGATGCTCTGTGACTGGCACTGATTGCATCATCAACAAAATCAGAGGATCAAAGCATTAATCTGAATATGCCTGTATTAGCTGTAGTTTTGACTTTTCACTTTTCAATTGTTAAACTCGATGTCTATTAGAAAGGCCTTACTCCCTCGTCTCCTCCTTAACAATGTCTCTTGCATGAGAAATGCCCAGCAAATTCTGCGTCATGTGAATGTCTCTCTTCATGATGGAGGGGCGCTTGTGCTAACAGGCGCAAATGGCTCAGGAAAGACAACTTTTCTGCGCATGCTAGCTGGATTTTCTCGTCCTTCTGCTGGTGAAATCCTTTGAGAATGTTCAGTGGTTTGAAGTTCTTGAAGGCAAGCAAGGGAGGGCTATGCCTGCACTTCAGTTGATGGGACTAGGAAGATTGGCGAACGAAAAGCCAAGGATGCTGTCAATGGGCCAGAAGAAAAGACTGCAACTTGCAAGATTGCTGGCAATTGATCGCCCCATATGGTTGCTGGATGAGCCTTCAGTTGCATTGGATGATGAGGGTGTGAAGTTACTTGAGTATATTATTTCAGAGCATAGGAAACAAGGAGGAATTGTGATTGTGGCGACTCATTTACCCATTGAGATAGATGATTCCATGGTCTTGAGATTGCCACCAAGGTTTCCAAGGAGGATGACTTTCACGGATATGCTTAATCGTAGCGATTTTATTAGTTAAATTCCTGTTTTCATTCTCATTCTCATCATGACAGAGTTCAACTTGTGGAATAATCATGCAATTTCATTTGTGAATTCAGTCAGGATTCAGTGTTGTCTTTATATTACAGTCCAAATGGTCATGCTTGTAGACTTGCAGGCTGATGCACTCTGCCTTTCTCTGTTGATGATTTTAATATTAGTTAGCACTTATGCCTCAGCTTATGGCACAAAGTCTCGAACTATTCTACTGAGTACTGACCCTTTACAACCCTGTGGCGTTGTTATCTCCCTTATGTTTCTGCTGCTTGGGGTTGATGCATAAATGGGTTGGAAGAAAAACTGCAGGACAAGAGGGTATACGGCATGGGAAAGAAGGAGAATGTCGGCAAGAAATTGTTCAGCAGTTCCTGTCTGAAGTCACAGATGATACTAAATGATTAAACGATGGTATATATTTTGAAGTCAAATGAAGTTAGATGCTTTTGTTTTGAAATGATTATATATGATTGCAAAACAATGTAATTGGCGCCAAATATATCAAGAATGATAATAAACTACTGTGAGCAACTAATTATTAATAAAGACTTTTTATGTAAACTACCTTCAAGATCAAACTGTGACTGACTCAAATCAAATTGGTATGATTTTTTTTCCTCCTTAGACCCTCAATATTTGGAAATCTCATTGAACTTTAACTAACTCAATTGAGCATGAAAGACCTACGTGAGGGGCAAAGCTCTCTCAATCCCTATTTTTTTAATACACAATATTCGAATCCAAGACGTTATTTAAAGGGAATCAAATTTCTTATCACTTGAACTAAGGATGAGGTGATATATTGGTATGATATTTTAGTGTGTATTGGTTTGTATTCGTATTTTTGCGATACTAGTGATACTCTTAGCTTCACATATTTTCAAATCAAATGATACTCTTAGCACGGTATTTGGCTTCTAAAGTGAGCAAATGTGTAAAGTGAGAAAGTAAAGGTGTATCCATCATTGATTAGATAAAATGGGTTGAAATCTCAACAACTTAAATTAATCAAAGGTGGATACACACTTACTTTCTCACTTTACATATTTACTCAATTTAAAGGAGCCAAATCCCTTACCACAATAGTTAAGATATCTTAGCTTTAGATTGTGTAATAAATATGCTGTATGTAATAAGGATGTCACTGGCAAGTCTAATTTCTAAAACCGGGCTAACCAAACAAACAGGAGAGATCTTGAATACTCCTAATTGCCTTTTCTCTTACTAAAAAAATCTAACACAAGTGATTGGCCTCTTTACCAACAAAGTCTATCTCTTTCTTATATTTGGGGTATGAATTTTAGAATATTCAGTATCTAATCATATTTAAATACCCATTAATTTATATCTACTTGAATTTAACATGCTGTCTTGTTTGTTGACTTTTAGTCTTTTTTGTTGATAAATAATTAGTGTACCTTTCCAACTGCAAATGATCTTATTCCGAAAAGCACCATTGTCTTGCTATAAAAAAAAAGTATTTCGCTGATGACAATTTAAAAATTAAAAATTAATCTTCCTCTCTGTTATAGATATTTTATTTGTCGCATCTCGCAAGCAAGTATTATGCACCATCATCAAACAAAAACGACTTAATTATTTTGATGCATTGTCTGATTCTGTGTCACAATCATCTTGTTGGTTTTTTCTATTTTTTCCTTCTTATTATTTTATTATTCTTTTCATTTTCATTGTTTAATAAAAAAAACTATGACTTTCTTTAATTCTTAAAACATTTTGGATGATGGGTTTTATTTAAACAGAAGGCTCTGACTATGGTGAGAGACCTGTCTCTCACCGTGAACATCAATGAATAACTATTGATTAAGTAATGACCCATAATATTATTATACACTTGTCCACACTATATTTTTTTTTATTTCCTTCTCTGCCCATATTTGACACTCATCCTTCCTTGGCTGCCGCTCCGCCGTTCAACTCCGTCACGACGGTGCAGGTCTCCTCCTCCTCTATCACTCTTCCTCGACCTACACTCCTGCCACCGCACACTGCAGGTCCACCCAGAAGTGCCTTGTCGATCGCCGTCCTCCACCGCACTCTTACATACCATATTTATTTTTTCCATTTCCTTCTACATTGTCTCTCACTCTCACCTTCCGTCTTCAACCTCTAGTTGGTAATGAAGGATAACCTATAATTCTAAACATCATACAGATTCAAATCATAGCATATTACACATGTTAATCGAAGGAGAGGAGAAGATTGTTTACCTTGGAGCATCGTAGAATCCATCAGAATGTGAAATGGTTACTCCTCTCTTCCTGATTGGTTTTCAGTATGTGTCTCTTGGATGCCTAATGGGGAGGCAATCCTTTTAACCTACCAGAAGAGAGTAGGGACCTCTCAACGGGTTAACATTAGAATGGCCCAGCCCATCATAGGGTCACTCTTAGTAAATACCCAACAACAATTTCACCAATTGGTTACGTAATTAAGAATTAATTTTATAACTGATATATTAATAATTTAATTATAATTTAATCACCAATTAATGCTAATCCACATATTATACATATTAAAAATTTAACAATTCTCCCACTTGGATAGCATTAATCAATTATTAAAAATTATTAAGAAGAAATACCAGTTACGATCAAAACACACGTTAACCAGCAATATAAGAAATATAAGCTTTAACAATGCAGAAATAGTATCCGATAGGGAAGTAAATCATACATGCTAAAGACTCATATCTCACATAAAGAATGATGAATATAAAATTGCATATAATTAATAAAGAGAAATATGCAATTCAAGAATGGTCCAAGCATCTTAAAATGCTATAAGAGATATGGAAACAAGAGTGATGTCAATTTACATATCTCATAAAAACGATAATGGGCAAATAATGGTTTCAGACTCCCACTAATCCAATACATCAAAAGACTTAACTAAGCCCATATGAATTACATGATTCCGGAATATTCCAACAGTTAAGCCTTTGGTTAGTGGATCGCAAAAGCATGTTTCTGTATCAATATGCTCAATACGAGTCCGAAACTCCCGAATCTTCTCTCTAACGAACAAATATTTCACATCAAAATGCTTAGTGCGAGAAGAGCTTCTATTGTTATGAGAGAAGTGCACAAAGACAGAGATTGTCACAATATATCACAAGTGGCCTAGATATGCTTTCAACAATATGAAAGCCGAGAAATTAAATTTTTCAGCCACATGGCTTGACAAGTAGCCTCATAGCAAGCAACATACTCGCTTCCATGGTAGAAGTAGGCTGTAAGCGTCTGTTTGACGCTTTTCCAAGAAATAGCTCCTCCCGCCATCATAAAGATAAAGCCGAAGTAGATTTTCGGTCGTCGGGGCAACTCGCGAAATCAGAATCGAATAACCAAGGACCTGAAGTTGATCAGACTTCTTATAGGTCAACATATAATCTTTGGTTCCCTGCAAATATCTCATGACCTTTTTTACGGCTTTCCAATGACCCAAACCTGGGTTGCTCAAGTATCACCCTAAAGCATTTACAGCAAAAGCAATGTCGGGACGAGTACAAACTTGAGCATACATTAAACTGCCAACAGCAGAAGCATATGGGACTTTTTCCATTTCATTTATTTCTACATCATTTTGAGGACATTGAGATTTAGAAAAATTTTCCTCACCTTTTTGAACAGGTGCAGCACATGGGGAGCAAGAATGCATATTAAACCTTTTGAGGACCTTTTCAATATACCCTTTTTGAGACAATCCAAGAACACCACGTGACCTATCACGATAAATCTGGATGCCTAAAACAACAGAAGCATCACCAAGGTCTTTCATATCAAAGTGGCTACTCAACATAAGTTTTGTCTCGGTCAGAATTTTAACACAACTGCTAGCAAGAAGTATATCATCAACATATAGAACGAGAATGATGAACTCACCCTCACAAGTCTTCAAGTAAACGCACTGATCTGAAGCATTTTCTTTGAAGCCAAGAGAAGTGACAACCTGATCAAACTTCAAATACCATTGTCTGGAGGCCTGTTTCAGTCCATAAATAGACTTATTCAGCTTGCAAACCAAGTGCTCTTTGCCTGTTTCAGTAAAACTTTCAGGCTGAACCATGTAAACATCTTCAGTAAGGTCTCCATTCAGAAAAGCCGTCTTCACATCCATCTGGTGAAGTTCTAGATCAAAATGAGCTACCAAAGCCATGACAACTCGAAATGCATCTTTTGTAGAGACTGGTGAGAAAGTCTCCTTATAGTCAATGCCTTCTCTTTGGTTATAGCCTTTAGCTACCAGTCTGGCTTTGTACCTTTCAACTTTACCATCTGGAGTACGTTTGGTTTTGAAAACCCATTTGCATCCAACAGGTTTACAACCAATTGGTAAATCCTCTAGATTCCAAACACCATTATGAGACATAGAAGACAACTCATCATGCATAGTATTCAGCCAATCAGAAGCATGAGAGCTAGAAATTGCCTCCTTAAAGGTAATAGGATCATCATCATCATTGAGGTCAAACTCATGTTCCTGAAGATATACAACATAATCATCTGGTATGGAAGGTCTGCGCACTCTTTGAGATCGTCTCAGTGGAACTTCATCAACAATAAGATCATGTTCTTGTTCATCTACTAGTGGTGCTGCCACACCATCTTCATGTTGAAGATTCTGATCATCATCATTAGCTGGAATCATAACTTCTGTAGGAAAAGGAACAGCTGGTATAGGAACTATGGTGCGATCTTCTCTAAGAGTAACTGGTCGTGGTATATCACTCCCACTATCCAAGTCATCCTCAAAGAAAATCGCTCGATCAGATTCGACGACTCGCATAGAATGAGATGGACAATAGAATTTGCTACCTCTGGAACCCACACAATAGCCAATAAAGAAACCACTAACAATCTTAAGATCAAGCTTCTTAGACTGAGGATTATAAGGTCTAACTTCTGCCTTACAACCCCATACATGAAAATGTTTCAAACTCGGCTTCTTTCCACTCATAAGCTCATATGGAGTTTTGGTACATACTTGCTGGGTACTTGATTTAGAATGTAGACAGCAGTTTTTAAGGCATCTCCCCAAAGAAAGTCTGGCAATGATGAATGGCTCAACATACATCTTACCATATCCATAAGTGTGCGGTTACGCCTCTCTGCAACTCCATTTTGCTCAGGAGTACCAGGCATAGTGTATTGAGCTTCAATACCGCATTCCTCAAGAAATCTGGCAAAAGGTCCTGGGTTTCTACCCGTCTCATTATATCTACCATAGAATTCTCCACCTCTCTCGGGATCTTTACATATTTTATCTTCCTACCTGTTTTCAACTCAACAGCCTTAAAAGATTTGAAAGCATCTAGGGAACTAGACTTTTCTTGAAGGAGATCTATCCATCCATATCTCGAGAAGTCATCTATAAAGGTAATGAAATACCCATATCCACCCATGGCAGTGGGTGTAATAGGTCCACACAGGTCGGTGTGAATCAACTGTATCACATCATCACACCAATTTGCTGCTTTATTCCTAACCTTGGCAGTAAATTTGCCCTTGATGCAATCAATACATGTATCAAAATCGGAGAAGTCTAGATCATGAAGAATACCTTCCTTGACTAGCCTCTCAATACGGGGCCTAGAAATATGCCCCAAACGTCGATGCCATAACATAGAAGAATGTTCATTAATCCTACTGCGTTTGTTTCCAACAGCAGAATTGACAGACATGTCATGTAGATTCAACATATAAAGGCCATCACGTAAAACCCCTGAACCAACGGAAATAGAATCTGAACAAACAATCAATTTTCCACTACCAAACTTAAAGGTGTAACCACATTTATCCAAAGCAGAAACAGAAATCAAGTTCCTTCTCATAGAAGGTGCATACACAGCATCTTTTAAAAACAAATTATGTCCAGAAGGCAAAAGTAAAGAAACAATTCCAATGTCAATAACAGAAACTCCAGCTCCATCTCCCATAATAATTTTAGACTCAGCATCACTTGGTTTCCTCAGGCTTGTGAACCCCTTGCTTCTCTTGTTTCTTTTTCAAGAAATAGCAATCATCTACCTTGTGGCCATACTTCTTACAATACTTGCAGTTACCCTTGAAGAAACTTTTCTTAGCCTGCAGATGCTGCTTTGCATTTTTCTTCTTTCCCTTTTGATCTTTCTTCACAAATCTTGAACCTGACTTAGAAGTTGGATTTGGATCAGATGCAGTAAAATGAGCACTGTGTGATTTACCCTTTTTAATGGACTCTTCTTCTTGTGTAACAATGGCAATCATCTCGTCCACTGTCCATTCAGCCTTCTGTGTATTGTAAGAGGTCTTCATAACATCGAATTGTGAAGGAAGAGATTCAAGAACCCGGTAGATTAAAGTACTTTCGCCAATTTCAACTTTAAGAGATTTCAGTTTGTTGTAATAGTGCATCAGCTTCATGATATGCTCACGCACACCACTGACCCCATCATATTTGGTCTTGTCAAACAAGGAAAGATACTGACTTTTCTGAGCCTTCTCAAAAGTCATAAATTTCTCCCCAACAGCTTTCTGATATTCTTTAGCATTATCGGTCTCTATGATACTCTGCCTGATGGATTTTTCCATAGTATACTTCATCACTTTCAGGCACACTCTATTAGAGTGTTCCCATTTCTCATAAGCAATCCTCTATGCTGCAGTAGACTCATTTGTGAGAGCTGCTGGCTTGTCTTCCCTCAAGGCCAGATCCAAGTCAGCAATGGTTAAGTAGAGATCTAGAGACTCTTTCCAGTCCTCATAGTTTGTCCCATTTAGAGTTTTGACAGAATTTGGGAAGGAGGCTGATATAAAACAAAGAATAAGGAATCATTAAGAATTGAAAGGTAATATGATTCCATATATATGTTCAGCCAATCTTGCCCATAATACAAATTTCTTATTCATTATAATTCCGCCTAAGGGTCCCGAATCATAATAAATAAGAAATATAATAAGAAGAATAATACAATGTACAAAACTTACATCACCAAAATTTCTAATACCGATAGGGTACTTGAAAACCATAATTGACATAAGCTTGAGACAATAGTACGATGTATAATAACGAATTACATTAATAATAGTACACCGATAGGGTATAATTATTATTAATATAATACAAATATAACACATTAGAATAATTAATTATTTAATAACACAAATTTTGTATAATTATACCCACGATAGGTGAGTTCATAACTATACAAAATATCAATAATCATGCTACAATTATACTGTTCAGAAATTAAGTCCACTCGCGAGGCGAGCACCCCTTCACGAGGCGAATATTGTGAAAAGTCAGCAACGTTTGGTCTTCTCGCGGGTACTCGCGAGGCGAGTCAAGTGTTCGCGAGGCGACCCAGGAACCTTGCATTTTCCCAGAACAGTCAGCCTTCGGGGTCGCGAGCCGAGAAGAGTAGTCGCGGGGTGAACCAGAGAGGATGAAATTTTCACTGTTCTGCTGACTTTCAGGTTCGCGAGGCGAGAAGTATCTCGCGAGACGAATATGGAATTCCAACAGATGCTGATGCCCAGAATCGCGAGGCGAGCATACACTCGCGGGGCAAATCTGGAGAGGTCATCTTCCTCGCCCAGCAACCAAAAACGGGTCGAAGTGACCCGCGATACAGACCCGATCGATTCTCCTGTTTTAATCAACCATTTTCGATGATTCTTGGGGGGTTTTGATCGTTACTGTTCGATCTATAGAAGCCCCAAATCAGTTTTTGATTTTATGGAACGAAAACGCGGAACGTGTTTTAGATCGAAAAACGGTTTTCGTTTGAAAACGTGAAATTCTTCCATTCGATTTCAACGAAATACATGACGTAATCTCATGATATTTTAGTATGTTGTTCGTTTATATGCAGAAAGGAAAACCCATCAATCAATTATCGAAAACATTAGCTTGAATAGGGGTTTCGAATTCGAGAATGAGATTGTGCAAAACGGAACTAATCTCTTGAAATAAACCACGAAATAACAGCTATAATATGTATCTGTTAAGGCTCTAATACCAATTGAAGGATAACCTATAATTCTAAACATCATACAGATTCAAATCATAGCATATTACACATGTTAATCGAAGGAGAGGAGAAGATTATTTACCTTGGAGCATCGTAGAATCCATCAGAATGTGAAAGGGTTACTCCTCTCTTCCTGGTTGGTTTTCAGTATGTGTCTCTTGGATGCCTAATGGGGAGGCAATCCTTTTAACCTACCAGTAGAGAGTAGGGACCTCTCAACGGGTTAACATTAGAATGGCCCAGCCCATCATAGGGTCACTCTTAGTAAATACCCAACAACAATTTCACCAATTGGTTACGTAATTAAGAATTAATTTTATAACTGATATATTAATAATTTAATTATAATTTAATCACCAATTAATGCTAATCCACATATTATACATATTAAAAATTTAACAGGGAACGCTCTCCGCCACCGTCGTGATCTTCATCATCGTCGGCTTGCCGTTGACTCGACGGCGCACCGGTTCCCGATGAAGCACAGTGAGGGTGAGATAATTTAATTTCTAATTGCTTTGGGAACTTTGACAAATATGTAGATCTCTTGAACCTTCCTCCTCCATGAGCCATATGTTTGTCTCGGTCTTCAACCGATATCGACAAAACCAGAAACCATCTTTACTTCATTCATCGAGTCGAAAAAACAAAACTAAAGATTTGCGAGAAGGTGATAGTCGCAGCTTGGGTCTTGGGAAGAGTGGGGCCATCTCGGTGGGTGGTCGGTCACTGAAGGGTGGCGATCCCGAGTTGAGGGGCGAGTAGGCCGAGTCACCGACTCGATTAGCTTGGTACCTGATCCCACTGAATCGGGTGGTGTGAGGGTGGATGGCCTGGGAGAAAGGGAGAAGGGGTCCACGGTGGGGAAGGATGAGAGATGTGAGTGATGGAGGCTTGGCGACGGTGGTTGTGGTGGTGGTGGAAAGGCGTATGGTAAGGAGTACGGACAAGCAGTTGGGGGAGGGGAGGGGGGTAGGAGATGTGTAGGTGGTGGCACTGTGACGAAGGAGACTGAGGTGGAGAGAGAGAGGAATAATAAGTGTGAATGGTGCATTTTATGATCATGAGGATTAAGGTGAATTAATGGTAATTAATACTCTCTCACGATGAGAGACATAATAGAGTCTCTCACACTGGAATTCCCCAAGAAAGAAAAAAAACAACTCAAAAATTCCACCCACGGTTTTCAATCAGAACATCAAACTTTAACTTTTTTTTTCCCCGATAATAACTTTAACTTTTTTTGGTAAACAAAATTCAGTATCAAACTTTTATTGGTAATGTTAACTTTACTAGTGTAATAACCCTTGCCGGTGCCTATAAGATTTTTTTCCCAAAAGCGATATAGTACATATTTATTGAAATATGAGTTGAAATATAAATCATATTATATCTATGAGAACATTTCACTATTTTATCTATCATATAATTTCAAAATCAATTCTCAACAATGATTATAATTTACTTATCTACCGTGTAGCATAAGGATCAAGAGGTCATGGATCATGTCAATATTTAAATATTTATATTTAAATATAAATATTTAAATATAATAAATATTAAGTATTAATATAAATATATATAAACTAAAATATAGTAATTAATTCGGTTCCAAAATTATTGAACATGATAACGAACCAATAACCATTGGGTTTGGTTCAGACCCGGACACAAAAAACATACAAACCAATTTAATTGGATTGATTCATCGAATTATTCGTTTGGGTTTACGCCGCTAAACTTTTTTAAGAACACAGTAGTTTGCTACCTTTCTTGGCTAGACACATTTAAAAACAAAAAATTGTACACTTTAAAAAATTAATAATAAAATAATATAAAAATCCGAATTAATCAAAATTGGTTCGGTTGGGTTTGGTTTGGACCCAAAAATATTAAAATATTTATAAAATTAAAATATATATTAAAATATAAAATTATTAAATATAATAATATTAAGTATTAATATATATATATATATAAATACTAAAATATATTAATTAGTTCGATTCCAAAATTCCTGAACCTGATAACCAAACCGATGACCATTAGAATTGGTACTTTTCCTGGCTAAAAACATTTAAAAACAAAAAAATGTAAACTTTAAAAAATTAACAATAAAATAATATAAAAATCCGAATCAATCAAAATTGGTTATGTTCGGTTGGCAACTCCTTTAATTGTTACAGGAACAGTAGAAAAAATGTTACGCCCTTCGTTACATTAGTAACCCAAAATAAAACATAATAAAAATATAGCCAAAATAAAAATTTTACAAAATTTAAAAAGTCTAAAATAAATACCTCAAAAATAATATAAAGCAATGTTAATGAATCCTTGCAAAAATAAATTCATTTGCCTCAAAACCGGGTGTTTGCTAATAAACCCATCGATAAATAAAGAAACATGTATAGCAACATCGGCTCCTTATTCAACGAAATACAAACCAAGCTAGGAATTAACTAAGAAAATCCACTAAGTCATCAAGCCTCTTCAATCTCAGTGACGTCGTCCTCGTGCTCTGAAAACAACACTTTTAATGAGATATAATCCCGGTGAATAAAAATAAGTTCTAAAAAGATTTTCGCAAATAGTGTTGTTCTCAGCCGGTGCGGTAACCGGAAAATCATTCATGGTTCCCACTAATTTTCAAAATAATAAATATACTAAACCTCCAAAACAATAACATATAAAATAAATCAATATCAACCATTTAAACCACAAACTCATAAACTCAACTACGGTCACATCTCATTGCATTTAATCACATTCACCAGGCAAACTCTATGCAATGCAACTCCATGAACATGACTCGGTGATTCCCATAATCACTTGACTTGACTTTTTGGTTCCCAGAACCGGTGTGAATCCCATATCCACTAAGGTCTATGGGCTCATATCACTGCCTTCTCCATCCCAGATGGAGGTATCTAATATTTCATCCCAGATGTGAATATTTTAATAGTTTTGATATCGCATCCCAGATGGTAATATCTATCGGAACAGAATGTAGAATCGTCATCCCTTCCTGAAAGGTGATAACCAACTCATATGCACTATACAATATGTCATCCCAGATGACTACCAGAATTTTCTCAAACTCCATGGCATCAATTTCATAAACACTGTCACATATTTATAATACAACTACCATGACAAATTAATATTGAATTTAATATGTTTATTATAATACCAATATTTTCAAGTAACAGGCTTTTAAAAACGAGAATCCAATCACGCAATTGGTGTTTTACCTGTTCGCCACTACAGCAACATATTAACATAAGGTACAAAAAGTCTAGCGTGAGCTTCAAAATAATTTGCATTCAAATGGCATTTACAATTTTATCAATAAAAGAAAAAGTAAATTAGATAAGCCAGAAGCACTAATTCAGTACATGATAGCTTAAATAAAAGCACGTACAACATTGCCATACAAATGAAAATATATTCTTTTATAAGAAATCAATTATCAAAGGGTGAGATATTTTTTAAGAATCTCAAATCAAGAATCAACAACCCTAACATATATTTTACTATTTCAAAAAGGACAAAGTTACATGTAGAAGTCTCAAATTAATTGTACCATGAAAGTGTGAGAAAAGTTATTTTTACTCACCTCTTGTAGACCACCAAAAACACCAAAAATAATCTAAGACGAATGTTAGTGTCTCATAAATATCTTTCTTATTCACTGGAATTTTTAGATCTATGTGACTCCTACTCAGCACTGTTGGTAATCAACGCTCCCTTCTAATTTTTGTCCTTCAGAGTTCGACGGCGCTAAGGATGCATATATGAAATCAGGTTTGCCTTTCAATTTCTCTTTTAAATTGTTAGTGCCCTTTTTATACATGAAACCAAGAAACCCAGTACTTGTAGGACCTTCACGTGAATGGCCCATCTTTAATTTTTTTATTTATTATTTATTTATTTTTTAAACCAATTTTACATTCTTTCTAATTACTAAATAACTCTAATAAGTTCTTATACTACTAATTCTCTACACTAAACCTCATGACACGTAATCCTTTTAATAAAATAATTACATTAAAATTTTAGGATGTTACATTTTCTCCCATCCTTTAAGAATTTCGTCCCCGAAATTATCATCATACCTATCTAACCAAGCAAACATAGATTAAATGTAATGCATCACCATTCTATGTACCTCTGATGAAAAGATCTGGATGATGTTGTCTAACATCTTCCCCAAGTGTCCAAGTAGCCTCCTCCTGAATTAACCTTTCCCAAACCATCTTCACAAGATTGTCTTGTTCCTCAGAATTTTAGTGCCCTGTTCAATGATCTGGATAGGCCTGGGCTTAAAGATCAAATTATCCCTCATTGTATTGACTCGGGAGCTATCACATATGAAACATCTGGTACGTACTTCCAGAGTGGAAAAACATAGAAGACGTCATGGAGATTTGACAACTGTGATGGAAGAGCCAATTAGTAAGCAATATGCCCAACTCTCTTTAGGATTTGAAAGGGATCCATGAAACGAGGGTTTAGCTTTTTAAATTTCATTGACCTCCCAACCCTAGTCTTAGGAGTGACTCTCAAGAATACATGTCTCTCTTCCTAAAATTCTAAAGGCTTTCTTTTCTTATTGGCATAACACTTTTTACCTATTCTGTGTAGTGCACATCTTTCCCTCATTTGTTCTTCCTAATTGTGATCCCTTGGATTAAGTGAGTAACCAATTTTGTAACCAAAATAAGATGACGAAAGAAACAAAATGGATGGAGATAAGGGATGATGATGGCGCCACAAACATAGAAGTTTGATAAGCCTAGGAAGTTCGCCACAAGAATCTTGGATTCTTGATAAGAACAAATTGACTCAACTAAGAACCCAAGAGACAATTCGCTCACAAAATGGAATTTGATCCAAAATGAACATCCAAGTTATCATTTCATATGGAATAGACGTCATTCATATAGGAGTTGGGGCTGCCCACATTAGGCTTCACACATTGTCCTTTGAAGATTCCATAACCCCCTCACTAACTAAGCTTAAACATGTCACTAAATGGTGAGTTAATTTTCTCTTTCCACCATTATGTGGCTGCTACACATAAATCCCTTCTTTATTCAAATAAAGGTGTAACCCCCCTAATAAAACAAAACATTAAAATTTGACTCATAACTAAATAGGAGTTTCTTTAGGCATGCAAGCCAAAGATTCCCTCCCAATGAAGACTCTAAATTCGTGTTTCACATGAGGTTAAGTGGGATTGACCCAATTGCAACACTAATAAACTTGGATCCACTCAAATAACACATTACACTTATTGAATTAAAACAAAACAAGCAAAATCTGCTCATAACTAGTGCACGCCACACTTGAACATGTTCATGTGTCTTCTAGTTGAATGAGATAAGTCATTAATTTGGGCTCCATTCCATTTGGTCTTGATCTTGGGCTTGCTTCTATCAAAATAGCCACCATGTGATTAAGAGCTTCTTGGGCTTTCTTGGTTCTAGCTCTTGTCATATGTTCACCAAGTCCATGTAGTGTTTCTTGACCCATGCTCCTTATTGGGCTCATATCATCCTTGTTGAAAAGTTGACTTGCCCCTCTTGGCTCATATCATCCGCTCATTCTTTGAGTGAATTCGACCTCGAATTGAAACAATCTTCATCACAAAAATTAGATATTGGTGGTGTTAAGTCTCTAAAATGTCTGATGTACATTTACCTAAGTTTTGATGAGAACTAAACATTGGTTAATGATTTAATTAACCTTCATATTGGTTGTTAACCTGTCAATCTAGTGTGCAGATTAAAACTATAAGAATCATCCGTCCAACGCAAATAATAGAATCATCCGTCCAACACAAGTGATAGAATCATCCGTCCAATGCAAGTGATTGAAACGCACGTCCAACACTAATGATAGAAACTCACGTCCAACACAAGTGATAGAAGCTCACGTCCAACACTGAAGTGATTGAAGCTCACGTCCAACTCAAGTGATAGAATCTCACGTCCAATACTAAAGTGATAAAAGTCAGCGTCCACTTAAGTGATAAAAGCCAGCATCCACTAAAGTGATAAAAGCCAGCGTCCACTAAAGTGACAGAAGCGCTCGTCTACTGAAGCGATAGAAGCGCTCGTCTACTGAAGTGATAGAAGTGCTCGTCCACTAAGGTAACAGAAGCGCATGTCCACACAAGTCTTTGGACTGGCTGAGTCCTTAATATGGAGCTCGTCTACTAGGTTACATTCAACCAGTTAAAGGAGTATCCGTCCAATGACATAGCATTTGGAGCTCGTCTACTAGCCCGAATGTAAAATCTTAAATGGCTAGATGGACGCAGCTATTTTCAAGATGGACGCGCTTATCCTATGAACGCGAATTCTCTTAGAATTATCAGAATCTTATTTCAAGAACCATAATCAAGAAAAGTCAGAAGTTACTCTCTCAAGCAACCTCAGATATCAGTACCAAAGACCATTTAAAGAATGCTTCCAACATGCTTTATTCCCTAGTACCTCTGGTCCTTACACGAAAAGGGAATTGTACTCAGCAAAGTACAAAAAGCTCTCTGCACAACTCTGATATGGCTGTATCATGATGCATAAAGCCATGATCCTTCATGTTAGAGTACAACCAACGTTCCTATTGCATTAATGGATGCCCAGAACGACTCTATTGCATTTAATGAAGTTATGCTGGAAGCCAATATCTGAGGGAATGTCTCTAACGGATCCTAAATGCTTGAAGACCATAAATACATAAGTCATTGAAGATGAAGCACAGATAAGAGAGAATACACATAGCATTAAAGAGCCACTACTCTGCGCATTAATATCTCCACCCTTTCATTCTGTATTCTTCAATCATTTGAAGTTATTATGCAGACTTTCCTAAGCTTTACATTTAAACCACTCTGAGTGTTAGTGAAAGATCTGTCTGTGAGAAGTTGTATTTATTACAAACCAAATCTCTCAAACAAACCTGAGTGAGTCTGAAGAGGCTAAGTGTGCAAATAATACTTATCTTGAGCCTGAAGAGGCTAGGTGTGCAAAGAATACTTGTCTTTGAGCCTGAAGAGGCTAGGTGTGCAAACAATACTTGAGTTTGTAACCTGATCAGTTATAGTGGATAAATCTTGGTGCTGCCAAGGACTGGATGTAGCTCTTTGCTTTGAAGAGAGAACCGGGATAAATAACTGTGTCAATCTCTCTTTCCTTAAACTCTTTAGTTGCTTTAGTTTTCTTATACACTTATCAAGTGGTGTGTTTGCCAAGGTCACTGTTAAAATTTCATCATACGAGCCACCCATCTGTCTTGTATCTTTCCACTCGTTTGAACCTAGCTTCTGTATGTGAAAAGATTTCAACTTTGTTTAAATTCTGATAAACACAATTCAACCCCCCTTCTCGTGTTTATAATTGTCTATTTCAGTTGGTATCAGAGCTCAGCCTCTAGGTTGAGCATCTAACAGTGTAGAGGTAAAAGGTCCTGAAGAATAGACATGACTGCTGGAGCTAGATCAAGTGGAAGTCACCAGACTGAAGGAGCTTCCCTAACCAGACCTCTTTACTTCAATGGAGAAAACTACAACTATTGGAAAGATAGATTTCAATGGTTCATTCTATCTACAAACTCTGATCTTTGGGATGTCATTACAGATGGTCCACTCATTCCCAAGAATGATGATAACACTGACAAACCAAAAGCTCAGTGGACTACAGCAGAAAAGACAAAATGGGAGCTGAACCACAAAGCTAGATATAACATCATTTGTGCTCTCAGTCCTGAGGAGTTTGAGAAGGTATGTGCTTGTGACTCTGCCAAAGAAATATGGGACACTTTAGCTGTCATATATGAAGAAATAGAGGAAGAAGCCAATCTCTGTTTGATGACTAACACTGACTCAGACTTAGACGATGAGATACATCCTGACTATGAGGAATTACTTGATGCCTATGAGGATTTGATGGAGGAATCCAACTGCTTATCTAAAGCCTTCAAATCCCTCAAGAGAGAGTATGTAAAGCTCACCAGTGAGCATAAACAAAAATCTCAAGAGTGCGAGAAGCTGGCTAAAGAGAACAGTGAGCTAAGACTAAAAAGTCTAATGAAGCTAAGATCTCAAGTGAAACATCACCATATGAAGAAGTTGGAAAACTTCAACAGAAAGTGGAAGAGCTCACTTCTGATCTTGCCAAATTTGTTAATGGTAGAGACAATCTGAATAAGCTACTTGGCAGTCAGAGGCACTCTCTTAACAAAGAAGGTATTGGATATGTCCATCAGACACATCATAAAATATCAACTAAAGCTTCTACAGTATCTGTTAAGTCAACTGTAACCAAATCTACACCTATTTGTAACTTCTGTGGAAAAACTGGACATGTTATGTCTAAGTGTATCCATAAGAAGAGAAGGAAGTCTTCACATACTCCTAGAACTAACAAAAAGTACCCAGAAAAATATGGGTACCAAAAGATCAAATAATTTTTGTTGCAGATGTCCTCAACAGGACAAAGAAAACACAACTACTGGTACCTGGACAGTGGCTGCTCGCGTCATATGACAGGAGAAAGGTCTATGTTCCTAGACCTCCAACTTAAGAAAGGAGGACGTTACCTTCGGAGGGAATCAGAAAGGGAAAGTTATAGGAATTGGTACTATTGGTGGTAAACCCCCTCTTCCATCTATATCTAGTGTTCTTATGGTTAAATGATTAAGACACAATTTGCTTAGCATAAGTCAATTATGTGATAGCAGTTTTGATGTTTCCTTTACCAAGGATGTATGCATAGTTAAAGACTATTGTGGCAAAACCCTATTTTCAGTTAAAAGGCAACAAAATATTTATAAGATTGAACTGTCTGATCTCTCAAATCAAAGTGTAACCCGTCTGATGTCTAAAGAGGATGAGAGATGGTTATGACATAAGAAACTAGGACATGCTAGTATGAAAATAATTTCTGAATTTAAAAGGAATAATCTCGTGAGAGGATTGCCTGATATTAGTTTTAAGAAAGATGTCTTGTGTGATGCATGTCAGAGAGGTAAACAGATAAAATCAAGTTTCAAATCTAAAAACCAAGTATCAACCTCTAGACCTCTTCAGTTGTTACACACGG
Organism: Sophora flavescens; assembly: GCA_030762895.1. Lineage (NCBI taxonomy): Eukaryota > Viridiplantae > Streptophyta > Magnoliopsida > Fabales > Fabaceae > Sophora > Sophora flavescens. The sequence goes on from CM061063.1 coordinate 105,281,059, forward strand.
ATCTGTTTGGACCAGCTAGTGTTGCCAGCCTGACTGGAAGAAAATATGGATTTGTCATAGTTGATGACTATTCTAGATACACATAGGTACTCTTCCTAACACACAAGGATGAGTCTTTTAAGGCTTTCTCAGTATTCTGCAAAAGAGTACAAAATGAGCAGGGTTTTTGTATTTTTATCCTTAGAAGTGATCATGGGGGAGAATTTGAAAATGAGCAGTTTAGACAGTTTTGTGAGGAGAATGGAATCTCTCACAATTTCTCTGCACCTAGAACTCCACAGCAAAATGGAGTGGTTGAGAGAAAGAACAGATCTCTCTAAGAGATGGCTAGATCTATGCTCAATGAAAATAATCTCCCTAAGTACTTCTGGGCAAAAGCTGTAAACACTACTTGTTATGTACAAAACAGAATACTTATTAGACCTTTTCTAAAAAGGACTCCTTATGAATTGTGGAAAGAAAAAAGCCCCAACATATCTTATTTTCATGTTTTTGGATGTGAATGTTTTATTCTGAATACCAGAGATAATCTTGGAAAGTTTGATTCTAAGGTAGATAAATGTATTTTCGTAGGATATTCTGAAAAGTCTTAGGTTTTTAGAGTATACAATTCAAGAACTTGTATTATTGAAGAATCTGTTCATGTTAAATTCAATGATGGATTAAAGCTGATAAAGAACTATCAGATCTAGAAGATGATCTTGCAGGTCTTGATATAAACAAGCCAGAAAGTCAACAACCAGATCTAAGCAAAACAGAACCTGTGCCTGAGGTTGAAAGATAAGCGGAACAGACGAGTCAGCAGACAAGTCAAGATCTTCATGATTATCTTAAAAGGGATTGGAAGTTCAACACTCATCATCCTAAGGATCTTATTATTGTAAATCCTTCTGAAGGAGTAAGAACCAGATCCACATTAAGAGAATCAACAATGTGGCCTTTATTTCAGATTTGGAGCCTAAACGTATTGAAGAAGCTCTTGAGGATGAAAGCTGGATTCTTGCTATGCAGGAGGAACTTAACCAGCTCACCAGAAATGATGTCTGGACTCTTGTCTCTAAGCCTAAAAACAAGTCGACTATTGGAACAAGATGAGTCTTGATGACAACCAAATGGAAGGTTGCCTTTGGAATGATCTTTTTGGTTGAATTTTTAACAAGTTAATGTGAAACCAATTTTGGAACCAAAATAAGTAGAAGAAAGAAACAAAATGGATGAGAAAGAGATGATGATGGCGCCACAAACTAGAGAGTTTGATAAGCCTATGATGTTCGCCACAAGAATCTTGGATTCTTGATAAGAACTAAGGTTGGCTCAGCCAAGAACCAAGGAGAAAAAAATTCTCACAAATGGATTTCAATCCAAATTCAACATCCAAGTTATCATTTCATGTGTTTTAGGCCTCATACATATAGAAGTGCGGCTGATTTCATTTGCCTCTCACTTAGTCTTCCAAATGATTCCAAAACCCCCTCATAACTAGCCTAATCAAGACTAACTTAACACCATTTTAATTCAGCCACTAAAACAAACCATAACCCCCACTTAATTGGCCTAATTCATGACCTTAAACACACTACAAGCCTAACTCAAAGCAGCCACCAAAATAAAAACGAAAATACATAACCCCCACCCCTTTATGACTCTCTCTCATACTCATTATGTGGTGGTTACACTTGCATCTCAAATTAAAAGTGTAACCCCCCATAATTTACACAAAATACATAAAAGACTAATAATTAAAAAAGGAGTTACTTTTGGTATGCAAACCAAAAGATACCTCCAACTAAGCCTAAAATTCGAAATTCTTCATGAAACCAAGCTTATTACACTTTATTTAAAAGAAATAACCTAGAAAATGCTATTTTTAAGAGGTGGACGTCCAAGCCCATCATGGGTCTTCAAGTTGGATGAGATAAGTAAGCATTTTGGCCCCCACTCCATTAAAACTTGAACTTGGGCTTATTTCCATCAAGGTTGACACTATTTGGTTTATAACTTCTTGGGCTTTCTTGACTTTAGCTCTTGTCTTAGGCCCACTAAGTCCTTGTAGTGCTTCTTGATCCATGGTCTTCATTGGGCTCAAATCATTCTTGTTGAAAAGTTGACTTGCCCCCCTTGGCTCATATCATCCCCTCCTTCTTTGAGTGAATTCGACCTCGAATTGAAATAATCTTCATCACCAAAATTAGATATTGGTGGTCCATCTAAAGTATTCCTCACAATCACATTGGGTGCTTCATACTTAAGTTCAAAATATATCTCAATAGGAGGTAAAGCAAGAGTGGGTGATTTGTCGAGCATTTTGGAATCCATGCAAGTTTCCAAACCATGGGGTACTTCCTTTTGGATGAGATTTCCAAATTTTTGCAAAAGAGTTACAACATCACTAGGCAAAAAGAGATCATTAGAAGTGTTAGCAACTAAATGAAAATTCTTGCAATAAAATATGCATTGGGGCAGCCTTGAAATTAAAACTCTCTTCTCTTCACTTTTTGTTGCCAAATAACTCTCTTTTTTCTCAATTATTTCCGCACTATTTTTCTCATTATTTTTCACACTATTTTTCTCTTTATCATCACTCTTCTTTTCACTATCTTTTTCTTCTTCCTTTTGATCATCACTTTTCTTTTCACTCTCTTTTGCTTTTGCCTCATTCTCTAGTTTTGCTTTCTCTCTCTCTTTCTTCTCATTCTCTTTCTTGTTGGATTCTTCCACCAACTTCTTCACACGGTCTTCAAAACTTTCTATTTGTATTTTCATTCTTTCCTCTTTTCTCAACCTCTTTTTCTCGTTCTCTCTCATCTTCTTGTCACGCCTCTCATGCATTTGCCGGATCCACTCTTCAACCTCTTTCCTATGTTCTTGCACATATTCGAAATTTTCAAATCGCAACATAGAAAAGAATACAAGTTAGAAAATAACAAAATATATATGTAAGAACCAATCCACTCACCAAGTGTGCACAATGTATATTTCACTCAATTGTTCTCTTTTAGGCTTAGAGGAGTCAAACAACAATCCACAAAAAAATCCAAAAAATTCAAGTAACAAAAATCACAAAACTTATCAAAAAACAAAGGAAACAAAAGAAAGGCTAGAAAAGCAAAGCTTTTTAAATAAGAACAAAGGAAGAAGGGAAATATTTTTTTTTTTCAAGAACACAAATTGCTCAAATAGACTTTTCTCTTCCTTTTTATTTCAAGATTTCATGCACAATTTTTTTTTCCTTATAATTTGTGCAATTTTTTTTCAAACTTTGAAGAAGAGAATCACACTTGAAAACTTGTTTTTGAGCAAGAACAACAACCACGAAATTTCCCTTCACAAATAGAATCAAAGTGTAATTTTTTTTTTTTTGTGTTTTTCTTGGTAGAAAAGAAGAAAGGTTGAAGATGAAGAACAAAGAAGATAATGAAAAACAAAAACTCAAAAATTCAACCAAAGCCTAAGCTTTGATACCACTTGATGACAACCAAATGGAAGGTTGCCTTTGGAATGATCTTTTTGGTTGAATTTTTAACAAGTTAATGTGAAACCAATTTTGGAACCAAAATAAGTAGAAGAAAGAAACAAAATGGAAGAGAAAGAGATGATGATGGCGCCACAAACTAGAGAGCTTGATAAGCATATGATGTTCACCACAAGAATCTTGGATTCTTGATAAGAACTAAGGTTGGCTCAGCCAAGAACCAAGGAGAAAAAAATTCTCACAAATGGATTTCAATCCAAATTCAACGTCCAAGTTATCATTTCATGTGTTTTAGGCCTCATACATATAGAAGTGCGGCTGATTTCATTTGCCTCTCACTTAGTCTTCCAAATGATTCCAAAACCCCCTCATAACTAGTCTAATAAAGACTAAATTAACACCATTTTAATTCAGCCACTAAAACAAACCATAACCCCCACTTAATTGGCCTAATTCATGACCTTAAACACACTACAAGCCTAACTCAAAGCAGCCACCAAAATAAAAACGAAAATACATAACCCCCACCCTTTATGACTCTCTCTCATACTCATTATGTGGTGGTTACACTTGCTTCTCAAATTAAAAGTGTAACCCCCCATAATTTACACAAAATACATAAAAGACTAATAATTAAAAAAGGAGTTACTTTTGGTATGCAAACCAAAAGATACCTCCAACTAAGCCTAAAATTCAAAATTATTCATGAAACCAAGCTTATTACACTTTATTTAAAAGAAATAACCTAGAAAATGCTATTTTTAAGAGGTGGACGTCCAAGCCCATCATGGGTCTTCAAGTTGGATGAGATAAGTAAGTATTTTGGCCCCCACTCCATTAAAACTTGAACTCGAGCTTATTTCCATCAAGGTTGACACTATTTAGTTTATAACTTCTTGGGATTTCTTGACTTTAGCTCTTGTCTTAGGCCCACCAAGTCCTTGTAGTGCTTCTTGATCCATGGTCTTCATTGGGCTCAAATCATTCTTGTTGAAAAGTTGACTTGCCCCCCCTTGGCTCATATCAGGTCTTCAGAAACAAATTGGATGAAGATGGTAAAGTTGTCATAAATAAGGCAAGGTTAGTAGCTCAAGGCTATAACCAACAAGAAGGTATTGATTATACTGAAACCTTTGCACCTGTAGCTGTAACACCCTGTTTTCCCTACGTTTTCTGTAGCCATAAATACATATTTAAATGTGTTTATTTTAGATTAAACTCAGAGGATGATTTTGATTAAACTTAAATCATTTTCTTGTGTTGTTATATCATATGAAGTCACGGTAAAATTTTCGGTTGAAAATTCAGACGGAAGCCGATCTGCGTTTTCACTACCGGTACAAGTTTACTGTGTAGAAAACCTAATTTTGACCCGTGAATGAAATAGTTAGTGTTTTTGTTATGTTTCCTTCAGCCTTGGTTATTTTGAAAATTTTCATGCAAAAATAAAAATATAATATTTTATTCGGGCGAAAACGTCGGAAGAATTACGATCGGAAATGCAACTGGGTACCAAATGGAGCAGATTATGGACCATAAAAGAAGTAGGGAGACATGATGGAAGGGGCTATGACACACTCTAAAAGTACAATTATCATACTTTTTAAATTATAATACCATTCTAATCCAAAAGTCATTTCTCTCTCTTCTTCCATCCAATCAAGCATTAAACCACCAAGCTTGCTCAACAAGCTCCCCCCTCTCCCCCTTTGGTCGTGAACTCTCCCCCCTTTCCCTATATATACCCCTTTCATTTTCACTTCATCATCATCCTCCTTCAACTTCCATTAAAGTTCATCTTCTTCTTTTCTTCTAAAAGTTCAAGCTCTTAAAGCTTTAGTTTTTATTCATCTTTTCTACTTAAGTTCTTCATTAAAGTTCTTCCTTATACTAAGGGTAATGCTCTCATATAAATCTTTTTGCAAGTTTCATCTTTTGTTTCTTAGTTTACTTTATGTGTTCTTTATATGCTTTAAACTTCTAAAATCTCTCTAAAACGGTAGAAAACTCCTTTTGAGTTGAAACCACTTTCTATAGTCTTGTATTAACTTATATTTTCACATACTAAGAGGTTGTGTAAAACAAAAATCTCTATCCATCTCTTCCAATGAAGGACGAATGCTTGCATTTGTGACCTAGGAAGTTTTTGTTTCAACTTTTGGAATATGATCATGTGTTTGAGTTTCTAACTATCCCTTGATATTGAATCTATAAATCTTGGAAGTTTTGATAGCTTGTTCCTATGATGGCCGAAAAATATGAATAAGTAGGCCTAGGATACTATGTTTCAACTTTTCAAGTATTGATCATGGATTTAGAACTCTTACTAACTTGTTTATTTTATGTTGTTTAAGATAGTATGTGTTACTTTCATTTTGCCAAGATGATCATGGACTTGAGCTCCATAAGATATTTGGATCCTAAGTCTAAGAGATTGGAAAGTTTAAGGATTTATAACTTGTTTATTTTATGTTGTTAAAGATAGTATGTGTTACTTTCATTTTTCCAAGATGATCATGGACTTGAGCTCCATAAGATATTTGGATGCTAAGTCTAAGAGATTGGAAAGTTTAAGGATTTATAACTTGTTTATTTTATGTTATTAAAGCTAGTATGTGTTATTTTCATTTTTCCAAGATGATCATGGATTTGAGCTCCATAAGATATTTGGATGCTAAGTCTAAGAGATTGGAAAGTTTAAAGATCTCTAGTCTATAAATCCTATGAAGGCCGAACCTAGAAGGTTATGGACCTAGGATACCTTGTTCTTATTTTTCCAAAATGATCATGGTTTTGAGCTCCTTAACACATATGGATGATAAACCTAAGAGATTGGAAAGTTTAGTGAATGCTAGCCTATTTTACTAGCCTTGGCCGAATGCCCTATTTTTTAACTTTGTGGAATTTTAATTCAACTTTGTTAAATGATCATTGTTTATGAACTCCTAACACTTAAGGATCATAAATCCATGAGTTGTATAATTTTTGGGAATCTCTAACCCTAAGAACTAATCTTGGCCGAACTTATACCTTGTGGTTTAGTGTTCTTGTTTTGATTTTAACTTGTGATTTTGTGTTCATAACCTTAGACTTCCATCGCGGAGGAAACGAGAACGTTCGTGACTTACCTCGTCGAGCATCTAATCTTCTCACCTTCACAGAAAGTAAGAGGGGATTGCCTAGGGATATTCAATTACTATATGCATGTGTGTATGTGTTTACTTGAGTGATTTGAATATTATTGTGATATTGAGTCAATACTTGAATAACTTGTTTACTTGAACTATTGTGGTTATTACTTGAAGTTGAACATTACTTGCTTTAAAGTGTTATGAATTATATATATATATATGTGTGTGTGTGTGTGTGATGAACTATCGTTAACTGTGATATTATTGTTGAGAATATATTACTGTTGACTGAAGTTTGAGAAGCCGGACTTGAGTTTGTGCACAATGATTATAAAGGATTAAAAGCCTTAATAAGCCTTGAATAGAACTTTGAAAGTATTGGTTTCATTTATAAAAGTTCCTTGTTTAAAACGCTAACTTCAAGAAAATGAGATTCTTATTTTAAAAAGAAACATTGAAGTGTTTTTTTTAAGACAATAGAAACTACCTTTTTATGATCCAAAGTTGGTACGAGAGAAAACCTTTTTCGAACTATGTGTTTTATGAAGGAAAACCCCCTTTGAAAATATTTGACTCTATTTCATCAAGGATTTCAAAAGCAAACGAATTTCCTAAATGCTTTATAAAATAATTTGTAAAGGAAAATATTTTCTCCTAAATGATTTAGAAACGTTCCGGTTACTTGGATAAGTGACCGAGGTTTTGTTTTGGTTTTTGATTTTCACTGAGCGAAAAGTAAGCACATGTGAAAGAGGATACTAGTTCGCGAGACGTCGCCTATAGTATTCAGTTTATGCACGTGATTTGGGATCCGTGTCAAGAATTATGGACCAAGGGTCCTAATCGTGATATTATGGGCTAGGAGTCCTAATTTTGGAATTGAGGACTGTGTGTCCTAATTTCGTTGTTATGGGTTAGGTGTCCTTATCATGTTGAAATAAAACATGGATAAAATTATAATTGTTTCTACTACCACAACCTTGGACTGCGGCATCGGTCTAAGGCGTTGTGATTGAGCACTCGGACTGCGTGTCCTGTGTTATTGATTTCAAGTAATGAAAAATGTGAATAGTCGTTAGCCTTGGGCTTCGACAACGAAAAAGAGTGAACACAAAGAAAAGTCTCGATAATGAAAAGTCTTTTATTCATATGCATTTCCCCTTAGCAGACGTGCTTGAGTTATCCGAATACCCGCTTAAGATGTGGTATTCGATGAAGTATACATCCGAATGGCCGTTATAAGGGATTCGTGTTGATGTTGATCCGGGCGCATGAGGTGACGGAGACAACTTGACAAACGGGGCATATGAGCCTGATCAACTCTTTCTTTCTTAATGATAAAACGGTGATGGGATCTCATGAGATTAAGATTAGAGCCTGATGATAGAAGTGTCATGCATTATTTTTACAAGATTGATTGATTCGGGTATGAGACCCACTGAAATGATACTTGTTTTTTATCGATGAGTAATGTTTAAAATGTTAATATGCCAAGGTTTTATATGTATCATGTGTATGGTTGTTGTACGATATATCCGGTGTCGGTATCTCACTCTTTCATTTCTACTTGTTATTCTCTCTTCCTTTTGGTATCGCCGTATGTACATGAGTCCAGATGGATCCCAATATCCCGCTTGTACCGACAACATCGAAGACTGAGGTCTTCGACGACACAGGGAATGCTGGGGCATGGCAGATACACCCAGGGGCGACATTGGTCACATTCCACGGAGCAATCACCACGACCGATTTGAATGTTGACGGAGACCCAATCCGTAGAAGCCACACTGTGGAAACTAGGAGGGTAGCTCTGCCTCCGATTTGGTATTACCTTCACACACTGCGAGCTTACGGACTGCTACATGAGCCACCACCTCTAGACGTAGAGCCGGCAGCGCCGATTGAGGAGGACCCTGAGGAAGACTTCGATGAGGTCATAGAGGAAGATGAGCCGGAGGATCACGTTATGGATCATGACGACGACAATGATTCCATAGATGAGTGCGGCGATGTTATAGATCCATTACCTGAGGTCTCATTGATAAGTCAGTTTTATGAAACTGTTATCTTGGTTGTGGGGTGGTTTGGTTTTTGGGGGTTTTTTTGTTGTTTTGGTTTGTGTTTTTTGTTTTTTTTTTTTTTTTTTTTTTTTTTTGTTTGGTGTGTGTTTTTTTTTTTTTTTTTTTTTTTTTGTTTTGGTTTTGGAGGGTTGTTTTGTTTTTGTTTGGGGGGATTGTTTGTGTGTGGTTTATTTTGGTTGGGTTGTTGTGTTGTGGTTTTTGTGTTTGGGTTTGTGTTTTTTTTTTTTTTTTTTTTTTTTTTTTTTTTTTTTTCTTTTTATTTTTTTTTTTTTTTTTTCTTTTTTTTTACTTTTTCGTCACCTCTCTCGTGGGAGTCTTTGTGGAGACCCCGCTTCTTCGCGTTTATGGATAATCTTCCGTCATCTGACTTTTAGCGTTATCTTTTGGATGTGGTTCCGGACCCTTTTTCCCTGTGTCTTATTTACTCTCTTTTAAGCTGTATCTTCTAGATGTCTAATTCTATTGCAATGGCCGTTGATAAGGCCCTATCTTATATACTGAAACTAGGCTCTCATTGGGACATGTTATATATATATATATATATATATATATATATATTGTCTTCAATTCATGTTCTGAGTGTTCATCACCTCTATCTTGTTTCATCCCTTCATTTATAAAAAAAAATAATAATAATAACTACCGTTTTTAGTGTACTCGTCCATCGAGTAAATGATACTTTCCAAAAGTAACCAGCTTTGTAAATTAGAAATATTTCCGCATTTTGGTAACCATGTGGTGCCGGGTTTAGGATGTGAACACCCATTTTTGTCCGTCTTCATTTTATTCTAATTTTTATGATATCATGTTTCAAGGAGACTAATAATAATAAGAGAGAAAGAAGAAAAATAAAATAATGAAGAAAGGAGGGGGTGTTCCAGTCCATTACCTTGGATTTGATGTTGGACGGGGTGATCCCTTCCAGTCCATCACATTTGCTGTTGGACGGGGAGGTCCCGTCCATCACATTATTAACTTGTTGTTGGACGCGGTCCAGGCTAGTCCCTTGCTTTGGACTTGTTGTTGGACGTGGTCCAGTCCACTACATCGCACTTGCTACTGGACTAGGAGGTCCCGTCCATTGCTTTGCACTCGTGGATGGACGGGGTGGTCCCGTCCATTACCTTATACTTGCTGCTGGATGGGGTGGTCCCGTCCATTGCTTTGCGCTTGCTGATGGATGGGGTGGTCCCGTCCATTGCTTTGCACTTGCTGATGGACGGGGTGGTCCCGGTCGTTGCCTTGCACTTGCTGTTGGCCCCGTCCAATCCACTGCACTTGCCAATGGACGGGGTAGTCCCGTCCAGTCACTACACTTGCTGGTGGATGGGGTGGACCCGTCCAGTCCTGTCCTTTTAATTTCTGTTGGACGAGGGGGTTCCGTCCACTTCAATTATTTAATTTCTGTTGGACGAGGAGTTTCCGTCCACTGCAATTATCTTTTCTTGTTGGACGAAGAGGTCCGTCCAGTGTATATCTACTTTTGCATATTTAAGTTTCTGTTGGGACGAAGAGATTCCATCCACTGCAATTTTATTTTCAGGCTGAAGGCTAAAGAATAAAGAAAGAAGAAGGAGAAGATAAGGAAGAAAGGACGAAGAAAACAAGGAGAAAAAGACAATCAACAAAAAGGAAAGGAAACTGAGTTATACCTCCTACCCACTTTACATATCAGGCAAGACCTCTTTTCCTCCTCCACCCATTGGTCCTTCTTCCTACTTACCTCCTCCCTCGTTTTAACCTAGCAACCCTACTCCTAACCCTAAAAACCCCCCATCTCCTTCTCTTTTCAAACACGTAACCTTCAGGAAAAATCACCTCCTTTCTGCTACTCACGCCGCCCCATCTTGACACACGCTATTTCTGCTCAAAACCCCTAATCTCTTTCTCTTTTCAAGCGTGCAACCCTCACGTCAAATCACCTCCTTTCTGCTACTCATGCCGTCCCATCTGGGCACCCGCTATTTCTGCTCATAACCCCCACTTTGCACCTCCTTTACCCATTGGTCTTTTCTTTTTTTTTCCTCATCTTTTCCCACCTTAACCTAGCAGCCCTACTCCTAACCCTAAAAAGCCATCACACCCATCAAACGAAACCCCCTATCTCCTTCTTTTTTCAAGCGTGCAACCCTCACATCAAATCACCTCCTTTCCGCTGCTCAGAACGGCCCAAGCCTTGGGTTTCGTACAAACTGACCTTGAAGCCAATGGAGAAGAAGAAAGAAGCCCTCTCCTCCGTCTATAAAAGGAAAGGAGAAAGAGAAGAAAAGGGGAGGACATTTTTTGGAGGGGAGAACACTGTTCTTGAGAGGAAACGAAAGATCAGAGTGGAGATAGAGAGGAAAGATACAAAGAAAAGAGAAAAGAAAGAGAGATTTTTGTTGTGAGGAAGAGAGATCAGAAATCTGAGCTTCCTTTTCTCTTCCCTATTATTAGAAGTGGTTAAGAAGGAATAGCTGAAGGAGCCAGGGAGATTGAATGTAAAGACTTCGATCTTAAAATCTTACCACTGGGAGTAAACAAAGTCATTCTTATTCTACTCCCGTTTGGTAATCTTTGTTCTTTTCTTTGATATTATTAATAAATTTCTCTTGACACTCTTATTTCTCTGTGCTTCTGTTCTCTGAATAAGTTGGTAAAAAGTTTCATTTCTACATTTCTGTCCCATTTTCAAGAGATAAAAATTATTTATTTTACATAAAAAAATAGAGGATGATCACTTGATTAAAACAACCTTTTTTTTGGGTTGCCCTATGACAAGTGTCATGTTCAATCCTTCAGATTTAGAGGTTGCTCTGTAGACTTACGTGCCATGTTCAACCTCAAGTAGTTTTAATAAAGAGACTCACAACGGGTAAAACAAATATTTCAAAGTTACTAATAATTTACACAACTAATTTTGGGTAACCATTTATGGATGTTCTAGGGTGCCGTGGGGTTAAGTCTCCATGCCTTCCCTAGACATAATGGACTCCCGAACCCGAAGCTTCTTCTTGAAGGGTTTTCTAACTTTCCCGAAATTAAATAAAGTTGGTGGCGACTCCATGTTTTCTCTCTAAGAGGAAAAACAAGTCTTTTTTTTAGGTCGCTACAGATGGCGACTCCACTGGGGACTTCTTTTAAGAGAGTCAAGCCCATAAAAATTGGTTTTGCAAATTTTTAGTAACTTGTAGCTTATTTGTTTTACCTTTTATGGCTGTATCTTACCGTTTTTTCTCCTTGCAATAATTAAATGACAAAACATGTTTTTATTTGCAGTGCTGTTTGTTTGGATTGTCCTTTTGGTTGGGTTTTTCCTCTTATTTAAATAAGAAGAGTTAGTGGTGCATGTGTTTTAACTCACGTTATTATTATATATGTTTCACTAACAATGTTTTTGTTTCCTCCTCCTTTCTTTTCTTTTCCCATGTTTTAACAATAGGATAGAGGACTTATAGCCATTTTTATATATATCTATGTTTGTGTTTTGCAGGTTTTTCTTGTCTTCTCTTTTTATTTTTACTTTTAAGTGTTACAGGTTTGTATGCCCCCTTTCACACACATCACTATCACATATTGCACACACACTTAGCTCTATACCCGAGCTTGCTCAAAAACCCAAGGATTAGGCGGTGCTCTGACGTTGTTATTGAATAGGTCTTGTACCTCCCTAATACTGGTCAGTTCACCACTCAGATTGTACATGAGATCGTGGAATAGTCATATTGAGAGGGTTTATCCCTACTTGTGGCTAGATTCATGAATCATACTCTTATGAGGGCAATCTGGGGACCATGACTTTTAGAGGTCTAGACCCATCCCAACTCTCACTAATAGAGCAGACCTAGTGGCCAACCTGTTTAGAGTCCTAACCTTAAGGCGTGTCCATCCTTAGGTTTTACCTGGCTTAGGGCAAAAGGGGGCGTACTTTCTTTCCCTCCTCTATCATCATAAGCATAAATTGTCATGCATGCTCATCGTGAATATTCACGAAACTAGGGGCACCACATTGCTGCCTCAAACCTGAATGACATGTTCGAATATTATTGCACATCTAATAGGCGCTATGTCATAATGAAGGTGATGCATACCCATCAGGGTTTTCAACCCCATTGGGTCCCCTACAACATGAATCATGCAAGATATATTTGCTTCACTATACTCATTTTTTTTTTTGTGTCTCTTTGTTAGAATATTTTGGTATTCACCTTATAGCAAGAAAATGGAAAAGCTTGGTTCAGAGAAGAGTACTAGCAACGCGAGTTGTCCCAAGAAAAATATCAAGATTGATGTGACGCTCAATGACGTGAAGAGATTGTGTGAACTCAGGCAGCAAATTCCAGAAGAAGCACGCTCAGACTTTGCCAGCAAGTATGGTAGAATATTAGACCTGTTGCGTGTTCCAGTGGAAGCTCCCGCTCTGAGTGCATTGGCCCAATATTGGAATTCAACTTTGAGGTGTTTTGAATTGCCTAACTTGGACATCACTCCAACCATGGAAGAGTATGCTTATATGCTAAGACTTCCCATTCAAAAGAAGACTCACTTCTACATGTATTATGGCCCACATGTAACAGATCGGAAGATAGCAAGTCTATTGGAGCTTCAACCGGAACAGATAGAGAAAACAGAAAAGGGAACCACCAAAGGGTTGAAGAGGCGATTTTTGGAAGTGTATCTCAACAAGCTGGACCAGCAACGACGATGGGTTACTTTCAACAAAGTACTAGCCCTCATGATGTATGGGTTGGTGCTCTTTCCTTTTGTACCAGATCTGATTGATCAGTCAGCCATGGACGTTTTCTATAGGGTCGAAGAATATGGTGTAAACCCGGTCCCTGCTATCTTAGCAGAAACCTTCCTCTCCCTACAGGTTTGTCATCAGAATCAACAAGGGAAAATGCGATGTTATGCGTCAATATTGTATGTCTGGATCATGGCTCACTTGTACGCTTGTGATAAAATTGATAGAACAGATGACCCGCTGAAAGGATTCACTCGCATGCAACTAAAGTCACGTAAGTTATATGAGTGGAAGCAAGAGTTTGATCAGATCGAACTGCGGTCATTTAGTTGGATGTGTCCATGGTATAATGGAGATTCAGTTGTGTTCAGCTGTGGAAGTTTGTCAAATGTTCCATTGATGGGTCCCAAAGGTTGTGTATCATACTCACCAGCTTTGGTAATGCGTCAACTCAAGTGGACACAGGATGAACCCCCCAAAGAGATGCTCGATGGGATGTTCTTCCTATACCAAGAAGGTAAGGGCATCAAGAGTCAAACGATAGCAATAAGGTCAGCATGGAATGATATTCATATAAAAGGACCGGAGGAATTAGGAAGGCGAGTCATAGCTCACACAAAAAGATATGAAGTATAGAGAGAAGTAAGAAGAGGTTTCCCTTCAAGACCTGCATCCCCTCTCCATAAGGAAAATAATTCTCTGACCAAAGATCAAATGTTGAAAGAAATCGAGGTTTTAAAAGCTCAGCTAAGGATTTTTGATAAGAAAGACCAAGTTGCCGAAGTAACTATTATCACGCTCCAAAGACAAGTGCAGAAGCTGAGTTACAGATTGAGCATTTGAAGGATGAATGCGCCGATGCCCACGAAGCCCCGAGTTGTGCAAAAAGGGCAATGAAAGACAAAGAAGCAGAAATTCAAGAGCTGCTGGCAAAAATAGGATGTCAAGAGAAGATGCTTGTCAAATTTCAAAAGAAGAAAAAAGAGCTCGAGACAAGTGTAGGGGATCACGTTGAAATGATACATATACTAGAAGAGAGGGTTGAATCCCTGCAGGAACCCTTAGCCCAAACAGAAGTGTACTCTGCTCAAGGATGGAACGAAGCAGCCAAATATCGCGAGCTACTGGCAGAAGACAACATGAGAGAAAATTGGCTCAGAAACAAGGTAAAAGACTCTGAAAGGGTTGAATCTCAACGTCACGCAGAATGGGTAAAATGATGGAAATTAGTGGTGGAGGATGTAATGAATGAAAAGGAAGCATGGAAGAGAAAATACGAGGACGTGATGGATAAGCTCCAATATCACACTTCCCAGCTGGTGGAGCGATTTTAAGAGGCATCCGTCCATATTCATATGAACCATTTCCTCCAGCTACCACCGAAGGTGACCGAATTCTTCAATCATTTTGGGAGACTTGCCAGAGGGTTCAGAAAAAAGAAGATGAGGCTCTTAACATAGACTTTTGAGGACCTTGGAGAAGGATGGAAACCATCAATGTACTTCTTTTATTTTGGTCAAAGACTCATGATTTGTATCGGAATATTTATAATGAAATGGAAGTTTTCATCCATGTCTGTCGAGCGTTCTTAGATGATATCTATCGAGGAGTGCATTCTCCCTTAGATACGTCATCAACTGTACTTTTACCCTAAAAACAATAAGTTTTCTGTGTAAAAATAAGGACGTTGCTAGTATGGGTATGGTCTCTCGAGGAGTAGATTCTCCCTTGGACTTGACACCAACTGCATTCAAGCTAGAGGGAACCATACCACTAGATTTGATTGCAGGATGAGTTTTCTTGCTATTGGTGTATACGACAGTCTTCCTAAGAGTACCCTCACAATCAAATAAAGGATGATAACTTGCACATGCATGCATACACACACACAAAATTTTGGATTGACTAATGAGTTTTTCTTATTTGCTTCACAGAGTCGCATCCTTCTGAGGATTCAGGAACCATTGCGCGACCTAGGAAAGGTAACACCAATCAAACCCGAGTTCACAATACCAGATCTCGGACCTGGATGGCTGCCAACATGCCTGAAGAAGGAAGAAACTTAAGCTCTGAAGAAGATGAAGTTCTCAATAATTGGCAATCTGAACCGTTTGTTGATGTTTTTCCATGAAGTAATTAATTATGAACTGATGTTTACTTTCTTTGAGACATGAATGAAAATGGAACACTTTGTCTGATGTTTTCCTTTTGATTCCATCGTTTCTTTTCTCTCTTTCATTTATTTATTTTGTTTAAGCTTTTGTCATAAATAAAACCCTTTCCTATACTTCTCCTATTCCTAACTTTCTTTTCCAGGGATGCTTCTTCCACTAAAGATTTACCTCAGGAGAGGAACTTTGAAAGTTCATTTATTGATTCCCTCGCGGCTGCTGATGAATACAATCTTGAATCCGATGAGGAGGAAGAAGACATTGAAGAATTCATAAAAGTGGTGAAATGGTCAGAGGAAGGGATTAGCTCGAATGATGAGGTTGCAAAAGTGATCAATATGGGAACCGAGGAAGATAAGAAGGAGTTGAAAATAGTGGATAACCCAGAGCGAGAAGAAACGGTTGCACTATTCAAAGAATATCTGGATGTTTTTGCATGGTCCTACAGAGATATGCCAGGTTTAGATCCTGAGATAGCAACGCATAAAATTCCTTTATACCCAGATGTGGCTCCAAAGAAGCAAAAATTAAGGAGAATGCATCCTTAGATGTCGCTGAAGATCAAGGAAGAAGTGACCAAGCAGTTGGAGGCTGGCTTTCTGGAAGTAGCTAGACACCCGGAATGGGTAGCTAATATTGTTCCGGTACCAAAGAATGATGGAAGGGTCAGAATGTGCGTGGACTACCGAGACCTGAATAAAGCCAGTCCAAAGGACGAATTCCCCCTACCTCATATTGATGTCCGTGTAGACAGTACAGCCAAAAGTCACAGGTTTTCTTTCATGGACGGGTATTCTGGGTACAATCAGATCCTCATGGACAATGAAGATAAAGAAAAGACAACTTTTATCACTCCTTGGGTAATTTTTTGTTACAAAGTGATACCTTTTGGATTAAAGAACGCTGGGGCCACTTACCAACGTGCTATGGTGGCATTGTTCCATGATATGATGCATAAGGAGGTAGAGGTATACGTTGATGATATAGTGGCCAAGTCCAAGGAAGGAGAAAGCCATGCGGTAGTTTTGAGAAAGTTGTTCGAGCAACTAAGGAAGTACAAGCTATGCCTCAACCCTGCAAAATGTACTTTCGGTGCATCCGCAGGGAATTTACTTGGCTTTGTTGTCAGTAGAGAAGGAATAAAGGTGGACCCTAACAAGGTGGAAGCAATACGTGACATGCTAGCACCTAAGAACGAGTGAGAAGTAAGGGGTTTTCTTGGAAGATTGAACTATATCCCGCGCTTCATTGCAAATCTGACTAGCACATGCGAGCCAATCTTCAAACTCCTCAGGAAGAATAATCCAGGAAGATGGGATGATGACTGTCAAGAAGCCTTCGATAAAATAAAGGCATATCTACTAAATCCTCCAGTGTTGGTACCACCTACCCAAGGTCGTCCATTATTACTCTATCTCACCATACTGCCAACCTCAATGGGGGCAATGCTGGGACAACATGATGAATCTGGAAGGAAGGAGCAGGCAATTTACTATCTGAGTAAGAAGTTTAACGCCTGTGAGGCTCGTTACATGGCAATCGAGAAGACTTGTTGTGCACTAGTATGGACTTCCAGGAAACTCAGACAGTACATGTTATATCACACCACTTGGCTAATTTCTCGAATGGATCCTTTGAAGTATATCTTCGAAAGTCCTTATATCTCCTTAAGGGTTTCGAAGTGGCAAGTGATATTGTCAGAATTTGACATCAAATATGTGACTCAGAAGTCCATCAAAGGAAGTGTGATTGCTGACCATTTAGCAGAGAATCCTCTTGAGGATGGATGGCTTGTCAATTCTGAGTTTCCAGATGAAGAGGTAATGTCCCTTGAGGAAGACGAAGAACAGGAAGATGTGTGGAAAATGTATTTTGATGGAGCAGTCAATATGCAAGGCAGTGGTATAGGAGCAGTGGTTATCTCACCAAATGGCAAGCAATACCCGATGGCCGTAAAACTAAAATTTGAATGTACAAATAATATTGCAGAATATGAGGTGTGTGCTGGTGGATTGCAAATGGCACTTGAACTGGGTATAAAGCAGTTGAAAGTCTTCGGGGATTCAGCTTTAATCATTTACCAAGTCAATGGTGAATGGTAGACCAAGGACTCCAAGTTGATTCCGTATCAGAAATACTTGACTCAGTTGATTGCAAAGTTCGACGAGATTACTTTCTCGCATTTAAGTCGAGACAAGAATCAATTTGTTGATGCTTTAGCCACACTAGATGCCATGACCAAGCTGGATATCCATGTCAATGTCCAACCCATCCAAATTAGAGTGCAAGATGAACCGGCATACTGTGCTCATGTGGAAGGAGAACCTGATGGTAAGCCTTGGTATCATGATATCAAGCAATATATTCAGACCAAGGAATACCCGGTAGAGGCGAGCGAAGTAAATAAAAATACCATCCGAAGATTGGCTATGGCCTTTTTCTTAAACAAGGAAGTCTTGTACAAAAGAGGGTATGATGATACCCTACTCAGATGTGTGGATGCTCGCGAAGCTAAATGGATCATGATTGAAGTTCATGAAGGAATCTGTGGGACTCATGCCCATGGTCACATGATGGCTAGGAAGATCTTGAGAAGTGGCTATTATTGGTCTACTATGGAGTCAGATTGCATGGAGCATGTTCGTAAATGCCAAAAATGCCAGATGCATGCAAACCGGGTTAATGCACCTGCGTTTCCACTGCACAGTTTAGCATCCCCATGGCCTTTTTTGATGTGGGGAATAGATGTCATCGGTCCCATTAATCCCAAGGCTTCCAATGGTCATCGTTTCATTTTTGTGGCGATAGACTATTTCACTAAATGGGTAGAAGCTGGTTCATATGCCAGCATAACTCAAATGGTGTTTCTCAAATTCATCAAAAAGGACATTGTCTGTAGATACGGGATCCCAGAGAAGATAATCACAGATAATGCTGCCAATCTTAATGGTACCGAGATTCAAAAGTTTTGCGAAGGTCTCAAAATCAAACACCACAATTCGGCTCCTTATAGGCCTCAAATGAATGGTGCAGTTGAAGCAGAAAACAAAAATGTCAAGAAGATCGTGTCCAAGATGTTTGTAAACTATAAGGACTGGCACGAAATGCTGCCATATGCTCTACATGCTTATCGGACTAACATACGATCAAGCATTGGGGCAATCCCTTTCTTTCTGGTGTACGGGATGGAGGCTGTCTCACCTATCAAAGTAGAACTCCCTTCGCTGAGAGTCTTGATGGAAGTAGACTTAGAAGAACCTGAGTGGGTGAAAACTCGATATGAGCAGTTGAACATGATAGAAGAGAAAAGGCTGCAGCTATCGTCACGGGTAATTGTATCAAAACAGAATGGCAAGAGCTTTCAATAAAAAGGTTCATCCTAGAGAATTTCGTGCGGGAGACCTGATCTTAAAGAAAGTCCTACCTAGTCAAGAGGATCCCCAAGGAAAATGGGCACCAAATTATGAAGGTCCTTATCAAACAAGCGTTCTCGGGAGGTGCTTTGATTCTGCAAAACATGGATGGGGAAGAGCTACCAAGGCTAGTAAACTCTGATGCTGTGAAAAAGTTCTATGCTTGAAGGCCCGCTAGGTTGAAAACCTGAAAATGCAGCCTAGGAAAAATTTAGGGCAAAAGAACAATGAAAACAAAAGGAAAACAAAGGCCTGCTAGGTTGAAAACCCGAAAAGGTAGCCTAGGCAAAAGTTAGGGCAAAAGAACAATAGAAAAGTAAAGGCCCGCTAGGTTGAAAACCCGAGAAGGCAACCTAGGCAAAAGTTAGGGCAAAGAAACCTTAGGCTGAAAACCTGCAAGGGCAGCCTAGGAGAAGGATAGGGTCCAACACTTCTGCAAGCACCCACCATACTGGGGCAATTTTATCTGGCTGAGTATACTGGGGCAAAATTATTAAGGAATGATCGAAGAAGGTGTGTTTGAAGAATCAGAGACAGGAGCCAAGATCTGTGTGATCAAAAGGCTGAGGAGAATCAATTAAATGAAAATCAAGGGACCAACAATGGGGCAAATTTTATGTGATTTTCGTAATTTTCTTTGCTTATCTTTGTTCTTTTAATCTTCAACTTTGTTCTCACTGTTATTGTCTCTTAACAACCTAAATTCTCATATTAAGGCAAGAGGTTTTCTCCCACACTCCCCTATCGTGTTCACTCTCATGTCTCAATAAAAGTAAATATAAGTTTAATGGTATGATTTGATAACTCTAATGGTAGCACCAATGAATGGTTTAAACCAAGAGGGCTCAATACTTCAGATTCAGTGGAAGAGGTAGCATGCACTGGACGACAAAAGAATGATGCAAATAAGCTTACATAACATCCGGAGTTTATCAGATTCGTGGGTGACCAATGTTGTTAAAAGAATGAGTGATGCCTCGTCCCAGAGTGGCCGATGAACAAGGTTTTGGTTGATCGAAGTATTTCCAAGGAGCAATTGGTTCCTTTGTCCTCAAAAGGAAGGGATTCTCATTTGTTTGAGATCACTGATTATTTATTTTCGAGCTCTGAGGGTTACCACACCTTTATTCTCGAGCTCTAAGGCTCATTACAAGTTTATTTTCGAGCTCTAAGGCTCATTGCATTTAATTTTCTGTTGGACGAGGAGGTTTCGTCCATTGCATTTAATTTTCTATTGGACGAGGAGATTCCGTCCATTGCATTTACTTTTCTGTTGGACGAAGAGGTTCTGTCCATTGCATATTTACTTTTCTGTTGGACGAGGAGGTTCCGTCCATTGCATTTAATTTTCTGTTGGACGAGGAGGTTCCATCCATTGCATTTAATTTTCTGTTGGACGAGGAGGTTCCGTCCATTGCATATTTACTTTTTTATTGGACGAAGAGGTTCCGTCCATTGCATATTTACTTTTCTGTTGGACGGGGTGGTTCCGTCCATTGCACATTTAATTGGCTGTTGGACGAAGAGGTTCCGTCCATTGCATGTTTATTTTCGAGCTCTAAGGCTCGCTGCATATTTACTCTCCTGTTGGACGAGGAGTTTCCATCTACTGCAATTCTGTTTTCAAACTGTAAGGTTTTCTGCTGAGCTCCTCATGTTTTTTCGGACAAAATATGTGTTCATTTTTCTTTACTTGTTCATTACTACAATACATGAAAAGTCACGACTAATCATGTCTTCTAGCATGCAACAAGTAAAAAGGGGCAACTGTGAACACCCATTTTTGTCCGTCTTCATTTTATTCTAATTTTTATGATATCATGTTTCAAGGAGACTAATAATAATAAGAGAGAAAGAAGAAAAAGATATTAATGAAGAAAGGAGGGGGTGTTCCAGTCCATTACCTTGGATTTGATGTTGGACGGGGTGATCCCTTCCAGTCCATCACATTTGATGTTGGACAGGGAGGTCCCGTCCATCACATTATTAACTTGTTGTTGGACGCGGTCTAGGCCAGTCCCTTGCTTTGGACTTGTTGTTGGACGCGGTCTGGTCCAGTCCAGTCCATCGCACTTGCTGCTGGACGGGGAGGTCCCGTCCACTGCTTTGCACTCGTGGATGGACCGGGTGGTCCCGTCCATTGCCTTATACTTACTGTTGGACGTCCCGTCCATTGCTTTGCACTCGTGGATGGACGGGGTGGTCCCGTCCATTGCCTTATACTTGCTGCTGGACGGGGTGGTCCCGTCCATTGCTTTGCGCTTGCTGATGGACGGGGCGGTCCCGTCCATTGCTTTGCACTTGCTGATGGACAGGGTGGTCACGTCCATTGGTTTGCACTTGCTGATGGATGGGGTGGTCCCGTCCATTGCCTTGCACTTGTTGTTGGCCCCGTCCGGTCCACTGCACTTGCCAATGGACGGGGTGGTCCCGTCCAACCACTACACTTCCTGGTGGATGGGGTGGACCCGTCCAGTCCTATCCCTTTTATTTCTGTTGGACGAGGGAGTTCCGTCCACTGCAATTATATGTTTTTGTTGGACGAGGAGGTCCGTCCAGTGTATATCTACTTTTGCATATCTAAGTTTCTGTTGGGACGAAGAGATTCCGTCCACTGCAATTTTATTTTCAGGCTGAAGGTTAAATAATAAAGAAAGAAGAAGGAGAAGATAAGGAAGAAAGGACGAAGAAAACAAGGAGAAAAAGACAATCCACAAAAAGGAAAGGAAACTGAATTATACCTCCAACCCACTTTACATATCAGGCAAGACCTCTTTTCCTCCTCCACCCATTGGTCCTTCTTCCTCCTTACCTCCTCCCTCGTTTTAACCTAGCAACCCAACTCCTAACCCTAAAAACCCCCCATCTCCTTCTCTTTTCAAACACGCAACCTTCAGGATAAATCACCTCCTTTCTGCTACTCACGCTGCCCCATCTTGACACACGCTATTTCTGCTCAAAACCCCTCATCTCTTTCTCTTTTCAAGCGTGCAACCCTCACGTCAAATCACCTCCTTTCTGCTACTCATGCCGCCCCATCTGGACACACGCTATTTCTGCTCAGAACCCCCCTTTTACACCTCCTTTACCCATTGGTCTTTTCTTTTTTTTTTTCCTAATCTTTTCCCACCTTAACCTAGCAACCCTACTCCTAACCCTAAAAAGCCATCACACCCATCAGACGAAACCCCCCATCTCCTTCTTTTTTCAAGCATGCAACCCTCACATGAAATCATCTCCTTTCCGCTGCTCAGAACGGCCCAAGTCTTGGGTTTCGTACAAACCGACCTTGAAGCCAATGGTGAAGAAGCAAGAAGCCCTCTCCTCCGTCTATAAAAGGAAAGGAGAAAGAGAAGAAAAGTGGAGGACATTTTTTGGAGGGGAGAACACTGTTCTTGAGAGGAAACGAAAGATCAGAGAAGAGATAGAAAGGAAAGATATAAAGAAAAGAGAAAAGAAAGAGAGATTTTTGTTGTGAGGAAGAGAGATCAGAAATCTGAGCTTCCTTTTCTCTTCCCTATTATTAGAAGTGGTTAAGAAAGAAGAGCTGAAGGAGCCAGGGAGATTGAATGTAAAGACTTCGATCTTAAAATCTTACCACAGGGAGTAAACAAAGTCATTCTTATTCTACTCCCATTTGGTAATCTTTGTTCTTTTCGTTGATATTATTAATAAATTTATCTTGACACTCTTATTTCTCCGTGCTTCAGTTCTCTGAATAAGTTGGTAAAAAGTTTCATTTCTACGTTTCTGTCCCATTTTCAAGAGATAAAAATTACTTATTTTACATAAAAAAATAGAGGATGATCACTGATAGTGTGATTTTACATGATGTTTGCTGTACACTTTTGCATGCATTTTTCATCTAGATTAGGCATTCTTAGTTTGATTTTTATTAGATTTTCCCTTGGAACGGGTGAAGCGGTTTGTGTGTTGTTTTGCAGAAATTGAAGGAAAACTGTGCATATTTGGCTATTATGAAGCTTGGATGAATTTGGAGCTTGAAAAGAGAAGAAAGTGAGCCAAGCAGAATACTGGAGATTCGCCCCGCGAGACTGGATTCGCCTCGCGACCCTGAAAGTTGACTGTTGCAGAAAATGCAAGCCTTTCTGGTTCGCCTCGCGAACCCTGTTTCGCCTCGCGAGTCTGGAAACCATAAGCCATCACGCCCAGCCCCAGATGCTCCTCACGGGCATATTGGAGAAGAAATTTATGGCCTCGCGTCGCGAGTAGTGTCTCGCCTCGCGAGAGTTCAGGAATGTGAAACAGCAGATTTTTAGCTTTCACCTCGCGATTAAGCGCAGCACAGATTGGTATAAGTTGCTGTTTTAGGGCAGAATTGAAAGAATCTTGGAGTATTGGAGACAGACTTGGAGGCTGGGCTGGAAGAGGGTTTCAAGCCCTGAAGGGGATGTTTTCCTTGCTCTGGGACTGAAAGAAGATTGGAGGATCCTCCTATGGAGTTTGCTTCATCCCTTCTCTCTTTCTCTTTGTATTCTCTGTTTATGAGTAGTTAAATCCCTGTTGTTGGGATTAGATGTAGCCAAACTGATTGATTATGTATTTATCTTGACTGATTATTCTATGTTCATGTCTTCATATTAGTGATTAATTTTCTGTGCTTAATGCTTGTTGTGGCTAGCACCCCCATGACTCGATTTGTGTTTTAGTATGTAATGGAGACGTTCATATTAGAACCGGAATTGAATTTAATCACCTAGTAACCCTTACATCTAGAGATGGAGTTTGGTTTGCTAGTAATCGCGTAATCCCTAATCCTAATGCAATTTCATTAATCTAGGCCACCTAAGATATTAGGGTCTATTAGTGGAATTAGGCTCTTGTCATCCGAGAGATCGGGGCTTGAGTAGTTTAGTGGATTGATTTTAATATCTGAAGCATGAATGGGAGGTATCTAGTCCTGATAGTACATGAGATAGAGGTTTGGTGAAGTCTGGTCCCAACATATCATTTCTGCACTCCAAGTGTTCGATAAAAAGACAAAAAGATTTTATTTCTTTTCTTTTGTTTATTTTGAATTCTCTTGATTTCTCTGTTTAGTCTAGATAGTTGCTGAGTTTGTGAATTGGTAGTTGACATCCAATCCCCGTGGATACGATAAACCGGTCTCACCACCGTATTACTTGCACGACTGGGTATACTTGCCCAGATTCGTCAACAATCACTTGATTAAAACAACCTTTTTTTTGGGTTGCCCTATGACAAGTGTCATGTTCAACCCTTCAGATTTAGAGGTTGCTCTGTGAACTTACGTGCCATGTTCAACCTCATGTAGTTTTAATAAAGAAACTCACAATGGGTAAAACAAATATTTCAAAGTTACTAATAATTTACACAACTAATTTTGGGTAACCATTTATGGATGTTCTAGGGTGTCGTGGGGTTAAGTCTCCATGCCTTCCCTAGACATAATCGACTCCCGAACCCGAAGTTTTTCTTGAAGGGTTTTCCAACTTTCCCGAAATTAAATAAAGTTGGTGGCGACTCCATGTTTTCTCTCTAAAAGGAAAAACAAGTCTTTTTTTTTTTAGGTTGCTACATAGGGTGTCACAGTAGCTAGAATAGAAGTCATACGCATTTTAATGTCATATGCTGCACAACACCAAATTACCTTGTTTCAAATGGATGTAAAAAGTGCTTTTCTAAATGGTATAATTGAAGAAGAAGTGTATGTTAAACAACCCCCTGGTTTTGAGGATACTTATAAACCAGATCACGTTTTCAAACTTAAAAAGGCATTATATGGTTTGAAACAAGCACCTAGAGCATGGTATGATAAACTCAATTCTTTTCTCATGTATAATGGTTTTACTAGAGGACAAGTAGACACTACTCTGTTCAAAAAATGCTCTAAAGAGAACTTTATTATAGTTCAAATATATGTTGATGATATTATTTTTGGAGCAACTAATGAAAAGTTGTGCAAGGAATTTTCAAATCTAATGCAAGCTGAATTTGAGATGAGCATGATGGGAGAATTGAAGTTCTTTCTTGGATTACAAATTGAGACACCCCGTTGTGCCCCATCGTATTATTACATTAAAACCTTAATATTTATTTACTTAATCGCTCGCTTATCATTGAAAATACGTAAAAAGTAAAACTTAATTAATAATTATATAACTTATGCATATATAAAACATACCAAAACTATATTACATAAATACACACCTGTTATTTATTACATTCCAAAAGCACTGTTAAGGGTACCCTCTCAGTAGGATCCCTCACAGGCATAAACTTCACTACAGACATACCCAGCGGAAATATAAATACTCTTTAGACACACTGGCCATACTGTCTATACTCTAATCGCCTTGAATCACAGCTCGACCTCCAGCATCTGGATCGTAAGGAGTTCCATCTAACTCCTCAGCAATTGGTTCCTCCATCGGGTCTTCTCGTACGATCATATCATAAATAAAACACAACACACAGAAAGATATAGGGAATAAGAAACAGTTCTATCATCAAAAAGCGGAAAAGAGTAATAGTAAATTATACAGTAATTGTCACAGACACGCATCACTCAAAATCAACAATCATCCTTAATTCACTATATCATCCTCTACCCTCAACTCATGTAGTCTAAACACTTATATTATCATAACTGTCTCTATTCCTTTCACATTCGTTAGTAGTCCAGGGTAGTCTGATGCAAAGAACTCAGCATAGTACACTTCTATCTTTTGATAGAATAAGACTCAACATAGTGCCCTTCTATCTTTCGATAGGATAAGTTAACATTAATCAACATATATCAACATATATCCTTATTTAAAATCAACTAACAAATTACCAACCCCCCCACACACCATCCAACCCACATCACCCGAACAACATATATCCTTATTTAAAATCAACTAGGCATAGTATTAAAAACCAGGCAGATCATGCATAACACATTAATCAACAGAATATTCCAACATCTCAATATCATGTAAGGCAATTTATCACAACCAACTCATAATAATCAAACCAATTAAACAACGAAGTCAGAATCTGTCACGGCCTGGCCGTGATAGCCGTGACAGACAGCAAACATCCTCACAATCATAATTATTCAAACACCAAAACAATACGTCACATGCAGATGGAATACCTCAACCAGCGTATCACAATAAATTCGATAACATAAAATCAAACATCCTCAAATACTTAAAATCAACTTAATGTCGATAAACCTACAATCCCCGAATCACCATTGGTTTTACAGAAAAGGTTTCCAATGGGATTTTGGTCTTGTCGATTACTCGACTACTAGTAGGGTTTAGGTCGCCCTACACAATTATCATATAATCTACTACTTATCGATTCCGACGATAGGTTGATTCTTTTCCCCACCTGAGTTATCACCGGAAACACGTACACGACGATCCTCGTTATCCCGCCACGAGTTAACACAACCACCTTCATTCAAACAACATAACTATAATTAATCAATTAACAACCATCTATGACACTTTAGGGCTAGGTTCGGCCAAGACTTAGAAAATAGGTTTAGGATTATCTTCTTAATGCCATCTTTTGGATCATAGTTACTAGAGTCTTAACTAACATAGATTACTTATTACAAGACTAAAATTTGAAACAAAATCCTCTAACCTTTAGGGTTAGGGTTTCGGCCCATATTAGGAATTTAAGCTAGGGATTTTTGTTGGACCTAAGCTCTTGGGTTTAAGCTATACATGTATTATAGAACTTAAGTCAAGTACTAACTTTCAAAACAAACAACAAAACACCAAACCCATTTTCCTACCTAGGTTCGGTCATTAATGGTTAATAGGGAAGGAAAATGATTTTGATCACATACTCTTGGATAAATAAAGGAGGGATCATAACTAGATCATAGAAATTGGTTTCACATTTTTATGATTTTTCTACAATTTTCTAGAATTATTTGAAGTTCTAGATCTAGGAATGGAAAAATAAGATTCATGGCATAAACATGAGAAATACATGAATATGAAAGCTTATATGAACAAGGAGATGAGCTTTTACCTCTTGAAGATTGAAGAAATGAAGAAAATGATCAACCTTCACTATGTTGAAAACTGGACAGCTTGAGGGTGTGATGGTATTGTGAGTGTATCTCACAATATACTCATCCAAAAATTACGAACTTTGGCTTGATAGAAACATAAGAATAAAAGAAACAACTTTGGTTTTGAAGGTTGCATTTGGTTCGGATCATAACAGGGTTGAAAAAGGACTTATTTCTGATGTTTCGTGGGTTGCTGAGAATTCTGGGCAGTTTCGGTATTTTGAGCCTATCTCCCAATCCACTTATCCGTTTTTGATGATCTTTATCTTGATGGAAAGAAGAGAGAAGGAGGAACAACTTTTATGTTGAGTGTTTTCCGAGTTTCATAAAGGAAGAGGGTCATATGTTTGGTGGGAATTCGGTGTTCTTAGGGTTTTGTAACTTAGTTGGTGAGGAAGATGAAGAGAATGAAGAAGATGAGTGAAATGGTGAGGGAGGCCACGGTTTGGAGGGTATTTATAGGAGTAATCTTATGCCTTGTTTGGTTAAAAGGAATTGGTTTAATGGGTTTTGTGATTATAAAATTAATATAAGCTTAACTAAGGTTATAATTAACTTAACTAAGGTTATTTTGGCTAACCATGGTTAATAATATGTGGCTCACATTTAGTGGAGGTGTGGCTGATTTTGGGCCACACAAAATGACTCACCAATGAGTCATCGATCTTATCCATTAGCGGTTCCCGGAAATTCCGTCTGACGACTCAAGTCGTTTACCCGATTTCGATTTTTGAGAGGAAAATAATGAAACGAAAGCAAAATGAAATAGGTAAGATTTATTGGAGGTGGAGGCACGAAATTGGAGAGATGTGGGAGGTTTTCAACCACGTAAAATGAGTGGTTAAGAGTGCGTAGATGCGTCTTGTTAATACCCGCGAAAGCTTGGGGGTATTTTGGTCTTTTTACCTAAATGTCATGATTACTTGCATTTAATGCTCATAAATGCTTGGTGACTCATACTCCATGAGTCATCATGTATGACTCGTTGTCCCTATCCCTTGACGGGTCTCTGCAGTTCCGTTTTCGACTCCGTTGGCTCCCCTATTAGGGTTTTACGCCCGTATAAAAGCGTAATATTTCGTTTTCGACTGAAAATTTTCAAACTAATCAAACTCGTTGGAAATATGATTTAAATATAAACCATTTCATTTTTCGAGTCAAATTAGGGTTTTCTGTCAGTATAAAATTATACTGTCAGTTAAAAAATGCAGACCGGGCTCCGTCTGAATTTTCAACCCAAAATTTCACCGTAACCTTCTACCATAAGAGAGACTATGAATATGATTTTAACTTATTTAAAATCACTTTCTAACTCTCATATTAAAATATAATTAATTATATTTTAACCGATTAAACAGCGTAATTAAAAATCAGGCTGTTACACAAATCAAGCAAACAAGTGATGGAATTTACATTCATCAACAAAAATATACCAAGGAGATACTCAAGAAATACAAAATGGAAAATGCAAAGCTCATGAAAACCCCTATGCAACCCAATTCAAAACTAAGCAAAGATTATGAAGGTAAAAAAGTAGATCAAACTGTCTACAGAGGTATGATTGACTCTCTACTGTACTTAACTTCAACCAGGCCTAACATTCAATTTAGTGTCTGTATGTGTGCTAGATTCCAATCTGATCCTAGAGAATCTCATCTTAAGGCTGTTAAAAGAATATTTGGATATTTGCTTGGAACTACTAATCTTGGTTTGTTGTATTTAAGATCAAAAGAATACAGATTAGTGGGATATTGTGATGCTGATTTTGCTGGAGACAGAATAGAAAGAAAAAGCACCAGTGGAGGATGTCACTTCATTGGAGCAAGTTTAGTCTCATGGTCAAGCAAGAGGCAGACAACCATTGCCCTATCTACTGTTGAAGCAGAATACATCTCTGCTGCTAGTTGCTGCTCTCAACCCTTATGGGTAAAACATCAACTTGAGGATTACTCTATTTATGAACATAACATATCTGTATGGTGTGATAATTCCAGTGCTATATGCTTAACTAAAAATCCAATTCAGCATTCTAAGGCTAAGCATATTGAAATCAAACATCATTTCATTAGGGATTATGTTCAGAAAAGCATCTTTGATATTAAGTTTGTTAAAACTGAAAATCAATGGGCTGATATTTTCACTAAACCCCTCACAGAGAAAGGTTTTTATTTATTAGAGATAATCTAAACATGAATTGCATTGTTAAATGACATGTCTGAATGTTAACCTGTCTGTGCTAAATCTGTCATTACTCCTATATACATGTTCTTTTAACTAAGCATTAGTTCAGGGGGAGTGATTATACAATAGTTTAAGTGGAGTATGTCTCATATGCTTGCTGCATTAATATGATTTTCTTAACATGTTATCTTGCCCTTAAACATATCTCATAAATAAAACTTGATAACCCTTTTTGATGTTGACAAAAGAGGGAGAATGGGAGAAATGAGAATGGGAGAAATGAGAATGGGAGAAATGAGAAATATGATAGAAATGTGTTATGGAAGAATGAATATGAATGAATATGATATGAATCTTAAATAATACATGGACATGAGTATGCTTTGATAGTTGCCATAATTGCTCAGATAAATCTTAAGTAAGATTGCTTTGATAATAATTTCAAAGTAAAACAAGTCAAACTTAATGTCTGATCTAGCATCTGCATGACCTGTCCGCTTAAGAAAATTTCAACCTATCTGATATATGCTATTTTCTTTGTTGATATTTTCTGAGGTTCATTAAATCATCTCAATGTTTGTCATCATCAAAAAGGGGGAGATTATTAAGTCTCTAAAATGTCTGATGTGCATTTCCCTAAGTTTTGATGAGAACTAAACATTGGTTAATGATTTAATTACCTTTCATATTGGTTGCTAACCTGTCAATCTAGTGTGCAGATTAAAACTGTGAGAATCATCCGTCCAACGCAAATAATAGAATCATCCGTCCAACGCAAGTGATAGAATCATCCGTCCAATGCAAGTGATTGAAATGCACGTCCAACACTGTAGTGATAGAAGCTCACGTCCAACACTGAAGTGATTGAAGCTCACGTCCAACGCAAGTGATAGAATCTCACGTCCAATACTAAAGTGATAAAAGTCAGCGTCCACTTAAGTGATAAAAGCCAGCGTCCACTAAAGTGATAAAAGCTAGCGTCCACTGAAGCGATAGAAGCGCTCGTCTACTGAGGCGATAGAAGCGCTCGTCTACTGAAGTGATAGAAGTGCTCGTCCATTAAGGTAACAAAAGCGCTCGTCCACACAAGTATTTGGACTAGATGAGTCCTTAATATGGAGCTCGTCTACTAGGTTACATTCAACCAGTTAAAGGAGTATCCTTCCAATGACATAGCATTTGGAGCTCGTCTACTAGCCCGAATGTAAAATCTTAAATGGCTAGATGGACACGCTTATCCTATGAACGTGAATTCTCTTAGAATTATTAGAATGTTATTTCAAGAACCATAATCAAGAAAAGTCAGAAGTTACTCTCTCAAGCAACCTCGGATATCAGTACCAAAGACCAGTTAAAGAATACTTCCAACATGCTTTATTCTCTAGTACCTCTGGTCCTTACACGAAAAGGGAATTGTACTCAGCAAAGTACAGAAAGCTCTATGCACAACTCTGATATGGCTGTATCACGATGCATAAAGCCATGATCCTTCATGTTAGAGTACAACCAACTTTCCTATTGCATTAATGGCTGCCCAAAACGACTCTATTGCATTTAATGAAGTTATGCTGGAAGCCAACATCTGAGGGAATGTCTCTAACGGATCCTAAATGCTTGAAGACCATAAATACAGAAGTCATTGAAGATGAAGCACAGATAAGAGAGAATACACATAGCATTAAAGAGCCATTACTCTGCGCATTAATATCTTCACCCTTTCATTCTGTATTCTTCAATCATTTGAAGTTATTATGCAGACTTTCCTAAGTTTTACATTTAAACCACTCTGAGTGTTAGTGAAAGATCTGTCTATGAGAACTTGTATTTATTACAAACCAAATCTATCAAACAAACCTGAGTGAGCCTGAAGAGGCTAAGTGTGCAAATAATACTTATCTTGAGCCTGAAGAGGCTAGGTGTGCAAAGAATACTTGTCTTCGAGCCTGAAGAGGCTAGGTATGCAGACAATACTTGAGTCTATAACCTGATCAGTTATAGTGGATAAATCTTGGTGCTGCCAAGGACTGGACGTAGCTCTTTGCTTTGAAGAGTGAACCGGGATAAATAACCGTGTCAATCTCTCTTTCCTTAAACTCTTTAGTTGCTTTAGTTTTCTTATATGCTTATCAAGTGGTGTGTTTGCCAAGGTCACTGTTAAAATTTCATCAGACGAGCCACCCATCTGTCTTGTATCTTTTCACTCATTTGAACCTAGCTTCTGTATGCGAAAAGATTTCAACTTTGTTTAAATTCTAATAAACACAATTCAACCCCCCTTCTCGTGTTTTTAGTTGTCTATTTCAGTTGGTATTAGAGCTCAGTCTCTGGGTTGAACATCTAACAGTGTAGAGGTAAAAGGTCCTGAAGAATAGACATGACTGCTGGAGCTAGTTCAAGTGGAAGTCACCATACTGAAGGAGCTTCCCTAACCAGACCTCCCTACTTCAATGGAGAAAACTACAACTATTGGAAAGATAGATTTCAATGGTTCATTCTATCTACAAACTCTGATATTTGGGATGTCATTACAGATGGTCCATTCATTCTCAAGAATTATGATAACACTGACAAACTAAAAGCTCAGTGGACTACAGCAGAAAAGACAAAATGGGAGCTGAACCACAAAGCTAGATATAACATCATTTGTGCTCTCAGTCCTGAGGAGTTTGAGAAGGTATGTGCTTGTGACTCTGCCAAAGAAATATGGGACACTTTAGCTGTCACATATGAAGAAACAGAGGAAGAAGCCGATCTCTGTTTGATGGCCAACACTGACTCAGACTCAGACGATGAGATACATCCTGACTATGAGGAATTACTTGATGCCTATGAGGAGTTGATGGAGGAATCCAACTGCTTATCTAAAGCCTTCAAATCCCTCAAGAGAGAGTATGTAAAGCTCACCAGTGAGCATAAACAGAAATCTCAAGAGTGCGAGAAGCTGGCTAAAGAGAACAGTGAGCTGAGACTAAAAAGTCTAATGAAGCTAAGATCTCAAGTGAAACATCACCATCTGAAGAAGTTGAAAAACTTCAACAGAAAGTGGAAAAGCTCACTTCTGATCTTGCCAAACTTGTTAATGGTAGAGACAATCTGACTAAACTGCTTGGCAGTCAGAGGCATTATCTTAACAAAGAAGGTATTGGATATGTCCATCAGACACATCATAAAGTACCAACTAAAGCTTCTACAGTATCTGTTAAGTCAACTGTAACCAAATCTACACCTATTTGTAACTTCTGCGGAAAAACTGGACATGTTATGTCTAAGTGTATCCATAAGAAGAGAAGGAAGTCTTCACAGACTCATAGAACTAACAAAAAGTACCCAGAAAAATATGGGTACCTAAAGATCAAATAATTTTTGTTGCAGATGTCCTCAACAGGACAAAGAAAACACCACTACTGGTACCTGGACAGTGGCTGCTCGCGTCATATGATAGGAGAAAGGTCTATGTTCCTAGACCTCCAACTTAAGAAAGGAGGACGTTGCCTTCGGAGGGAATCAGAAAGGGGAAGTTATAGGAATTGGTACTATTGGTGGTAAACCCCCTCTTCCATCTATATCTAATGTTCTTATGGTTAAATGATTAAGACACAATTTACTTAGCATAAGTCAATTATGTGATAGTGGTTTTGATGTTTCCTTTACCAAGGATGTATGCATAGTTAAAGATTGTTGTGGCAAAACCCTCTTTTCAGCTAAAAGGCAACAAAATCTTTATAAGATTGAAATGTCTGATCTCTCAGATCAAAGTGTAACCCGTCTGATGTCTAAAGAGGATGAGAGATGGTTATGGCATAAGAAACTAGGACATGCTAGTATGAAAATAATTTCTGAATTTAAAAGGAATAATCTCGTGAGAGGATTGCCTGATATTAGTTTTAAGAAATATGTCTTATGTGATGCATGTCAGAGAGGTAAACAGATAAAATCAAGTTTCAAATCTAAAAACCAAGTATCAACCTCTAGACCTCTTCAGTTGTTACACACGGATCTGTTTGGACCAGCTAGTGTTGCCAGCCTGACTGGAAGAAAATATGGATTTGTCATAGTTGATGACTATTCTAGATACACATAGGTACTCTTCCTAACACACAAGGATGAGTCTTTTAAGGCTTTCTCAGTATTCTGCAAAAGAGCTAGCTCGGTCCGTTGATATCCCTACGGTCTTTGAGCATACACATATTGGCTCGGACACCAGCGAGTTTGTTAATAAGAGGTCGACGCGGACAGTGGTGAGCTAAAGTGTTTTTTTTTATATTTAAACTATTGGTAATTATTATTATTATTATTATTATTATTATTATTATTATTATTATTATTATTATTATTATTATTATTATTATTATATATATAGTTTAATAAATATTGATCGTAATGTATTGATTGCAGGAGGAGTACAACTCCAGGTTTAGTCAGGTAGCATCTGAGGCTGCCTCCTGCTCCGGTGCCTCAGATCCTTCTCAGCTGGACCCCGCCGAGGTTAAGCGACTACAGACCCAGGCTTGGATGGATGTGGCGGGCGGGAAGAACAAGGGACGGATTTACGGTACTACGACCTTATCCAGGTCGATCCGTCGGGGGTCGACGCCGAGCTTGACCATTAGGGAGCCTACATCCTCCGGCTCAAAGGACACGGAGGAGGTGCAGCGGCTGAGGCAGGAGGTGCAACAGCAGTGGGAGACGAACGAGCGCTTCATGCAGCAGATGGAGACATTCTCTACGGTCATGAACGTTGTGCTCGATTTCCTCCCACCAGACAGGCGCAGCGCTCTGCAGGGGGTCCTCCATGCCACCCAGCCCCAGCCCTCCACTACTACTACTGATCCACCACCGCAGCCGAATGATGACGGCCTGTCTACTTAGCCACAGCTTGATGGTCATGTGACGCCGGCAGACTCCGCCCGACAGAACGATGATGACGGATATTATGGTGATGGGTATTATGATAGTTATAGGTGTAGTAGAGTTTTGTAGATAGACGGATATTTTATTTATGGATTATACGTTGAGTTTGTTTTTATTTTAAATTAATTTTAATTAAATTGCTTTTTAAATTTTATTTTTAATTTCAATTTTTTT
This sequence comes from Sophora flavescens, assembly GCA_030762895.1. Taxonomy (NCBI): domain Eukaryota; kingdom Viridiplantae; phylum Streptophyta; class Magnoliopsida; order Fabales; family Fabaceae; genus Sophora; species Sophora flavescens. The sequence continues at coordinate 105,315,381 of CM061063.1, forward strand.
TTTGTAATTGATAATATAATAATATTTAATTATAATAAAATATATAAAATATAATAATTAATTATAATAAAATATAAATTAATAAATAAATTATAATAATAATTAATTAATAAAATATAATTAATTAAAATAAAATATAATATAATTAATATATAAAATATAATATTTAATATTGAATATATAAATTTTAATAAAAATAATTATTAATTAATTATTAATATAAAACAAAATAAATAAAAAATAATTTAAAAAATAGAAAAACCTTGTTTCCGATGGATATTTCCATCGGTAACTATTGGTTACATTTTTCGACGAAATTTTTCATCGGTAACTTCCACAGAGAGTTACCGACGGAATTTCCGTCGGCAATTAGGGGTTCTGTGTAGGGGTGGGCATCGGTCGGGTATGGTCGGTTTCGGATGAACCATTTCGGGTTTGGTCGGTTTTGGACATCAAAATATGTGACCCATTCCCGTCCGATTGAAGCTTCGGTTTGAGCGGGTTCGGATTAGGACAAGTCGGTTATCTCGGTTTTGAATAAAAAAATCACAACCAGAAACAAATAACTAGAACAGAGATGAGAGAACCAGAAAGGCAGAAACACAAGGAAGACAAACAAAAACATAAAAATAACAATTTTTGAACAAAAACCCAAAAAAAGGTTGTAACTTTAACACAATAACACATTACAGTTACAGATTTGATTGAAAGGAAAAAACTTGAACACATTACAGATCTGGGTGAAAGAAGGGATCGCGGTATACAACGTCGCAGCGACTGGAAGATGCTGGTGCGGTGGAGCGGAGGCCGTGCATGGTGTTCGGTGGAGCGGAGGCCGTGCATGGTGTTCGGTGGAGCGGAGGCCGTGAGTCAGGTTCGATGGAGCGGCGGAGCATGACCTAGTTGGGTCAACCTTCGATCTCTTCCCCTCCTCCTAAATCTCAGCCTTCGATCTCTTCTCTCCTCAGAGAACGACGTCGTCCCGGAAGGCGCGTTGCCGAACTGTAGAAGAGAAAACAAAAGTTTGAACTAGAGATTAAGAGAGGCTGAGATGGGGGCGACTGGCGTAAGGGTTCTTGTTGGGAATGATAGATTGAAACTTGAGAGAGGCTGAGGTGAGTGAAGTTGAACGATAGTTAGAGGTGAGTGGTTCTGAGATTTCGAGAAGAGAAATTAGTGGGTTGGGAAAGAGTAACGATTAATGAGGGAATATGAAAATTTTGAGGATAAGAATTGTTTTTTTAAGTTAACAGATAAGGATAAGATGTGACATGTGAGAACCAATAAGATTGAAGGGAAATATTGGGCAGCCAATAGGATTGAAGGTGAACCAAATGTAAAAAAATTAAAATATCTTGATACATTCGGTCGGGTTCGAGTATCAATGGATTTATTTTTTTACACCCAGACCCGACCGTTGCAGCCCGCATGAACCCAATTTTTTCATCCGATGGACCCGCCCGTTTTCCATTTTCCTGTCCGATTATATCGGGTCTCGGTCGGGTCACACAAGTTTGCCCACCCCTAGTTCTGTGTGGCAGGTTTTCCCACGGTTAAAGCCGTCGGAAATTTCCAACGGACGAACAAGATCCATCGGAAAGGCTTTCCTACGCGCCTATTACCGACGAAACCGTGTCCGTCGGCAATGTAGTTTTCCGACGGGTTTTTTCCGTCGGTAAGTCATGCTTTTTTGGTAGTATATTAGCAATTTAACACTTAATACAAATTATCTAATTGAAATCATTAGTTCAAAAACATTCGGCATGATAGTATTGATAAATAGGTTCTTTCGAAATTAATATACAGGGAATCAAATAATCTATACTAGATACATTTAAGAATAACCCTATTGAATGTTATTCCATGTGTCAATCTATTAGCAATTTAACATTTAATACAAATCATCTAATTGAGATCATTAAGTTCAAAAACATCCAGCATGATAGTATAGATAAATAGGTTCTTTTGAAATTAATCTACAGGGAATAAATAATCTATCTATACGATATACATTTAAGAATTACCTCATATAATGTTATTCCATGCATGTGTCAAGCTATTAGCAATTTAACATTTAATACAAATCAGCTAATTGAAATCATTAAGTTCAAAAACATTCAGTATGATAGTATAGATAAATAGGTTCTTTCGAAATTAATTTACAGGAGATCAAATAATAATGTCAAATAATGGGCATTGAAATGGGTGCCAAGAATATATTTTCAAATTTAAATTTTAAAAGATTAGGTGTATCAATCACATTTGATACCCCATTACCATTCTCTCAATCAGCTATTTCACCAAATCACATTTATTGATTTCATATCTTTTTCAAATCATTACATTCAAAAACATTCTGCATGATAGTATAAATAAATAGGTTCTTTCGAAATTAATCTACAAGGAATCAAATAATAAAGTCAAACAATGGTCATTGAAATGTACAGCAAGTAATGAAATCAAAAAATGACATGAAGGATATTCTGCCAATAATATATTTTCAAATTTAAATTTGAAAAGATTGGGTGTATCAATCACGTTTGATATCCCATTAGCATTCTCTCAATCAACTAATCATCAAATCGCATTTATTGATTTCATATCTATTTCAAATCATTAAGTTCAAAAACATTCTGCATGATAGTATAGATAGATAGGTTCTTTCGAAATTAATCCACAGGGAATCAAGTAAAAAAGTCAAATAATGGGCATTGAAATGGGCAGCCATAGATATCGACAATGGATATGATCTCACGCTAATTAATTGGAAAATGTGGTCAGAGAAATAATAGTAATTGTAAGCATCAAATCTGTCCCAGTTTTATTTTATTTTATTTTATTTTATTGGCTATCTAAATTATGATGACATTCAAAATTCAAAGTTCAAGATGTCTGTAAATTACATTAGCTGACCATTGATTGTCCCGTAGTTGTTTTAACACTTATATGAACATCATCATGTATTATGATAATAATAACGCTTTTAATACCTTCTTGCAGGATGGCTGGTAGTCCTGATTCCCCAAATTTGGGTTTGAGTCAACTGCATCACTCGCCTACTATTCAGATAGATGAAGATTTTCTGATAATGACACAGAGAATCACTATTGATGCTTTGAAGTATTACAAGGAGGTTCTGTGGTTATTTAACATATTTGTACAGTGCTTTATATAATGTCATGCACTAAATTTTTAAAATACCATTCAAATATTCTTTTGCTGGAATCCAACGTTATCGTTCTCGGTAAAGTGAACTGCATCATTGATGATGACCAGTAATATTACACGGCTTGTCACTGTAACAAGAAGGTGTACGAAGACTCTAACATGTACTTCTGTGAGAAGTGTAATCGTCATGTTGTGAATGTCGTCCAAGGTACATATTAAGTATTCTGAAGGTGAAAAATAATTTTAATTTTTTTTTTGAAAAATAGAACTTAGTTGGTTAACATTTTTGCATTTGTATTTAAATTCTCAGGTTTCGCCTTCGATTGCGTGTTATTGATCACGCTAATTTGGCCACATTTGTTCTTTTTGATCGTGAAGCAACTATTTTGCTAAATAGTTTATGTGCTGGATTCATTGATGCCATGAACATGGTGAAGTCATTCACTTTCAATTCGAAATTTGAATCAATTAAATTTTCCCAATCCATATTACCATTATTTGTTTTTTGCACTTTTACCTTTTTTTTTATTACAATTTTTAGCTTCCGAAATCAAGCACTATCTCAATTATGATTTCAGACTTGATCGATATAACCTTTTTGTTTAAAGTTGAATGTCCCCGCAAGAATGGTTCACGTTACAAAATATGTTATCGTGTCAAGCGTGCTTGTTATGATGTTGATATCGTCGAAAAATTCAAACTCAAGCATAAATTTGAGGTTGTCCTACCACCATTAAATAGAGGCATAAATTTGGGATTGTCCTACCACTATTAAATAGAGGCTTGCTGCTAGATTCTTCTCGAAGAGAACTAATATCTAGAGATAAGAGTCGTTGTTTTATTTTATTTATAACTAGTGTGTTCACCCGTATCATACACGGGTTAAAACAACTTATAATATATTATTTAAAATGATCAAATGGGTTAATATATTATTTTATTGCTCAATATACTAAATAGTATATCAAATATAATGTTAATAGATATTTTATTCAAACTATATATATATATATATATATATATATATATATATATATATATATACAATGTTACAATGTAATTATAAATAAAATAAAACAACGACTCCTAGCTCTAAATATTAGCTCTCTTCGAGAAAAATCTAGCAGTAGGCATCCATTTAATAGTGGCAGGACAACCTCAAATTTATGCTTGAGTTTGAACTTTTTAATGATATCAGCATCACAACAAACACACTTGACACGATAACATCTTTTGTAACATGAACCATTCTTGCGGGGACATTCAACTTTAAACAAAAAGGTTTTATTGATCATGTCTGAAATCACAATTGGGATAGTTCTTGATTTCAAAAGATAAAAATCATAAAAAAATATATGAAAAAGTGCAAAAAAACAAATAATAATAATTTAGATTGGGATAATTTAATTGATTCAAATTTAGAATTGGTAGTGAATGACTTCACAATGTTCATGGCATCAATGAATTCGGCACATGAAATATTTAGCAAAATAGTTGTTTCACGGTCAAAAAGAACAAATGTGGCCGAATGAGCGTGATCAATAACACGCAATCGAAGGCGAAACCGGAGAATTTAAATATAAATGAAATATGTTAAGCAACTTAATTCTATATTTCAAATAAAAATTAAAAAAAATATTTTTCACCTTCAGAATACATAATATGTACCTTGGGACGATATTCACAACATGACGATTACACTTCTCGCAGAAATACATGTTAGAGTCTTCGTACACCTTCTTGTTACAATGGCAAGCTGTGTAATACCACTGGTCATCATCAATGATGCAGTTCACTTTACCGAGAATGATAAAGTTGGATCCCTGCAAAAGAATATTTGAATGATATTTTCAAAATTTAGCACATTACATTATACAAAGCACAAGACAAATATGTTAAATAACCACAAACCTCCTTGTAATCCTTCAAAGCATCGATAGTGATTCTCTGTGTCAGTATCATAAAACCTTCATCTACCTGAATAGTAGGTGAGTGTTGTAGTTGACTCAAACCCAAAATTGGGGAAACCGGACTACCAGCCATCCTGCAAGACAATAACAATAGTGTTATTATTATCATAATACATGACGATGTTCATATAAGTGTTAAAACAACTATAATTTTTGTGGTGTGTAAGATGATGCAATCAATGGTCAGTTAATGTAATTTATAGACATCTTGAATTTTGAATGCCAACATAATTGTAGATAGCCAATAAAATAAAATAAAATAAAATAAAAATGGGACAAATTTGATGCTTACAATTACTGTTATTTCTGTAACCACATTTTCCAATTAATAAGCGTGAGATCATATCCATTGTCGATGTGTATGGCTGCCCATTTCAATGCTCATTATTTGACTTTATCTATACTATCATGCGTAATGTTTTTGAACTTAATGATTTGAAATAGATATGAAATCAATAAATGTGATTTGGTGATTAGTTGATTGAGAGAATGGTAATAGGGTATCAAACGTGATTGATACACCTAATCTTTTCAAATTTAAATTTGAAAATATATTATCGCCAGAGTATCCTTCATGTCGTTTTTGACTTCACTACTGGTTTCAATTAGATGATTTGTATTCCCTGTAGATTAATTTCGAAAGAACCTATCTATCTATACTATCATGCAGAATGTTTTTGAACTTGATGATTTAAAATAGATATGAAATCAATAAATGTGATTTGATGATTAGTTGATTCAGAGAATGGTAATGGGGTATCAAACGTGATTGATACACCCAATCTTTTTAAATTTAAATTTGGAAATATATTATTGGCAGAGTATCCTCCATGTCATTTTTGACTTCACTACTGGTTTCAATTAGATGATTTGTATTAAATGTTAAATTGTTAATAGGTTGACATATGGAATAACATTCAATGAGGTTATTCTTAAATGTATATTGCATCCGCGCTCAATTATAAGCGAAATTAACTAACTTCACACTTATTAAGAAAGTTGGTTAATTTAGTTTAATTGTCTTGATTTATGTAAAAAAAAATGAGTTGTAATTTGTAAACTACCCTTTAATTATATTGAGAATGTGCAATCCTCTTGAAAAAGTAAAAAGAGAATTTATTGGATTGGTTGATTGTCTTGAGTTTTAGAACACTAACATTAAATAGAGTTGAATTGATTAATTTTTGTTTATATTTAAGTTCAAAAAAATATAGGTATTTTTTTTACTTATAATTGAGTCTAAAGAGAGTATAGTATAAATAGCAAGGATTACAAAACCGGATCAACTATCGAACCGGTGAAGGCAGCGGTTCGAGGTTCAATGGTCCAACCGAGGTTGAACCGTGGTTGGACAGATTATAATTAAATAATATTATTTTAATTTTTAATATAATATTTGTAACAATATTAAACAAAAAAACAACATAACAACTAAAATTATTAAGCACAATTTTTTTTATTTTGAAATTAAACTAAATAAATATAAAGATATATGTTAAAATCATCTTCATAGGGAAAATCAACCCAAAATCTACAACCAGCCCACATATGTTAGAAAACAAAAGAATTGGGTTTTGACTAAGATGACCCAAATCCTTTTATAATAATTTTCTTTTTTTTTTAGAAAACCGGTTCAGACCGATTATGACCGGTTTTACCGATTTTGAACCGGTTCTCCGATTTTTCCACCGGTTCAATACAAGGACGGTTTTCCCTATAAACCGGACCGGCCAAGGTCACACACCCAGTTAACCCGGTCGGACCGGTCGGTGCGGTCCGTTTTTCAAAACCTTGATAAATAGACATAGATTACTTTGTAACATTGTAATATATTTTAGATATAAAAAATAAATAATAAGTAAATATATATAGTTTGAATAAAATATCTATTAAAATTATATTGGATATACTATTTAGTTTTTTTTCAAATATACTATTGAGTATATTGAGCAATAAAATAATATATTAAGTTATTAACCCATTTGATTTTTTAAATAATATGTTATAAGTTGTTTGGGTGAACACACTAGTTTTGTGCAGGGCAGAAGTCATGGTTTGTGGCAAAACAAGTATCTATGGCAGCTTAATTGAGTCAAATAAACTCTCTCCATGAACTCATTCAAACGAACAAAAAATAACATTCAACAAGAAGATATAACCAAAGTTCAAGATTCAAGGGATAAAATAGACATTAAAATTAATAGGACAATTTCAATTTAACTAGATTGTCCTGCTCAATGATATTAACCCGACACAAATGGCCCTCAGAATCTGAAAATATGATGAAACCTACACAACAGGAACAAATTACATTTCCTTATCTAGAATTATATAAAGAACAAAGCCACTTGAAAATTTGCAATACTCAGCAAAATATCTGACTGCAGAGAAGTTCATATCTGCCAGAAGCTCAGATGGTTAACGTAAATTCGAGGTACGAAGTCCGAGACGAAGATAGTGCAGCGTGATTTCTTCATGGACAACGTCGAAAGCAAACAACAGCCCCAGTCATCATCTTGTTAAAATGGCTGCCCGGATTAACCAAGTTTGCAACAGTCAACAATACTGCTACTCAGACCTATTGTCTTGAATCCTGACAAGGCATGCGTTTACCGCAGCAACTTTGTATTCTTTACTTTAACAGAAAAATCGCTCCAGAGCACATATGACGCGAAATAGGGCAGGGAAGGAAGGAAGTTCATGATTAGCCAATGCACACCTCCAACTAAATCTAAAGCAAATAAAACTGTGAATAGAGATAATCACGAATTTTATAGTAATCCTCACACAGAGGACCTTCAATAACAATTTGCTGAGTACCAGAACCACCACCCTATTAAAAAAAAAAATCATCATGATAGATCAGTATCTTGATTGAAAAACTGGACAGTCACATCAGTGCCACTGTGAAAATGATCAATTTCACAAGAATGTGCAAAATTAACAAATGTTTAGAAGAAACACTTGCCTTCTGACTTGCATCCCCAACCTTCCGAAGAGTTACATATTCCCCACAACGCAAAGCCCCGCCGGCAAATTCCACCTATAGAGGTTATCATATCATGATACATATCTCTATATAAAGTACATATTGAGTGTCTAATTAATTTTTTTCACTAAGTTTTGTTTGCATATAACATGGTAACCAGCATTTTCACCAATTTTTAACCACCTAAACATGATCGGTTTCTGTGAGAACTACAAATATCAGCATGTCTAGGGAATTAAAGTGGAAAGCACCCATGTGGCCAACAGACAATCGGAGCAAGGATGAATCCGCGACTACAAGTCTATAACTGAAGAATTACCTGAACACCCTTGCTGGAGAGGAACTGCTTGAAATCTGCCAATTTCAAATCGCCAACAAGAACTGATTTATGAGGAGGAGCTGCAGCAGAAACCGGGAGCAGCGAAAGCATGTCATCTTCTGTCTTCCCTACTTCAGCATCAACCCAAGCTATTTCATAATCTCCCATCTGCATTTGAAATTTATATTCGTTATTCAAAATGATGACCCCCCAGTGGGATAAGGCTTGGTGGTTGTTATTCAACATGGTGAATGGCAGACAAGAATGTAAAATGAAACAGTTTAGACATATCTATTATTTACCTTCTTGAAGAGAACATTACTCATTAGCCTCTCAGATAGTTGAACCTATACCCAAAAAAAAGGACACGATTAATTTTGACATCTCTGAAAGCTGGTTCAGAAAATGTACAAAATTTCACATCATTATACCTTATAAGCACATAAATCAGAGGTAACATCAATCGTTTCTTCAATTTGAGGAGCATAGACCTGAGGACAAACATGCTTCAGGCAGTGCTGCTTCAGATGATCTGTAGCTTCAGCTGACCCATGCACCAAAACCTTCCAGATGAAGCATAATATTCATCAGCATGATGCAAAAATGAGAGAAAAAGTTTAAGATAATTCATTTTAGTTCAGTAGACTGTTAACATGTCTTAATTTCACTTTTCCAAATTATCATCCATGTATTTTTTTAATATTTTCTGGTCACAGATTGTAAGTCAACAAAGGTCTGACCTTATCTTAGATCTCATTATGATATGTGTATTAACTGCCAGTCCTCTAGGATAAGCATTAGCAGTGTGTGCAAGGCTGTAATAGTTAAATCTTTAATAACAGATTAATTTTGTTAAGCCTCAAATTTTATCTTTAGCTTTGTGGTTCAAACTTTAAACAAATCCTAAGACGAGTCTGGACAGTAGTTGTTTCTCTCCTAGAAATTCATGTGGTTTTCCTCATTTCGAAACTCTACATCATTATTCTTGTTGAACTTCAAACCATGAGTTTCTTCAACTTCCCAAACAGCACAAACCCATAATATTCAAGTAAGCCTACAATTTACATATTTCTAGTTCCTTCATCCATCCTGTTAGAAAGCATATTTAACATGTGCTTAATATGTACATAAATAGGTACTAGTAATTAGGGGTTCGTTACTAATTAGAGATTTGATTTGATTCCTTTGTATTTATTATTGATTCTCTTGTACCCTAATATGAGATTATAAATAGCATACATGTGTGGCCATATTGACACACAACATTCACATATTCTATTCTTACATGGTATCAGTAGTTTAGGTTATTTTTCTGCTCAGTGGTGTTCTTATTTTCGGGTGAACAGTACCCGCAACCACTGTGTGGTCCGTTTTCCGTTCCACCGTGCCTCCATCCTCCGGTGTGACCCCACCATCCTCTCCGGCATCCTCCGGCGACCACTGCGCCGGCACCACACCACCAACCGCCGCCGCACGCTCCTCCACGCGCGGCTGTTCTCCGACGCGTTCGTTTCACGCGCCCGACACCAAACAGCTTTTCTGCTGCTCTCCGGCGTGACCCACTGTCCGGCAACTATTCCGCCACCTTCCCTTCACTCCGGCGACCCTCTCTGCCCCTGTTTCAGATCCATTTCTCATGGCTTCCAACGATTCCTCTTCCGATTCAAGCGCAGCAGTGACCTTTACTAATGTTCCACTCATCCCGTGTGAAAAATTAGTCGGGACTGCCAACTACAGTACCTGGGCTGCTGCTGTCCAATTATGGTTTCAAGGACAAGGCCGTGAAGACCACTTGACCAAACAAGCTAAGGACATTCCCGACAAGGAACGAGCCCGATGGAAGCAAATCGACGCCTCTCTGTGTAGTGTCCTATGGTTTTCAATTGCTCCCAAACTCCAACCGCAATACCAGGCCTTTACCACTTGCTATGATGTTTGGACAAAGGTTAAGAAAGTCTATTCTAATGATGTTCATCGCCTCTACAGTGTTGTTCTCAACCTGATTTCTATGAAGTTGGAGAACATGGATATGCAGACATACCTTGGTAAGCTTGATCATTTAATTGTTGATTTTGAGAAACTAATGCCGTTTGCTATTGATGCAACAGCTCATGCTGAGCAACGCAGCAAGTTTTTTATGGTTCTTGCACTTGCCGGTCTACCTTCTGAACTTGACTCGGTACGTAATCAAATACTATCGAGTACCACCGTTCCCTCCTATGACCTGGTTAGTGAACAATTGTTGCGTCTTTCAACCCCTCATTCTTTCGGCCACTCCTCCATTCCTCATACTGATTCCTCCGCTCTTGTCTCCCACTCTCATCATCGTGGTGGACGGAGTGGAGGAGGACGTGGTGGTGGCAATCGCCATCCTCGCTGCACTTATTGCAACCGCTATGGCCATATTGAAGTTGAATGCCGCACCAAGGCCAGGGAACAGTCCAAGCATGCTAATGTTGCTCATGTCACTGGCCCAAATATTACTGAGGAAGTTACTATTTCTGCTGCTGATTATAATGATTTTCTCCAGTTCAAGGAAGCCCAACAGCCCATCTCACCTACCGCTGCTGTGGCTCAGTCTGGTAATCCTGTAGCCTTTATTTCACAGTCCTCTTCTCTTGGACCTTGGATACTTGACTCCGGTGCTTCTGATCATATGACTGGTAACAAATCTCTTTTCTCTAAACTGTCTTACTTGGATTCTTTGCCTAGTGCCACCTTAGCTGATGGCTCTCAAATACAAGTTCAGGGCATTGGTCAAACACATCCCCTTCCTAACCTTTCCTTAGATTCTGTGTTGTATGTTCCTGGTTGTCCTTTTAATTTAGTGTCAATCAGCAAACTCGCTCGCACCCTTGATTACTCTGCTCTTTTTGTTAACAACTCTGTTTATGTCCAGGATCGGCGTACGGGACAGACGATTGGAGTAGGACACGAGTCTCAAGGATTATATCAACTTTCACCGCCAGTGGCCTATGTCTCCGTTGCTTCTCAAACCCTGGAACATCAACGCTTGGGTCACCCTAGTCTTAATAAAATGCGACTCATGATTCCAAGCTTTTCTAAAGTTCCTTTTTTTGAATGTCAGTCGTGTCAGTTAGGAAAACATACTCGCCATACTTATAGTCAGCTAATCAATAAAAGTGCTGCGTCACCTTTTGCTTTAGTTCATTCTGATATTTGGGGTCCTAGTTGTGTCTGCTCAACCTTAGGTTACTATTATTTTGTCACTTTCATTGATGATTTTTCCCGGTGTGCTTGGTTATTTTTAATGAAGAATCGTTCTGATGTTTTTAATATATTTCAAGGTTTCTGCGCTGAAATTAAAAATCAATTTGGTTCTTCAATTAAAATTTTGCGCACTGATAATGCTCGTGAATATTTGTCCTCCCAGTTTCAATCCTTTTTGACTTCACAGGGAATTATTCATCAAACATCATGTGCTCACACACCAAAACAAAACGATGTTCCGAAAGAAAAAATAAGCACTTGGTTGAAACAGCTCGTACGCTACTCCTCCACAATAATGTTCCTCTTCGCTTTTGGGGTGATGCGCTTCTCACGGCTTGCTATCTTATCAACCGCATGCCTTCCTCCATTCTTAATAATCAGGTTCCTTACTCTCTCTTGTATTCACAAGAAGAACTCTATCCTATCCCTCTACTTGTCTTTGGTTGCACATGTTTTGTCCATGATCTAACTCCAGGAAAAGACAAACTCTCAGCCAAATCTCTCAAATGTATTTTTTTGGGTTACTCACGTTTGCAAAAAGGCTATCGTTGTTTTTGTCCACAACTTCAACGATATCTTGTATGTGCTGATGTCACCTTTTTTGAAGCTGTCCCATTCTTCTCCACCTCCGTCGTCCTTGATGTCAACTTCACTCAGGACCTTCCAGATATTCCACCAGTTGTTCCGGCACCTATTGTTGCTCCCACTCCACCTCCTTTGCATACCTACCAGTGGCGGACACAGGCTCCTGCGGTGCCTCCTTCCGGGGATCCTTCAGTCTTATCTCCGACTCCAACCGCCCCTCCATCTACGCCTCCTTCACCTGAACTTCCGATTGCATTACGGAAAGGTACTCGGTCCTCTCGCAATCCTAATCCCATCTATGCTTGTACTTTAAATTATGGCCGTTTATCTCCTTCCTATGTTTCCTTTGTTTCTGCTTTGGATTATGTGTCTATTCCTAAGTCTACAGGTGAAGCCATGGCTGATCCCAACTGGCGCAAGGCAATGTTGGAAGAGATGGCAGCGTTGCATTCTAATGGTACATGGGAGATTGTTCCCTTGCCTCCTGACAAGACTAGTGTGGGTTGTCGTTGGGTCTATACGGTGAAGATTGGACCCGATGGTCATATTGATCGCTTCAAAGCTCGTTTGGTGGCTAAAGGCTATACGCAGATTTTTGGTCTAGATTACGGGGATACTTTTTCCCCTGTGGCCAAAATCAGTTCTGTTCGTCTTTTTATGGCCATGACTGCCATTCATCATTGGCCTCTTCACCAGCTGGATATTAAGAATGCCTTCTTGCATGGCGAATTACAGGAAGAAGTTTATATGGACCAGCCCCCAGGATTTCTTCGTTTCGGTGATTCTAGACTTGTTTGTCGGCCGCCGTTCTCTTTATGGATTGAAGCGGTCTCCTCGTGCCTGGTTTGGTCGGTTTAGCTCGCTTTATTACGATTTGGCATGACCCGATGTGAGGTCGACCACTCTGTTTTCTCTATCCATTCTCCTTCTGGTGGGCACATCTATCTTGTTGTCTATGTCGATGATATCGTCATTACCGGTGATGACACAGATGGTATCCGACGGCTCAAAGCACACCTCTTCAAACATTTTCAGACAAAAGACTTGGGTCCTCTCAAGTACTTTTTAGGGATTGAAGTTGCCCAGTCCACTTCAGGAATTTCAATCAACCAACGGAAGTATGCTCTGGATATTCTTACTGAGACAGGTATGCTTGATTGCCGTCCAACTGATACTCCCATGGATCCCAATGTCAAGCTTCTTCCGGGTCAGGGGGAGCCATTGAAAGACCCGGGAAGATATCATCGTCTTGTGGGCAGACTCAACTATCTCACAGTCACCAGACTTGATATCACCTTTGCAGTTAGTGTGATAAGCCAGTTCCTGAATGCCCCATGTGATAGCCATTGGGATGCTGTCATGCGTATTCTTCGGTACATCAAAAATGCACCAGGACGAGGATTATTATATGAAAATAAAGGCAATGCCAAAATCACTTGTTACTCTGATGCTAACTGGGCAGGATCACCATCAGATAGGAGGTCCACTTCTGGATATTGTGTTCTTATTGGAGGAAATATGATCTCATGGAGGAGCAAGAAGCAGAACATTGTTGCCAGATCCAGTGCAGAAGCTGAATACCGTGCTATGGCAGCAGCAGTGTGTGAGCTTACATGGCTTAGGCAACTACTCCAACAGCTAAAATTGGGAAATATCCAAGATACTAAACTTATCTGTGACAATCAGGCTGCACTTCACATTGCATCAAATCCGGTCTTTCATGAACTGTTGATATTATTTGATATTGTCAATCCCTAAAATCAAGGGATTTTAGTTATAGCATATACTAAATGTAAATAGGTGATATTGTCAATCCCTAAAATCAAGGGATTTTAGTTAGCATATACTGAATGTAAATAGGTGATATTGTCAATCCCAAAAATTAAGGGATTTGATTTTGTAACTGATAATCATATACGTCTATATGTTCATGAAGCTGAGAGGGTTTTCTCTCAAGCTATTCAGCCATCTTAACATCTTAAGTTGGTATCCAGAGCTAGGGTTCGATCAGGTCAAGAACCACCCTTTTTTTCCGGCGACCACCGTTTTCCGGCAAACTTTTCGGACGATAGTCTCCGATCACTGAAGTAAGGTGACCAGCCAACTCAGAAACGGCCGGCGAGTCACTTCGGTGAAGACCCATCACCGAACTCCGCTGCACGCGCCGCCCATCTCCGTTGTTCTCCCGAGCGCGTGGGGTCCACGCGCCGCCTTCCAGGTCGTCGTTCGTTTTCCGACCTCTACCGGACCGTTTTTCGACGTCTTCTGCCTCTGTTGTGAGGGTCAAACGCCGATTCCGGTCAGTTTGGTTTTTCTCCCTTCGTTATGTCCACTGATTCGTCATCCGCTTCTGAAAATGCAAAATCCGGTGTTGATTCTGGGTCTACAGGGAAGGGTCTCATCTCCTTTGCCTTCTCTGGTAATCCTACTTTCACATCGGAAAAACTCAATGGTAAGAATTTTGAGGATTGGTATAATGCGGTTGAAGTTTGGTTTTTAGGTCAAGGTCTTTATGAGCATCTCATCAAGAAGGAAGCAGATATTGATGCAAAGATTCGTGATGAATGGAAAAGGGCAGATTATCAGTTGGTATCCCTTTTATGGCAATCCACTGATCCCAAGTTGATGGTACACCTTCGCCCCTACAAAACTTGTTATGAAATATGGAAGAAAGCTCAGAATGTCTATTCCAATGACCTACAACGTCTCTATGCCTCAGTCCACAATTTGGCCACCCTTCAGATGACAGATCACGATCTTCCATCTTATTTGAACAAAGCACAGTCCGTCATTGATGACATTAAACGAATTATTATAGGTGACGATCTAGCAAAGGTACTAGCAAAGCTTGATAATATGTACATGGTCTTTGTTCTTCATGGTTTGCATAAGGACTTTGAATCTATCCGGAACCAAGCTCTAACTAATCCTAACATCCCCACGGTGGAGGAGCTCGTTGATCGTCTTCTGCGAGTTCCATCACCGATGGAGACATCCGAGATTGGCTCCCAGACAGCTTCAGAGTCCTCAGCCTTTGTTTCTAATTTTGCAAACCGAGGATGACGAGGCCGTGGACGTGGTGGAAGAGGTGGTCGTGGTAGAGGTGATCGTCCTCAGTGCTCTTATTGCAAGCGCGTGGGTCATACCCAAGATAAGTGTTTCTCTTTGCATGGTTTCCCGGAAAAATCAGTCAATGTCACGCAGTCTGATCAGAAATTTGAGATTGGGTATGATAATCAGAAAAGTGGCAATCAGAACAATTTTTCAGTTGATGAATACAAGGAGTACCTTCAGCTTAAGGCAGCCCAACAAGCCTCGTCTTCAGCAACTATAGCTCATACTGGTAATTCTACGGTTTGTTTCTCTCATTCATCTCCTGTTGGTTCCTAGATTTTGGATTCTGGTGCTTCTGACCATATAGCCGGTAATTCTTCTCTCTTTTCTACTTTATCCTCTACCAAACACATCACATCACCCTCGCTAATGGCTCTAAGACACAAGCCACTAGTATTGGTCAAGTCTCACCTCTCCCTTCTCTGTCTTTAAATTCAGTCTTATTTATACCTGGATGTCCCTTTA
Source organism: Sophora flavescens (assembly GCA_030762895.1). NCBI lineage: Eukaryota > Viridiplantae > Streptophyta > Magnoliopsida > Fabales > Fabaceae > Sophora > Sophora flavescens. The sequence goes on from CM061063.1 coordinate 105,331,222, forward strand.
ATTTAATTTCTATTATTCAGCTTACTCGATCTCTTAATTGTTCCATAACCTTCACTTCTACTTCCTTTTCTATCCAGGACCGAAGTACGGGGAAGATGATTGGAGCAGGATCTGAGTCACGCGGTCTCTACTACTTACAACCTCCATCCTCCACAATATGTGCTGCCAGAGTCGTCCAGTCTTCTTCATTGTCGTTTAGGTCACCCGAGTCTGAATAAATTAAATAAAATGGTCCCTCACCTCTACTCTACAGTCCTTGGAGTGTGAGGCGTGTCAGCTTGGAAAACATGTTCGGGCATCCTTTCCAAGCAAGGTTACAGATCGTGAAGAGTCTCCCTTTAGTCTTGTTCATTCTGATGTTTGGGGTCCTAGTCGTATTTCTTCTGTCTTAGGCTATAGGTATTTTGTTACTTTCATTGATGATTTTTCTCGTTGTACTTGGATATTTCTAATGAAAGCACGTTCTGAGTTGTTTACTATCTTTCAAACATTTTGTGCTGAGATAAATAATCAATTTGGGCAAACTATTCGTATCCTACGTAGTGATAATGCCAAAGAGTATTTTTCTACTCCTTTTAATGCTTTTATGGCATCTCATGGTATTGTTCATCAATCGAGTTGTCCTCATACACCTCAACAAAATGGTGTAGCTGAGCGCAAACATCGCCGTATCATTGAAACAGCACGTACTCTCCTATTACATTCCAATGTTCGTGTAAAATTTTGGAGTGATGCTGTTCTCACTGCAGGTTATTTAATAAATCGAATGCCATCTTCTGTTCTCAATAACCAGGTTCTTCACTCTATTTTATATCCTCAAGCCCCACTTTATACTGTTCCTCCTCGTGTTTTTGGTTCCACTTGTTTTGTCCACAATGTTGCTCCAGGTCTTGACAAACTTGCAGCTCGTGCCATTAAGTGTGTTTTTCTCGGTTATTCTCGAGTTCAAAAAGGGTACAGGTGTTATTCTCCTTCAACGCATCGTACTTATATCTCTGCTGATATCACCTTCTTTGAGGATACACCGTACTTTGCCTCACAGGTCCTATCAGAGTTTGTTTCTCAAGTCTTGCCTATTCCAGTTTTTGACTCACCTGTCCTCAGTCCGCCTGTCCCACATATATCCGAGGATGGCCCCATGGCTCCTAAGTACCCCATCGAGCCATTTCGTCTCACCTATCACCGCCGTCCTTGCCCTACAACTCTGGAGGCTACACCTGTTGTGGACACCAACGACTCACCTCCTGCTCCTCCGTCTTCATCGATTCCGGCCCAACCTAAGCCTGCTGCTGATCTTCCTATTGCTCTTCGCAGAGGTACACGTTCTTCCCGTAACCCTCACCCTATTTATAATTTTTTGAGTTATCATCATTTATCATCCACCCATTGTGCCTTTGTATCTGCCTTGTCGTCCATTTCTATTCCTAAAATTGTTCAGGAAGCACTATCCCATCCAGGATGGCGACAGGCTATGATTGATGAAATAACAGCCTTGGAATCTAACCATACTTGGGCTCTTGTTCCCTCTCCTCCTGGGAAGTCTACTATTGGTTGTCGTTGGGTTTTTACTGTCAAAGTTGGTCCCGACGGGACAGTGGATCGCTTGAAGGCCCGTCTTGTGGCCAAAGGATATACTCAGGTTTATGGTCTTGACTATGGTGATACATTCTCTCTTGTTGCTAAAATGGCCTCTGTTCGTCTCTTTTTATCCATGGCTGCTATCTCTTGTTGGCCTTTATATCAGTTGGACATCAAAAATGCCTTTTTACATGGTGAACTGGAGGAGATTTATATGGAGCAACCACCAGGGTTAATTGCTCAGGGGGAGTCAGGTCTTGTTTGCAAACTTCAGAAATCATTGTATGGGTTGAAACAGTCGCCTCGAGCTTGGTTTGGAAGGTTCAGTAAGGTCATACAGCAGTTTGGCATGATTCGTAGTGAGGTCGATCACTCTGTATTCTATAGACACTCCCCATGTAAAAAGGTCATTTATCTTGTTGTCTATGTGGATGATATTGTAATTACAGGTGATGATCAGGAAGGGATTACTAGACTTAAGCAGCATTTGTTTCAGCATTTCCAAACCAAAGATTTGAGCAAGTTACGATACTTCCTTGGTATTAAGGTTGCCCAATCAAAAACAGGCATTTCAATTTGTCAAAGGAAATATGCACTTGATATTTTGGAAGAAACTGGGATGCTAAATTGTAAGCCAGTGGATACCTATGGATCCAAATGTCAAACTTATGCCAAATCAGGGGGAGCCGTACTCAGATCCGGCAGATCTAGGAGATTGGTGGGAAAGTTGAATTATCTCACTATGACCGGACCGAGATATAGCATTTCTTTGTCGGTGTTGTAAGTCAGTTCCTTAACTCCCCCTTGTGAGTCATTGGGATGCGATTATTCGCATTACGAGGTATATTAAAGGATCTCCTGGAAAGGGACTAATATATGAGAATAGAGGTCGAGACAGACATTGTTGCCTATCTGACGATGCAGAATTGGGCGGGATCTCCAAGTGATAGGAGGTCAACGTCTGGGTATTGTGTTTTCATTGGAGGTAACCTCATCTCTTGGAAGAGTAAGAAGCGAGTGTAGTTGCAAGATCGAGTGTAGAGCGCGAATACGAGCTATGGCTCTCACAACATGTGAACTTATATGGTTGAAACATCTACTCCAAGAGTTAAAGTTTTGCAAGATGGCTTCTATGCAGTTGATTTGTGATAATCAAGCAGCCTTACTCATCGCCTCGAATCTTGTCTTTCATGAACGCACTAAGCATATAGAGATCGACTGCCATTTCATTCGAGACAAGATTCTTTCAAAGGAGATCACTACTTCATTTGTCAATTCTAATGATCAACTTGCAGATGTTTTCACCAAGTCTCTACGGGGTTCACGAATAAGTTACATATGTAACAAGCTTGGTGCTTATGACATCTATGCACCAGCTTGAGGGGGAGTGTTGATCTTATTTGATATTGTCAATCCCTAAAATCAAGGGATTTTAGTTAGCATATACTAAATGTAAATAGGTGATATTGTCAATTCCTAAAATCAAGGGATTTTAGTTAGCATATACTAAATGTAAATAGGTGATATTGTCAATCCCAAAAATTAAGGGATCTGATTTTGTAACTGATAATCATATACGTCTATATATTCATGAAGCTGAGAGGGTTTTCTCTCAAGCTATTCAGTCATCTTAACATCTTAAGTTGAACGAACCAAACACATAGAAATAGATTGTCACTTCATAAGAGAGAAGGTGCTTTCAGGGGAAATCACAACTAACTTTGTCAACTCTAGTGACCAGTTGGCTGACATTTTCACTAAGTCCCTTAAAGGCTCTCGTGTTGACTACATTTGTAACAAGCTTGGCTCATATGACATATATGCTCCAGCTTGAGGGGGAGTGTTAGAAAGCATATTTAACATGTGCTTAATATGTACATAAATAGGTGCTAGTAATTAGGGGTTCGTTACTAATTAGAGATTTGATTTGATTCCTTTGTATTTATTATTGATTCTCTTATAAATAGCATACATGTGTGGCCATATTGACACACAACATTCACATATTCTATTCTTACACATCCTAACCCTAGCCAACTAAAATCCCAATTCCTTACCAACAGCCACTCAATTCCTGCAGCCAGTAGATCCGAGATAAGTTATTGCGTGTTACTTAAAATAAGTTATTTTCAAGATCACACGCCTTTTATATTTTGTTACTTACGCATGTATTCAGTTATGAAAGTCATATTTTGTTAGCGTATTGCATTCATAGCTTCTAGACGTAGCTTCTAATTTGCTTAGTTTCTAGATCAGTTTCAGATCTCAGAATTACTTAATGAAAGTTACTTTCATCTCTCTCTCATCATTTTCCATCACTTTCTTGCTCTTCTTTACATTTCCTCAGAGATCATGAACTCTATTATTAATGGTGGTAAGATATGATTAGCTAAGAGCCCCAAATATTAAAATTTCAGATATAAATAACTTGAAGAAGAATTAATGATGCATTTAGGTTAATTGAAAAGCAGCAAAGAGATTCATACCAGCTTCAGGGGAGCCACATGGGAGAGAATATTTTTTATGGATCTTCCATCTGAACGGCCTTCAAAGTCCATGTAAACCAATGAACACTTAACTTGAACCTGGACAAAAAATAAAATCAACTCCATCATAAGGAGATTTGGCAGATTTAAGATTCATACGAGTACAGTGATAAATGCTACAGATATTACAAATATGAAAAATGCATCTGTACATCAAATTATCAATAACTAAAAGAATGTGGTTCCCATTCCAACTCTTGTAACCAATTACATCTATGTTTGTTAAATTCTGAGATGTAGAACTTCCTTATAGGGGTAAAACAAAATCAAAGATGCCTTTGAGATAAACTTACATCATAGACCCAAATCCAACAAAGGAACAAACAACAGGTTAGAACAAAAATTTAGTTGCAGGATTAATATGACTGGCAAAAAAAAAGACAGAATAGCAACTTTTGTAAAATCTCGAGAACAGGCAGACTTGATAATCTTTATCAAAGTAATAAAATTTTAATGATATTAAAGTGCGAAAAGAGTAAAAGACAAAACTAAAAAGATTAACTTGATTCTTCCATTCAATATCTGAGTACAACGGTGATAAATTCAAACACATTTACATAAATTTACTATTTGTAAGAAGCAGAAACATCAAAATATGAGGAGATACTGCTGCTTACAGTCCTTTCATCAGATATGACTTTTGATGGCTTTGTATCTAGTATCAAACTTGCAGCACCTTCATCCAGTTTTCCATTTATATCACCTCCTACCTGATAGAAAATAGGAAAAAAGATAAACAACTATTATTTTTCATAACATAGGGTTGAAGTGCAGATGCAAGCAAAAAAAAAACCCACTCACCAATAGCAGAACTCTTAAAAATGGATATGAGAAAATATTTTTCATGGTTAGAAGCAGAATGTGTTGCATGACATCTAAATGCCAAGAAAAAAAAAGTTAAAGACATCTAGAAGTAACCAGGTCAAATGGGAAACAGGGAAACAAACCATAGCAAGTTGTTAAACCTAAGAGTCATGTATTATAGCTTTTCGTTTAAAAAGTTTCTTCATTGTGATCCATTGATGTCATTGACCTTTACAATTGCCAAGCTTCAATGTACTTTCAAATAAGGAAATTCATTATATTCCATCCAATGAAACGCCTAAGTTCAAAGTCAGAAGATAAACACGATCTAAACACTAATGTGTCACATTTAAAAGTGAAAATGTGAAATAATAGTTATATTGAAACTTGGGAGCAACGAGGTAGATATTCTAAAATCGAAACTTACATGCATTGCTGCCTGGTCCATGTCTTCATCCTTAATTACATAATCATCCGGATTTATGACTTCACCAAAATCATCCCACTCGGATGTATTCTCATAACAGGGAAACATTGGGGCAACACTTGTTGAAGGGGGAACAAATCCATCAATAAATATGTCCCGGTATCCTCCACCTCGTGGACCAGCCACTGCAAGTGCAAGTCAAATTATTGAAGCAACTTTTAAAAAAGTTGCAAAAACTAATAACTAGAAAATGTCCCAAAACTTCTCAAGAGATACATAATAAAAGACAAATTCATATTCTCAATATGCTTACTGAAAGTAAATATGACATGATTATATTATATACAAATTACATTGTAACATCACATTAGTAAGTTCATAAAATGACAATAAATATTTCAAAGAGGTTGAATCTCACAATTCAATTTGGTTTGTTAATATGCAAAAATGGTTGTTTTGTAACACAAGGCAACAGGTTTGTTTTAACACTCAAGAATGCATAGTATATGTCAAGATTCAAAACCAGTTGAAGACAAAGAGATCAGTTCTATAATTGTAGAAAAATTTTCAAAAATATAAATAGTCAAAGAACGAGAGGTTATACTTTTAAGAATCTGAAGTAGATAATTCTTAATTGATACATTTAACAATTAAACGGCACTGAAATTATGTCAAATCTTCTACAGTAGGGAAGAGAAACACTTCAAAATATCAGCTCCAAAATAATTTATGACTTGTACCTTCTGGTGATAGATGATTATTGCCAACATCAATGACCATCGGATCACTTGTATTATTATCAGCCCCATGAGAAGCTTTCAATTCTTCCTCTTTCACAAGACTGGCCTTTAAAGCTTCTTCTTTCTTTATTCGATTTTGCTCTTCTTCATATGCAATTAGCTCTTCCCCAACCAAAGGAACACGCTTGGACACAGTGACTTTGACAGCTTTTGGAGGTGGATCAGCCTGAAGCATACGAGCTAGCGTGGCAAACTACGCATCCAACAAATGAGGATCAGGTGAAACATAATATCTCAAAAAATAATTTTGAGCTGCTAAAAAAATACATCACAGATTAAAATAAGTTATGTGACCAATGATCCTTTTGGCATTCTCAATGCCCAAAAAAATAGTAAACAAAATATCAGGGATCATTATCACCAATTTAAACAACTTTTTATGAAACGAATTTGAAACATTCTGTAACGCTAATAGGAGAGAAGAACGAAGGTGCTATTAGGGCTAAAAATAAGGATCGTAATTTACACAAGCCGTTTAGAAGTGTAAGAACAAAACAGAAACTGAGAGTGGAGAGAGAAGAGAGAAAAGATAGGGAGAAGAGGAATCACGATAGAATCAGAATCTGAATTGTATTTCTTAAAGTGTCTAGATACAATGAATAGTTCTATATATAGAGGGCAGTGATAACTGCCTCTAACAGAATCTGACTCAACAGTGAGCTGAGATCAGATGTGGCACATACACAGTAAGCCTAGCTTACTCTAACATACCCCCTTTTAAGTTCAAGGTGGGTTTACACAAAGTTCCTGACTTCGAACAGTTCTAACTACATACATCTTCTAACATACCCCCTTTTAAACTAAGGTGGGTTTACAAGTGTTAGGTGATCAAGAACTCCTAAATTACTTCTCAGTGCTTCAAATCTTGCCTGTGAGAGTGGTTTAGTGAGGAGATCAGTAACTTGATCAATTCCCGATAGATTCATGGCAGACTGTTAGGGACTTGTTAAGGACCTTTTCTCTTACAAAGGAATACCTTGACCTGACGGTGATGGTGAGACATGATCAATAGGTGTTCCATGGACAGGAGACTGAGAAGAAACACTTGGTTCTGAGTGAGATACACGAGCAGATCTAGAAAAGGGAGGGACTACAAAGAAAGGATTGGAACTAGTATGAGAAGCAGGTGCTGGTGATACTTTTGAGTTGCGAATTTCTTTTGCAAAGGGAAAGACATGTTCATTAAACTGCACATCTTTAGAGATATACATACGGCCATCCTTAGCTAGGCATTTATAGCCTTTATGAGAGGTAGAGTACCCAAGAAAAGTGCACTCATTAGTACGAAACACAAGCTTGTTTTTATTATAAGGTCGTAGGCATGGATAGCATGCACAACCAAAGACTTTAAGCATAGAATAATCAGGATCAGACTTGTAGAGACTGAAATAAGGTGTATGGTTTGAGAGAATAGGTGTAGGAAGACGATTAATGAAAAAAATTGCTGTACAAAAGGCATGATCCCAATAGCACATAGGAAGAAAGGCTTGAGCTAGGAGTGCTAGGCCAGTTTCAACAATATGACGGTGTTTGCGTTCAATGGACCCATTTTGATGATGGGTGTGGGGACAAATGACTCTATGTTGAACACCCAAATCTGTCAAAAACTTTGTAAAAGGTCTGAATTCCCCACCCCAGTCAGACTGTACAGCTTTGATATTGGTGCCAAACTGTTCTTTTACAAGCTCAAAAAATTGTTTGAAAGTTGTTGAAAATAGCTTATAATTAATACTCTTATTGAAATTAGATTAGGATTAATGTTATATTAAGCTTGGACGGTGGACTCTCATCCATTGTATTCTCATTTTCATTACATCTATTCACCTAGGACTTGGCATATATAATTAATGCTCTAGGAATCATGTTCCCTTATCTATTATATATTGTAGTCCTATTGGAATGCAAAGACACAAGAGACATCCAGTGTCACTTTCAAGTATAGTCTTCATTCTTTTTCTTCTCTATCTAAAATCCAAAACTTCAATATGGTATCAGAGCGGTACCATCCTCCGTGACCTGTCCCGTCACTATTCCGCTGAGTCCCCAAAAGTTTGGGACTATTCCAATATTTGTATTCAGAATTCTATTTGTTAACATTCCTCCTTCCATTTTGACCATGTTTGGCTTCTGAGTCTCAAGTTTCTGCTACCCTCCTTGGAGTTTTGCGTTACTGACTTTGTTTTCAGGAGTCTCTGTTTTTTGTTGTTCTCGTTTTGAGCTGCCCTATGTTGCAGTATATTTTAGTTGTCTCTTTGGTGCTATTTAGCACTGTTTGGCTGCACCACAATCATTTCCAGACCTCAACTACAATTTATCATTCCGATTTGGTTCAAAGTCATGACACCACCGACACCATTGTCAGTCTCAGTTAGGACTTCAGCTGCTGTAAGCGTTGGTTCATTATTGTTTCAGGTTGGTTTGAAGTTGTGACACCTTGAAGTTGGGGCTTCAGCTGCTGTAAGCGCTGGCCCAATATCATTCTGGTTTGGTTTGAAGTTGTGACAACTTCCAGTTCAAGCTTCAGCTGCTGTAAGCGCTGGCTTATTATCATTTATATTTGGTTTGTCTACTGTTCGTGAAGTCAGTAGTGGTTTCTTCAGTTGGTTGCTCGGTGGTTTGTTCGTAGGCACGAACCTTATTGGTTGGTTGTTATGGTGTTTCCCGTTGGTTTATTCAAGATATATTTTTGGGGTCTGGTTGTTAGATTTTATCTTTCAAAATGGTATACATGTAACAAGCTTAAAGCTTAGTAAGCTTTAGCTTGAGGGGGAGTGTTGAAAATAGCTTATAATTAATACTCTTACAGAAATTAGATTAGGATTAATGTTATATTAAGCTTGGACGGTGTGGACGGTGGACTCTCATCCATTGTATTCTCATTTTCATTACATCTATTCTCCTAGGACTTGGCATATATAATTAATGCTCTAGGAATCTGTTAGACCCCCTATTAAGAAAGTATATGAAAGGAGGAGGCCGAAACAGCCCAAACCAATTGGGCCAGCCTCAGATTAGTTAGAGATAAATAGAGAGCAGAGGGGGAGAATTAGTTAGGAAGTTAGTTGGAACTAGAACCAAAAGGAAAAGGCCAAGATCCTGAATCTTGGAGGGAAACACTATTGTATTTTCATTTTTCTACTACTCTCATTAGTTTGTTGTGACTTCTCTGATTTTGGGGCATTTCCCAGAGAAATTCTTTCTATACTGTAATAAAATTCATCAAGAATCCCTAATTGTTGAACCAGTTCTATCAACTGGTATCAAAGCTCTTAGAACTTGGGGAAAGATTCATGGTTTCGACGAGAGGAATGGAAACCAGAGTGGAGTTTCTTGAGCGCGGGTATGAGACGATCATGGCAACGCGCGAAGAACTGCAGGAACTGAGAAGAGTCGTTGATGAAGAACGACTTGAGAGAATCGAAACAAGAAGGCAACTCGGAGAACTTCTCGAGACCTGCGCGGATTGACAAGTCGCAGCGCTAGGGAAGGAAACGGAGGAGGATCCGCCCACGAATCCCAGATCCGAGATGAAAGATGGAGGAAACTAGAAGTGCCGGTCTTCGACGGCAGTGATGCGTATGGGTGGGCGAATAGGGTGAAACGTTATTTTGAGTTGAAGGGATTGAGTGACGAAGAAAAGCTACAAGCTGTGATGGTGGCTATGGAAGGTAAGGCTTTGACTTGGTATCAGTGGTGGGAATATTGCGCCCAGAACCCTACATGGCAACAGTTTCGATCAGATGTGATTCGAAGGTTCCAACCCTCGATGATACATAGCCTTTTTGAACTATTGTTGAGTCTCAAACAGACCGGGACAGTCAAAGAGTATAGGGAACAGTTCGAGCTATATGCGGGACCGATTATGAAAGAAGCTCAACCAGATTATTTGAAGGGGATCTTTCTTAATGGACTCAAAGAGGTGATTAGGGCTGAATTGAAGCTGCACAGGGCAGACACTATGGCGGAATTAATGGATTTTGCCCAGAGTATTGATGAGAAAAACTTGCTGATGAATAGAGGGAGTCAATCGGTATCAAGAAGCGGGGCTCCAACAATAAATGCAAGTAATACCAGGTTAATCACATGGGAACCAGGAAACAAGAATCAAACTCAACCTGCATCAGTGACAGGGAGTTCAGGAAACGATTCCAATAATCTGAAATCTACAGGATCTTTCAAAGGAAAGAATTTTCGAAGACTAAGTGAGGCAAAACTCCAAGAAAGATCAAGAAGAGGTCTTTGTTTCAGATGTGATGAGAAATGGGGCCCAGGCCACACCTGTAGTAGCAAACAATTACAGATTCTGATCTTGGACGAAGAAGAAGATGATAGTAAAACAGAAGAAACAGAGGAAGGATTGGTGATGAAACAGTTGCAGTTATCCTTGTATAGTATTACGGGATTGACCTCCAAGAAATCAATCAAGATGCTGGGCATCCTAGCTGGTAGACAGGTGACAGTTTTGGTGGATTGTGGAGCCTCTCATAACTTCATCTCTGCCACCACAGTAAAAGACTGTGATTTACAGGTATCACCAACCCCTCAATACTCAGTAGAAGTAGGGGATGGAAGGAAAATTACGTGTAAAGGCATGTGTACACAGTTAGTGCTGTTAATACAAGGGTTAGAAATCCAGCAAGATTTTTTTTGTTTTCGAATTGGGAGGAGTTGATGTAGTGCTTGGTATGGAATGGTTATCTAGCCTTGGTGAGATTCGGGCTAACTTCAAAGAACTTTCACTCAAGATTCCCACCAAGGAAGGTATAAAGTTGTTGAAGGGAGAACCTGCACTAACCAGAACTAAGGCTTCTTTTAAATCAATTCTAAAGGCCATATCCCACCAAGGAAGGTATAAAGTTGTTGAAGGGAGAACCTGCACTAACCAGAACTAAGGCTTCTTTTAAATCAATTCTAAAGGCCATAGCTAATCAAGGGGAGGGTTTCCTTCTAGACTACCATAGTATGCAGACTGATGCAGAACAGGGGCACTCCATTCCTCAGTGGCTGGGTCCAGTCCTTGATGATTATGTTGAAGTATTTCAGGAACCACAAGGTTTACCTCCACCTAGGCGTCAGGACCATGCCATAGTGTTGAAGGGAGGATCCAATATCCCCAATCTCAAGCCTTATAGGTACCCCCACTATCAGAAAAATGAAATTGAAAAATTGATAGATGATATGTTGAGTTCAGGAATCATAAGGCCGAGTGTGAGCCCTTACTCGAGCCCGATCATTTTGGTTAAAAAAAGGGATGGGGGATGGCGTTTCTGTGTGGATTACAGAGCTCTTAACAAAATCACCATTCCAGACAAGTTCCCTATACCAATTATTGATGAGTTGTTGGACGAACTAGGAGGAGCAGTGGTATTTTCTAAGTTGGACCTTCGATCCGGCTATCACCTGATTCGTATGAGAGAAGAAGATATTCAAAAAACGGCATTCCGAACCCATGAGGGGCACTATGAGTTTGTAGTCATGCCCTTTGGCTTGACTAATGCACCATCAACGTTCCAATCTCTTATGAATGAGATGCTGAAACCATATTTGAGAAAGTTCACCTTAGTATTCTTTGATGATATCCTAGTGTATAGCAAAACTGAAGAGGATCACAAGAGACACTTGCAAGCCGTGCTAGCTCTTCTTAAAGAACACCAATTATTTGCAAATAAGAAGAAATGCCACTTTGGACAGCAGCAGCTGGAGTATCTAGGCCACATTATCTCAGCTAAGGGTGTAGCCGCAGACCCCAAAAAGCTGGTTGTAATGTTAGACTGGCCAGTCCCCAAAGACCTTAAGGCACTTAGAGGATTTTTGGGTCTTACTGGGTACTACAGAAGGTTTGTTAAAGACTATGGTAAGCTGGCCAGACCTTTGACTCAGTTGTTAAAGAAAGATAATTTTCTTTGGTCTATAGAGGCTCAAGGTGCATTCGATAAGTTGAAAGCTTTGATGGCTGACTTGCCAGTTTTGACAATTCCGGATTTCTCCAAGGTTTTCACCATTGAGACAGATGCATCGAATAAGGGTCTTGGAGCAGTTCTTCTTCAAGAGGGCAGACCCGTGGCTTTCCTTAGCCAAGCTTTATCCGAAAAAGCTCAAGCAAGGTCTGTATATGAACGCGAGTTAATGGCTATTGTGATGGCAGTGCAGAAATGGAGGCATTATCTTTTAGGCAGGCATTTTGTCATTGTTACTGACCAGAAAAGTTTAATATTCCTCACAGAGCAACGAGTTTTGGGAGAGAAGCAATTCAAGTGGACATCCAAGTTAATGGGCTTTGATTTCGAGATTCAATATAGGCCAGGAACAGAGAATAAGGCAGCAGATGCCCTTTCCAGGAAAATGACTTTTGCTGCCCTGTCCACTGTCCAATTTTCAGAATTGGAAGAATGGGAAGAGGAAGTCAAGCAAGATCCTAAACTGCAGAGTATCATACAAGACTTAATCCAAGACTCACACTCTCATCCTGGCTATTCCTTTCAGAACAGAAAACTGCTATATAAAGGGAAGCTAGTACTACCAAAATCTTCTTCCAAGATTCCTATTTTACTGAAAGAATTCCATAGCTCAGCAGTAGGGGGACACTCAGGATTTTTTAGATCCTATAAACGCATAGCTGGACTAGTTTACTGGGAAGGAATGAAAAGAGATATCCAGCAATTTGTGACTTCATGTGAAATATGCCAGTTAAATAAATATCAAACATTGTCACCAGCAGGTTTGCTCCAACCTCTACCTATTCCCACTCAAGTTTGGGCTGATGTGTCAATGGATTTTGTTGAAGGACTTCCTAAAGCACAAGGGAAGGATGCTATTCTAGTGGTGGTAGATCGGTTCACAAAATATGCTCATTTTATCCCTCTTAGCCATCCATTCACTGCCAAGGATGTGGCAGAAGTTTTCATTGCTGAAGTGGTGAAGTTGCATGGATTTCCTTCTACCATTGTATCCGATAGAGACAAGATTTTTCTAAGTCATTTCTGGAAGGAACTATTTCGGTTAGCTGGCACTAAACTCAAATTCAGTTCTGCATATCATCCTCAAACCGATGGGCAGACTGAAGTTGTAAATCGTTGTTTGGAAACCTACTTGCGCTGCCTCACAGGTTCTAAGCCGAAACAATGGCCCCGTTGGTTGAGTTAGGCAGAATTCTAGTTCAACACCAACTATAACAGCTCCACCAAATTAACTCCTTTCAAAGCCCTGTATGGAAGAGAGCCCCCACACCTACTTAAAGGTACCACCATTCCATCTTCAGTTGAGGAAGTGAATAGCATGACTGAGGCTCGTGATCAATTGTTGCATGATCTAAAAACCAATTTACTGAAGGCTCAAGCACAGATGAAACAGTATGCTGATCAGTCTCGCAAAACAATCAATCTAGCAGTGGGAGATTGGGTTTATTTGAAACTGCAGCCCTATCGCTTAAAATCCATTGCAAAGAAAAGGAATGAGAAGCTGAGCCCTCGATACTATGGTCCCTATCAAATCAGCAAACAGATTGGTCCGGTTGCTTTTCAGCTATCACTCCCTGATGAGTGCAGAATCCACCCTGTTTTTCATGCATCATTGTTGAAGAAAGCCATTTCTCCTTCAGTCACACCTCAACCTCTTCCAAAAATGCTCTCTGAAGAGCTGGAACTTCAGGTTTTTCCAGCAGCAGTCCAAGCCATCCGAAACAACAACTCTGGTGCAGCAGAGGTTTTGATGCAATGGCAGGATCTTCCTGACTTTGAGGCTACTTGGGAACCTTATGAAACAATTGCAACCCAGTTTCCCTCTTTTCACCTTGAGGACAAGGTGGATCTTTTGGGGGGGAGTATTGTTAGACCCCCTATTAAGAAAGTATATGAAAGGAGGAGGCCGAAACAGCCCAAACCAATTGGGCCAGCCTCAGATTAGTTAGAGATAAATAGAGAGCAGAGGGGGAGAATTAGTTAGGAAGTTAGTTGGAACTAGAACCAAAAGGAAAAGGCCAAGATCCTGAATCTTGGAGGGAAACACTATTGTATTTTCATTTTTCTACTACTCTCATTAGTTTGTTGTGACTTCTCTGATTTTGGGGCATTTCCCAGAGAAATTCTTTCTATACTGTAATAAAATTCATCAAGAATCCCTAATTGTTGAACCAGTTCTATCAGAATCATGTTCCCTTATCTATTATATATTGAAGTCCTATTGGAATGCAAAGACACAAGAGACATCCAGTGTCACTTTCAAGTATAGTCTTCATTCTTTTTCTTCTCTATCTAAAATCCAAAACTTCAATAAAAGTGTTTAGAGTGTCTGACTTTTGTTTTAGCCAGAATAACCATGTGTATTTAGTGCAAGCATCCATTATTGAAAAGTAATATTGATACCCCATGGAAGATTTGACAGGGGCTGGACCCCACAGATCCAAAATTAGTAAGTCAAAGGGATTAGCATAAGTAGTTAGGGATGCATGAGATGGAAGTCTGAGACTTTGCAAAACAACAAGCTGTGCAAAAATCCAAAGCATTTTTATTAATATGGGACAGATTCATTTCTGAAGTACAGTTCTCATAGCCACATCATTGGCCTGTCCTAATCTACAGTGCCAAACATAATAGGATAGGGGCACTTTATTTACATCATTTTGACTAGAATTTGAAGGAATACATCTTGACAAGGGAGTGGGCAGACTTGATAAACCAGCAGCACTTGAATGAGTTCTTGAAGCTATAGAAAACTGATGAAAGACATACAGACCCGCAGAGTTCACAGAACCTTCTAGAAGTACCTTAAGAGGCAGACTTGATAAACCAGCAGCACTTGAATGAGTTTTTGAAGCTATAGAAAACTGATGAAAGACATACAGACCTGCAGAGTTCACAGAACCTTCTAGAAGTACCTTATGATCATCCTGTGATTTAACATAACAAAGATGAGGAAGGAACTCAAAATAGACATTATTATCTATTGAAAGCCGACTAACACTCGGAAGATTTTTGGTTATGGTTGGAACATATAGTAGGTTAGAGAGTGTTAATGTGCGGGTGTGATCAAAAGGGGAGCTAACACATGCAGTTCCTATTGAAATAATAGACAAGCCAAGACCATTACCCATGTATATCTGATCAATACCACTTGGTGGAACAGGCTGAGCCAAGTTATTGAGATCTGCAGTGACATGGTGTGTTGCTCCGCTATCAATAAACCAGGCATTTGAGTCTGAACCAGAACCAGAGGCCATCATAGCCATAGGAAGCTGATGCTGATGATAACTACTGAACTGGCCACCAGACTGAGGATTCTGTGCATTACTGGAATGCCATGGAAGTGGCAACAGAGGTTGATTCTGAATTGGAAGTTGAGGCATGGGAGGAGGCATGTTATGCTGAGATGGCTGTCTTGAGGCATAGTGATAATTTGCCTGAGGAGTAGGATGATTGAACTGATTCGCATTCTGGCCAAGATACTGGCCTCTACCATAGGCACCAAAGGAATTAGCACTAGGAGGTGTATAGGTTTCATTGAACCTATGGTAACAATCAAAGGCATTATGATTGTTACGTCCACAAATCTGACATTCAGCTCCATTTCCAAACCTGCCATAACCAAATCTGCCTCCTCTACCACGGCCACGACGACCACCACGACCTCCTCGAAAACCATTACCAAATTACTGAAAATTGCCACTATTCGGAAAGGAAGAAGACTGAAAATGGCCATTATTCGGAAAGGAAGAAGATGAACCTTGATGAAAGTTAGAGGCCAAAACCGTGTTCACCTGATTCATACTACTCGATGAGGAATTGGACTGTGGCGTTGAATTAGGGTTAGGATTGGGATTAATTTGTGTCAGATTTTCCGAGAAAACCTATGTAACTGCAGTTTTAGACTATAATCTTTCCAACAGAGATTCATGTGAGTAAGAGAGATTCGATTTCAGGAATCGAATAGGGTTCGATACGGCTTTCAATCGTAGGGAAGAGTATGTGATACTCATCCGGTAATCCTTCCAAGATCGCATCCATGTGTTCCTAACGAGTGATTGGATTCCCAATCGAGATCAACACATCTACTAGCGCCTTGATGCGCAACAGATATTCACCGATAGTACGATCTCCTTTCACGATATGACGAAGCTCGGCACAGAGCTGTGTGCTTCGAGCCTTCGTTTGAGAGTTGAAGTAGTTGTGCAACTCATCCCAGAGCTTCCATGCGTGGGTACAACCTACAACACGTGCATGAATAGATTCGGAGATTGAGTTCATAAGCCAAATGAAGAGGTATTGATCTTGAGCTTCCCAAGCTAGATACTCTGGATTCACCGTATCATTCCTTCAATCTTCATCAGTAAGATACCGCAGTGGAACCCTAGGACACGCCACACAATTTTCGAGATGATTAGCTCGAATTACAGCTTCAACAATTTGTCGCCAATGAAGAAAATTCTTTTCGGTTAACTTCGTTGTGACAACAGAGTTGAGGTTTGGAGGTTGCACCGCTGCTACAGGAGGTGGAGGCGGTGGATGGCCGTCTAAATTGGATGCGGAAGCCATGGCCGAGACTGAAGCTCTATGATACCATGTAAGAACAAAACAGAAACTGAGAGTGGAGAGAGAAGAGAGAAAAGATAGGGAGAAGAGGAATCACGATAGATTCAGAATCTGAATTGTATTTCTTAAAGTGTCTAGATACAATGAATAGTTCAATATATAGAGGGCAGTGATAACTGCCTCTAACAGAATCTGACTCAGCAGTGAGCTGAGATCAGATGTGGCACATACACAGTAGGCCTAGCTTACTCTAACAAGAAGTAATGGACATATCATCATTACATTGGTTTAGCAACAACATATAAACAATATCACAATAGTACTTTATAGTTTATATCAACAAGTAAAAGGAGCAGAGTCGAAGTTGATCTTGTATTGATGTACATGCAATGCAATGAGATCAAATATAACGAGCAGCCCTTGATCAGTCAGCAGACATAAAGTAGAGAAATCCTGCTATAGCATAAGGAGCTTCACATGAACACTGAAACATGTCAACAGGGGAGAGAATTTTTTTAAAGAAAATACCTGGCCTCTTTCAGTAAAAAGAACGAGATTTTTGGCATCGCTGGCCCACTCAACAAATATATCATGAGAAAAACCTGCCTCCAAACTTGCCATGGATGCTAGAACCACCTATATCCATGTGTCAGAGTGTCAGTAAGGAAGTTGGTGTAATGAAAAATAAGCATACAAATTATTCAACCTTTGGACCATCTGGAGCATTGTCAAGTTCAGTCTTGCTAATCAGAAGTGTCATATACCTACAGGTACAAGTATTAAAATCTAGTTTTAGAAGCAAGACACCATAAGCAATCAAAACAATAAGAGATTAATGATATGTGTTAAGATGAGAGAGAACAAGAGGCATTGGCATAACCCGCGTGTTTCAACTACACCACGGAGATTGTATTATATAGGCAATGAACAAATCAAAATACAATCAGTGTCATAATTACAAGATATTCACAATATCTGATTATCCTAATTATCCTAATATTCCTATAATCAGAATATATTATTTACATAAATAACAACACTCCCCCTCAAGCTGGAGCATATAAATCATATGCACCAAGCTTGTTACATATATAATTTATTCGAGGACCTCTCAAAGACTTAGTGAAGACATCTGCCAGTTGATCATTTGAATTGACAAAGATGGTGGTGATGTCCCCAGATAAGATCTTTTCTCTGATGAAGTGGCAATCTATCTCGATGTGCTTTGTCCTCTCATGAAAAACTGGATTTGAGGCAATGTGTAGTGCAGCTTGGTTATCACAAATGAGTGTCATCTGTGTAACATCCCCAAATCGTAGTTCTTGAAGCAATTGTTTGAGCCAGATGAGTTCACAAGTAGTTGATGCCATGGCATGATACTCAGCACTTGGCCTTGCAACAACATTCTGTTTCTTACTCTTCCAAGATATTAGATTATTCCCAATGAATACACAAAATCCATAAGTGGATCTTCTATCAGTTGGAGAGCCTACCCAATCAGCATCTGAATATCCAACAATACGTGAATGACCCTTATCCTCATAGATGAGCCCTTTACCTGGGGCCCCTTTGATATATTTGAGAATACGGATCAAAGCATCCCAATGACCTTCGCAAGGTGAATTTAGGAAGTGACTTACCACACTTACTGCAAAAGAAATATCTGGACGAGTGACTGTGAGATAGTTTAGTTTCCGAACTAGTCTTCTATACTTTCCCGTATCTGAAAGTGGCTCCCCCTGATTTGGTAGAAGTTTAGTATTTGGATGCATAGGAGTATCAACTGGTTTTGCATTAAGCAGTCCTGTTTCCTCAAGAATGTCCATCGCATACTTTCTCTGAGAAATAACAATGCCATCCTTTGATTGTGCCACCTCTATGCCCAAGAAGTATTGGAGTTTTCCAAGATCTTTTGTCTGGAAACGGTGACAAAGATGTTGTTTTACCTGTGATATGCCATGGTGGTCACTCCCTGTAATGACAATATCGTCGACATATACAATCAAGTAGACACATCCTCGAGCTGAATGACGATAGAAAACTGAGTGATTTGCCTCACTCCGTTTCATCCCAAACTCCTGAACAACGGTGCTAAATCTGCCAAACCAAGCTCGAGGTGATTGCTTGAGGCCAGACAAGGACTTGCGGAGGCGACAAACAAGATCAGAAGATTCCCCCTGAGCAACAAATCCAAGAGGTTGCTCCATATATACCTCTTCAGTGAGATCACCATGGAGAAAAGCATTCTTGATATCCAGTTGATACAGAGGCCAATGCCGAATAGCAGTCATGGATAGAAACAAACGAACAGATGCCATTTTAGCAACTGGTGAGAATGTGTCTCCATAATCCAAGCCAAAAACCTGAGTATAGCCTTTCGCCACCAAGCGGGCTTTAAGACGATCTATCTGGCCATCCGGACCCACTTTAACAGTAAATATCCACCTGCAACCTACAACAGACTTTCCAGACGGAAGAGGAACAAGGTCCCAAGTACCACTGCTCTGAAGTGCACTCATTTCATCGACCATAGCTTTTCTCCACCCAGAATGAGATAAGGCGTCACCTACAGTCTTAGGGATAGACACAGAAGACAAAGAAGAAAGGCAAGCAAAATGTGGTGTAGAAAGGTGGTGAAAACTTAAAGTAACATAGTGAGGAGAAGGATTACGGGTGGAGCGTATACCTTTCCGGGGGGCTATGGGAAGTTCAGGCTCAGGAGGCAAGGCCGGAGCAGGCGGAGGAGCTGGCGTGGGAGGAGAGTCAGGAATGGCAGTACCAGTATCATCCGGAGGAACATGCTCAACTTGTGGCGGTTGGCGACGTTGATATACCTGTAAGGGGCAAGTATGAGCAACCGGGGCAGGAACATGAACAATAGGTGGAGTATAGGATGTAGGGACTGTGGGTGGAGCATATGAAACAGGGACAGGAGGAAGAGGAAAGACATCCGTGACCGACTCGGGAGATGTAGGCAGCCCGAAATAAGGAACAGACTCGAAGAAAGTGACATCAACCAATACAAGATAACGGCGTAGAGTAGGAGAATAACACCGGTAACCCTTTTGTGACTGAGGATAACCAAGGAAGACACATTTTAGTGAGCGAGCAAAGAGCTTGTCAATACCTGGTTGTAGGTTATGGACAAAGCATGTAGACCCGAAGTCACGAGGTGTTAATGGATGGAAGGACTGATGAGGGAACAAAACAAAGTGAGGTACTTGGTTATCAAGAACGGATGAAGGTATCCTATTAATGAGATAGCACGCAGTGAGAACAGCATCACCCCAAAAACGGAATGGAACCTTGCCATGTAGTAAGAGGGTGCGAGTTGTTTCAATAAGATGTCTATTTTTGCGTTCAGCAACCCCATTTTGTTGAGGGGTGTAAGCACAAGAAGTCTGATGAAGAATACCCTAAGAAGCCATGAAAGATTGAAATGGTTGAGAGAGGTATTCTCTAGCATTATCACTACGCAGAGTATGAATAGGAATGCCAAATTGATTTTTAAATTCATAATAAAATTGTCGAAATATAGAAAATAATTCAGACCGATTTTCCATTAAAAATAACCAAGTACAACGCGAGAAATCATCAATAAAAGTTAACAAAATATTTCGACCCTAACGTGGACACAGTCCGACTAGGACCCCAAACATCAGAATGCACTAAAGAAAACGGAGACTTAGCATGATTAACGACGCGACTAGGAAACGAACTACGGGTATGTTTCCCTAGTTGACACGACTCACAAGACAAAGAAGTAAGCTTAGACAAGCTCGGCACCAGCTGTTGGAGCTTAGTAAGGCTGGGATGTCCCAATTGGGCATGAGTGAGAAGAGGGGAATCCTTGACAGCACAAACCCAAGAAGGAGGTGACAACTGGTACAAGCCATTGAACTCACATCCAGCGCCAATCATGCGTCCCGAACTCCGGTCCTGCAGGAAAATAGAATCTTTAGTGAACGAAATGGTGCAATCAAGGGAACGGGTCAAGCGACTAATAGAAAGCAAATTAAACGGGGAACCCGGGACATAAAGCACATTATTAACAGAGAGGGAAGGGAAGGGATGGACAATGCCAACCCCTGGGAATGTGTTTTAGAACCATTAGCCAATGTAACCGTGGGTAAATAACCAGACGTAGAAAGGGTGGAAAAAAGAGATTTATTACCAGAGATATGATCGGTGGCACCAGAATCCAGAACCCAAGGACCTAGGGACGACTGTGAGAGACAAGCAAAGGAATTACCGGTGTGTGCAACAGAGGCAGTGGACCCAGTGGCCTGACGTTCTTCAAACCATTTAAGAAACTCTGCGTACGTAACAGGCGAAGCAGTAGACTAGGGAGATGGCTCAGATGGGGCTAGTGGATCAACCTGGGCAACATTAGCAGTGTGAGGAGGACGACCATGTAAAGTCCAATATTTATCAATAGTGTGGCCTAAGCGGTGACAGTGATCGCATTTCGTGCGTTTACCTCGACCACGACCACTACCACCACTACCCTGAGACACGAGCAGAAGCATCAACTACAGCAGGAGGTAACTCATGGCTAGGAGCAGCAGGGAGCATAGAGGTAACTGATGTCTTGCACGGGACCGGAAGCAAAGCAGACCAAGCCGTGTTTAGAGATGGGACATTAGGAGAACCCAAAATCTGATCACGGGTGGTGGAGTATTCTGGAGGCAGACCGTATAGAGCCAACAACATGAAGAAGCTACTACGCTGCTCAAGTTCCCTGGCTGGAGTGTCGGCCGGTGGCAAAAGTTCATTGAAATCATGTAAAGCACCATGAACCTTTCCCAAATAAGCAGAAATAGGACCATCAATCTGGCGAGGAGCAATGACATTCATGAGATTCTGACAGACACCATAGAGGCGTTGTGTATCATTGGTGTAAAGAACCTTGGCTTGCTCCCACAAACGGACTCGCAAGTGAGATGGGCACGAAAAATCTGCTTCAAAGAAGAGTGAATAGTGGACTTGATAATGCTACACAACTGAGCATCAATCTTGTTCCACCGTGGGCGTTCAGCTTTGGCAATGTCAGTAGCCTTCTTGGTCAGGTGTTCGACATATTCTTGTCCATTCAGCCAGAGTTAGATATCAGAGGCCCATGTGTCATAGTTGTTTCCATCCAATTTGTCAGTGCAAAGAGGGGCACTCACATAATTGGTGAAAACAGGAGGGTCCGTCTTGGAGGAGTATCTGAGGGTCCAGAAGCAGCCATTGATCAATAAACAAAACAGAAAACTGAAACCACAAAATACCTCGGAGTAACAGCGCAATGGAGGGATGCACAACAAGTCCGAAAGAGAAAACGAAGACCAGATCCAGGTAGGGAAGGCCGGGACGAGTTCGGCACACTAAACAACGGCCGGAAAGACCACCGGAAACGCCCTCGCGCACGGCTGGAAGCAAGGTGCATGTGACGGAGTGCCAGGGACGTTACCGGAGCGTGGCGGCGCGTCAGGTGGCTGTTGGCAGCGAGGTTGGGACGGCTGTGTAGATCGGCGGACAGCGAGTCTAACAGTGTGGTCGTCGGCCGGAAAGGTCGTCGGACGGTGGCGGCGGACGGTGGGGACGGCAACAGGCGACGAGAAAATGATAAGTCGGGCGTGAGCAGACCAGCAATGAAATGTATATGATCGTGGGGGGATGCCAGAAGGAGAACACGGCAACGAAAGATGGTGCGAAACCGGAAAGAGAACACGGTTTTGCAGAAAAATTTTCACTGATGAACAGTAGGTCCACCGGATTGGACAATTAGGGTTTTGCCTCTTGTTAGGCTCTAGATACCACGTTAAGATGAGAGAGAACAAGAGGCATTGACATAACCCGTGTGTTTCAACTACACCACGGAGATTGTATTATATAGGCAATGAACAAATCGAAATACAATCAGTGTCATAATTACAAGATATTCACAATATCTGATTATCCTAATTATCCTAATTATCCTAATATTCCTATAATCAGAATATATTATTTACATAAATATCAACAATATGTTTTATCCAAAAACTAAAAAGGATTTGTTTGGTATGGAAAGATCCTTAGAATGTGTGAACCTATAGGTTTTCAAAGCTCATTTTCACTCACGATTGAACAAACCTTTTTTAAAAATATCACAAGAAACTGTAATTTAGGTTTAAAACGCAAAGCATAAGGTGAAGGTGTTATCACACAGAACCAAAAAAACAATTGACGTATGAATATCTTACTCCAAAATCAAGTTAAGGAAGATCCCACTTACTTCAAAAGAAATATATTTTCACGAGTTTTTTCGAAGGACTTTGCTATGGAATCACTCATCCACTCAAGGAAACTCTTCACATAATCTATTGTGCTGGATGCAACATATGTAAGAAAGTATATCGGGTAGTTCAAACTTTCATCAGCCCAATACTGCAAATACCAAGATCTAATATCAACTCATGCATATACACATCCAGAGAAAAAGGAAAGAGAGCAAATGCATATTTCCTTTACTGACCGATTCCAACATCAGAATAAGTTCCAACACTCGTCCAGCAGTGTCAACAGGTAGCAAAACATTGCCACCTGACCTTAGAGTCTTCTTTAAGATATCTAAATAATCAGTAAGAAATATGATAAGAATAACGAAAAGCAAATAAATCCTAAACAGTTTTCTTCACTTCATGGTCAGTTTTTCAGTACATGCTTGCCGCATCTATGAATGTACCAGGCATATAACTTTTTTTTTCTGTTTCCTCTAAACAGAAATTTGAGAAAACAGAATGAAAAAGCCCATCTTAGTTCTGTCAAGGTGCTGTAATCACAAGATTACAAAGTTAGCTACCTCCAAATTCTTTGTCCTTTTGACGTCTATAAGGCTGATTGTTCAAAGCATTGTAAGCATCAGTTATTAGAACAGCTGGCCGCACAAAAGAACCTAGTACAGTTCCATTCAAATGCCTAATAAAAATTAGACTGATAAGTAGCTTCCTTTTTGCTATGAGATCAAATTTAACAGTGGGCAACTAGAAGAAAGATTTACCGTTCTTTCCTATGATTAAAATCAACAGCATATATGACATCCTCGCCATCCTTTGTAATTTTCCATACAGTACCTCCCAACAGATGCCCAGCAACATGAGGTGCAATCACAATTCCTTCTCCCTTGCCTAGAAGTGGTTAATGTCATTAAAGGCAAAACACAAACAAGATGAGGAAAAGTATTAAGAAGTTATTCGACGTGGAAACATGTCAGACTCAGAGAGATATTCTAAAAGACTTAAACACAATGGTCCAGAGGGTTACAATGGAGGTGAGGCTGGCCATGCCCTACCCTCAAAAATGCAGACAAATTGACAATTTTTATTATCATACATCAAAAGTTCATACTTTAGTTTCACACCATCAATCGCATTATAAATCTATAACATGAGCATCCAAACTTCTATGAGACCGATAAATATTTCATATACAATAAATAGTATGCAAAATTGCAACAATTTTTTCTCTGAAATTAAATTTTTTACCCAACAAGCTACTTTTGAGTTAGTTAGCTGATTACCATAATTTAAAATTGGTTTAATTATTCTGCAAGTCCTGAACTATTTGGGAATTTCTAAATAGATTCCTATACTTTAAAAACATGAAACCCAATTACAAATTATTTACAAGTTTAGGTACCCAATTACAAATTTTTAAAGTATAGGGACCTATTAAGAAATTCCCAAATAATTCAAAGACCTATGGAGTAATTGAACTTTAATTTGTTTCAAAACTACAAAATATTCAAAATTTATGTTTATAAACAAAGTTATTTTCAAATTGAATACTCCTACTCCTTGGATTTCCAAATGAATTTTAAGGAAATGTTAGCAGAAGTAGAGAATTTCATTATTAATAGATAGGTGATTGAAAAGGATTAGGGGTCTAGTTTAATGCAAACCACCACTTCAACACAACACATTCCAACAAATGTTCAAATGCCTACCTGAGAGATGATGATTCTGTGAGTATGTTAGCCTTGTTATACTTTGGAAAGCAGAATCAATATCATCTAGTGTGAACAAATCAAACTCTGATACTTGCTGCAAAAGAATGAGATATCTCAAACTAACCATTTGGCTTACATAGCACAAACACTTTCCAGATTCTAGTCGTTAATTTAATGGGAAAGCTTGCAGATAAAGAAATGAAAGTTCAACCAGCCTAAAAACCAAGAAGCACAAAAGCATATTTTCTCTTAATAGTAAAACCAAATAAGCCAGCATGGAATTTCACCTTTCTTGAGAGGAACTGGTCATACATAGTGAGAAGGCCCAATCTATAGACAGGCTCCGTGGAATACACCGGGGCAGGTAGTCCAAGTTGCTTCATGGCATATGGAAGGGCACCAAGGTGAAGTGTATCCGGATGTGAAAGCAAGACAGCATCTATAGTTGGTGCTACCCTACATGCCAGCCACACAACCTTAATAAGAAATCAAAAGTAACAAAACAAAAACATGCTCCGCTCAAACATCAATTCCATTGTCATTCATAATTACAACCCAAAAATTTTTTCTTATTCTTTCTAGTTCTACTGCTTCAATAAACAAGGGCAGGACCTCAGAAACATTGTCTTTACTCTTTCCCATTAAAATTTATCACTAATCAATACCTCGAAGCCGGAAGTTACATCATATTATGAGTCAAAATCGAAGGTAATAAGAAACCAGAGGTAACAAAACACAAACATGCTTAAACATAAATTCAATTGTCCCTCTCAAAATAAATAATTCTTCTTCTTTCTAGTTCTACTGCCTCAACAAACAAGGAAAGGAGCTTATAAACATTGCCTTTCCCAATAAATCACCAATATGTCACTTATCAAAAGTTTGGAGCTAAAAGTTACATCATATTAAGAGTCAATGAAGGGGAATCAAGGGAGGGGTTGAAATAAAGATACCCACATGAAAAAATTGCATTTTTTCCTGTTTTCCTTTATACCCATTTGGGAAGAAGAAGAAAAGGGACTAGATTGAAGTAAAGGAAAAAGGGTAACCTGGAGAGAGGTTGAAGGAGTGAAGGGTCAAAGTGGTCATTCCAGCCACAATCAACGAGGAATTTGAAGCCATCAATGGAGACCAAATAGGAGAGAGGGTTCTCGTTGTAGACTCCACAGAGTGGGGTTACCTGCACAGATGTTCCCATCTTCCACTATATCTCTAACTTGCACACTAGCAGGGGTTTATGGAAACGTTGAAGGCAGAGCGAGGCAACTTTTTTTTTTATTGTTTGGTCCCTAAACTTTGAATTTTTTTAATTAGGTGTCTGAATTTATATAAATTTATAATTGATAGCAATAGGGAATTAGGGATACAATCCCCATCGTGACTTGTGTATTTTTTTTTTTCAAAAAGTTCATAGGTTCATACAGGCACCACTAGGTCTGGATGGGATCAACCAACCGAAAACTTTTCAGAACCCTGATAACTAATAAAAATGGGAATTACAATTTTTTTTATAAATTCAAAGATCTAATTGAAACTTATAAAATTCAAGAATCTAATTAAAATTTTTCAAAATATTGAGAGACTAACAAAATATGATTTTTGTAATCAGAGGGGCCTGAGCCCAATAACAACAAACAACTCTAACTAAAAGCAGTTACATCACAAGTTATTGACATCTCAGAAAAATCGAAAAAAGCTAGAATCGAGAGATTCGTGAAGCTCCACTTAGCAGGCTCCGGTACGATGAGAGACCTCACCATATCTCTCACCGTGAGTAACAATAAATGACCGTAGATTAAGTAAGGGTTCATGATATTATTATACACCTTCTCACACAATAATATTTTTTTATTTCCTTCTCTACCCCTCTTTCACACTATGTCCCTTCCCTGGCTGTCGCTCCACCGTTTGACTCCGTCACTACGGCGCCGGCACAGAGCGTACCCTTCGGTCTCACGTCGTCATCGTTTTGCATCCGCGGTGCCACCACTTTAACAATCGACAATCGTCCCTCGCCATTCAAGCTCCGTCCAACTGTGAACCACCCATCTACGGATCCAGTCACCATGAACAACTAGCCAGTGTCGCCAAGCAGCTGTTGCAACCTGTCGTCGTCGCCGACCAACCGTTGCAACCTGTCGCCGTCTTACACCCGGATCCATGATCCATTCGTCATCCGGCATCAGTCCTAGCAGTTAATTAGCCTCAACGTTCTAACTCTGCCACGTTCCAGATCTGGAGGTCATAAGGTACTTCAAGCAAACAAAGGGTGGCGGTGGGGGGGAGTGGGAGTGGGAAGGGAGGCTGAGACGGTGGGGTAGGGGTGATGCAGGAGGGAGGGGTGGCTCGGCACCTGATACCACTGAATCGGGTGGTGTGAGGGTGGAGAAATAGATGAGGGATCCAAGGTGGGGAAGGATGATAGGTGTTAACGATGGAGGCTTGGTGGCGGCGACGATGGTTGTGGTGGTGAAAAGGCTCATGGCGGAAAGGTGGTGAGGGTGGGGGTGGGAGAGGTACTGGTGGCGGTGGTGGCAGTGTGACGATTGACGAAGGAGATGTGGGGAGAGGGATGAATAATCAAGTGTGAAGGGTACATGGTATGATCATAGGGATTAAATTAAATCAATGGTATTTAATTCTCTCTCATGGTGAGAGACATTCCAGGGTCTCTCGCCCTAGAATTAGCCCCACTTAGCAAGCCAATTAACACATTTGTTGCCTTCCCTAAAGGTATGACAAAAGGAAATGCTTTACTCTCTGCTCCGCCACTCTTTGATACGACCCATAATCTTGTTAGTGTGTCTACTAGTCTTATTCGAATGGAAGGCTTTAATAAGAGTCATAGAATCATATTCTACCATGAGATAGTGGATACCCATCTCCCACGCTAACTGGATGCCACGAAGGACTCCCGAAAGCTCAACCGTGAAAGCAATACATTGTTCAGTATGTAAATCAAACCCATGCATCCCATGATCACAATCATTTCGGATAAAACCATCGCACCCTACATCCCCATGTTTTCACTTGGAGGCGTCGTCAGTATTTAGCTTATGCTACCCATTAGGAGGAAAGTTCCACTTCACATAAACCAATGTCCCATGCGTGTAACCAATCCCCGTGCCAGCGGCTTAGATCCTCTAAGCTCGTATTAAACCCCAAACAAATATTACAAAATTTAAAACTCGTCATAATCATAATTATCAAAATATTGCAAGTTTATAACTTTTCTATTTGTAGATTGGGTTAGGATGGGTCAATGTAGGGTCAAAGTTTTCGATGAAGTCTTATACTTAGGTAAACTCTACATCACATTTAGATTCAAGCTTAAACAGTCCAACGTGTATAATTTTTATTATTTTTGTTTGATGTTGTAAGATGTGTGATTATGAACATAGACCGTTTTTATTTTTATTTTTTTGGTGATTTTTTAATTAAGTTGCGTTATGTGGCACCAAAGGTCAACCCTTTATTAAGTTGGATTTTTTGGTTCGAATGTCGAGGCAATGCAGGTGAAGTACGCGGGTGAAGTACGTCCCCATGCTTTATCGGGGAAATGTTTAGATGTGCAGAGTGATGTGTGTATATTATTATAGAGGTCTCTCTCTCTATATATATATGTGTGTGTGTGTGTTAACCGCGAGGGGTTGGTATAGTGGAGTATGACAGTATCTCTTATATGACAGGTTGCAGATATATAAATCTATTTGTAAGAGTTCATAGAGTCCGAAGGTTTTCTCTACTTTGGATTGAGGCACCATCCCTTCACCCTAAATATACTTCATAAAAAAAAAGTGTGTATATATGTTAAATATTAGAAGTAATTATTTTATATATAGCTGCGATGTTTTATTCATTTATTAGAACATATTATTGGACACGCTATTAAAAAGTTTTTAGAGTGTTTATAAAAAAAGTTTTTAGAGTATTTTTTACAAAATAAATATAAAAAAATATTGATTTTTTATGCGAATTTTCTTGCATAAATTTTCTGCAAATTTACCTGTGATTTTGTCGTTGTGAATCTGCCTTCAAAATTTCCCGTGAAATCACCTATAGATTATTTTGCAAGAAAAATGCCTGCATATTATTTTCAAGAAAACTTGCGGGAAATTTCATGGGGATTTCAAATTCGCAAGAAACCCTTTTCCTATAAATTTTTGAGCAAAATCCACAGGTAATGGAAAATTTATAGTGGTGGTATGTATAACGCCCTTAGTTACATTAGTAACCCAACGAAAATGTAATAAAATTCTTTAAAACATTTAATAAGGCATAAAACTCCAATAAAATGTTCACAAATTATATATGTCAAAAATACCTCACTGATTTTAAAATAAACCTTGGTAAGATAATCCTTACATAAATAAAATTAATTGCCTCAAAACTTGGGCTTCTACTAAAAATAACTGAACAATAAAAATAAAATAATATGGTTCTAGCCAGAAATGTCTCATTATTGAACACAATACTAACCAAATATAATAAATAGGTACTAAACCTTCACGTCTCCTCGGTCTCAAAAGTGACGTCTTCTTGCTCTGGAAACAATATTTTTAATGAGATTTTATAATCTGAATAAAAAAAGTTTAATAAAAAGGTTCGCAAAATAATATTGTTATCGATCGGCACGGTAACCAGAAAATCAACCGTGGTACCCACAAAAATTATATACATAATAATCCCTTTAAAATAAGCAAAAAATGTTCAAAATCACATATAATTAAAAGAATATCTCAGCGGTCAAAACATTCACATCTCAAGCTTTTAATCATGTCAATCATGCATACTCTATGCAATGCAACTCCATGAACACGACTCGGTGATTCTCAGGATCACTTTACTTGACTTTTTGGTTCCCAGAACCGGTGTGAATCTCAGATCCACCAAGGTCTATGAGATCATATCCATGCAATGCTGTCTCACTACCTTCCTCATCCTAGATGGAGGTATATAATATTCCATCCTAGATGTGAATATTTTAAATAATCCGATATCACATCCCAGATGATGATATCTCCATCATATTCCCGGAATAGAATGTACACCGTCGTCCCTTTTCGGAAGGTGATGACCAACACATGCATAACTCAATATGTCATCACAGATGACTACTAAATGGGTTCTCGGATTCCATATATCACTAACAATGATATAATGTCATGCCGAGGCAACACTGTAACATCATATAACATAATAGAGCATGCATGTCACAGCAACACTATAATATCATATAACATAACAGAGTATGCCACGACAACATTATAACATCATATAATGTAAAAGAACATGTCACGACACCACTATAACATCATATAACACAACAGAGCATGTCACGGCAACACGATAACATCATATAATATAACAAAGACATATCAATCAACCATAAACTCATACCAATTTCATATATAATAACATAATTTACAGTAATAATCACTTAATTTAATATTAATTACAAAACCCCCGATTTAGAAAATAGGATTTGATCAACTATTGGTTCTTACATTCAAAACTCTCCAAAAATCATAATTTAAATTAAAAACTCAGTTTCCCAAATCGTTTGAACCATGGAAGGTTGAGAAAATGTTGTTTTTACTCACCTCTTGAAGACCTCCATGTAGCTCCAAGTAATTCCTACGGCGAATCCTATCGTTTTCCAAGAGTTCTCCTCATCTTCCTCTTCTTAAACTCTTTCTTCCTCATTATTTCTCCCCAAACCATGAAATCTCTCTTCTCTAGTGTTTTTGAGTTTCTAGTATAATCAGTGTTCCAAAAAATGCTGCTAATGCACATTAGGTTTGTATTTAGAGGCCTCCCAAAGCCCAAAAACGCAGTAAATCGCATCAGGACCCATTTATCCAATGCTGAGTGAAGTATTTCCCACATATCTTAAGTTATATATATCAAAAAATTATGAATTTCATACCGTTGGAAAGCTAATAGAAATATCTACAACTTTTATGAAGATTATAAAATCTGAAAAAGACGTTTAAAGGGTCAAAATTGCGTTAGAATTTAGAAAAATGGTGCTGGCGCTAGAACCTGAATATCACGTACGAATTTGGTCATAACTCGAGCTACAAGAATCCAATATAAACGAATTTGGTGTCTATGGAAAGTAGGGGTGGACAAAGAAACAGGTCCGACCGAGAACCAAGTAAGTCGGTAGTAAAATCAAGTAGACGGGTGGTTTTATCCGGATTCGCAGGTTCTGAGACTCAGTTCCATACGGATTACATTGGGCGGGTTCGGATTGGGTAAAAATTTTCCGATCCCGCCCGTACCCGACCGAATACCAATGTACATGCAAACAAAAAATGAACGTTACTCTTCTTTTGGTCTTCTCCCGTCATGTCCCTTCAGTCTCTCATAGGGGAAGATAAAAAACTTGGTGAATTGTAAAATAGCTATCAAGCATTTAATTTCATTTTGAATAATGAATAGTCTCTGTTCCACTTTCCCAATTCTCGATTCTTCTCTTTTTTATTTTTACAAAATGCTCTCAGTTTCTCTTTCTACATTTCTCCTTCTCTCTTTCTCTCTACATAGATCCGATTTCTCTCTTTCTCTCTACATAGAACCCCATATCATCAAGTCATCAACCACCCACCCAAACCATTCTGCAACTCGACATCATCTTTCACTCTCGTTTCCATCTCTCGCGGATCTGATGCAACGACCCCTTTGTTGCTTTTAATTCACCGTCATCAAGAACACAGCACCGTTGCAGCAGTCGTCCGGAGCACAGAGCACCGCCACCATCGTCCACAACACCGTGACCGTCGTCCATAGCACCGTGACCGTCGTCCACAACATCGAGTCTTCCTCTTTCCAATATCTCATATTTGCCTTTGGAGATCTTCTTTTCAAGTTTTCACTTTTTTTTCTTCTGGTCTGAAGCTTCTAGGTTTGTTTTGTGTTTGTTCTTTAAGTTTTAGATCTGTTTTCCTTTTTTTTAAGGGAAGTTTCAGATCTGTTAAAAGTTGCATGTTTCTTTCTTCTACTTACTTATGCTACATTTAAAAAAATAAATAAAAATCACCCAAAACCGCCCGTCACCAGCTCAACCCGCCCAAACCGACACCCGCTCAAACCGATGTCTTAAACAGACAGAAATGGGCCATAAATTTTCTAGGTCGGTTTTGGTCGAATTAGGGTTTTTGGGCTCGAATCCGATCGTAACCGACCGTTGTCCAGCCCTAATGGAAAGCTAAGAGACAGATATGCATTTCTTATGAAGACATCGAATCCAAAGAGTTCGTTATTACTATGAAATATCCACTTGAAGATGGATGTCGGGTCATAGGAATTCTATTATGCAAGATTGCATCCAAAACATTCAAAACTATCTATTTAACTTCTTTTGAACCACTTTTGAGATTTTAACAATTTCTAACTTCAAATATAATAATTCTAATAATTCAATTCGTATAAATTAACTAGTAGCCAAATTTTGATGTTAGAGTATGCCAATATGAACAACATGCACTAGTATGAACAAAAACATCCACAAAACAAATGCACCCGACAACCAGAAATGGACATATTGAAAGGTGCAAATAGATGATACTCACCTCTGCTATGCAAAATGAAGACCAAAAGCGGTCAAGCGACATATGTCTCCAAATCCGTAAACTCACGAACGACCTCCAACTTGGAATTAACACACATGAATTACAGAGGCTGAGAAAATGAATGACATTTGCGTTGAGTGTTTCTAAATTAGTGTTCATCTCAAAGATAAATGAGATTGGGAAATTAGGAATGAAAATGAGTATCCAGTGCCAAAGTAAACTCAGTTGATTCCAAAAAATGACATTGTTTTGGGCTAATTGGGCAACCATTTTGTCCTTTTCAGATAAATTTCTTGATGAAAATTCACTAATAATCCACCCAATCAACTTAACAGTTCACATCAATCACATCAATGCATTAATATACGTTTCAAAATGAGATTCACTAATAATCCACCCAATCAACTTAACAGTTCACATCAATGCATTAATATACATTTCAAAATGAGATGTAATGGAAGGACTAACCTATCTTAAGTTTATTAAGGAGTTGACTGATTAATTTATTTTTGTCAGAAACCAATATCGACCTCACATTTCTTTGTTAGGGACTAGTTTGAACTTAGTGCCTGTTTGGAATCACGATGGGAACCATACTCACCGTGAAAGCTACTATTTGTAGCTTCATAAAAATTGTGGTGGACATGATTGGTGGAAGCACTTTTGGAGAGTTTGGCCGCAGTACCAAACATGCTATTAATCAAATATCAAAACAAGGTTGAAACCCAAAATAAAAGTAAAGCTCGGATTAGATATGACCTATACTATAGCTAAACATAACAAAAATAATTCAATCTGTTGCCACACTTAAATTGTCTTTTTTTTTTGAAACAATTTAAATTGTCTAATTTAAAAATCTCTCTCTTGGTCATATTTTTCATGACAAGCTTATACTTTTTTTTCATATTTTTTGGAACCAGATTTTTTTGGATAGAATTTGAATATTGCCAATTTGGTAACTCAAACCAAATCAACTTATTCTTAATTAGATTAGTTTGATTTAACTTTCGCTTTTTATTTTTATTTTTATAACATATGCATCCATAACCAATCATAGTAACTTGACCAAGCTCCACTTTCCTCACTGGTGTTTTTGTGACTTTGTGCTTGACTGGCTGGTTCCTTACTTATTTATTATTTCTTTATTCTTTATTTATTTTTCATCATTCCTCATTTGCAATTTTCACAAACTCAAAATCAAATAATTGAAATTCACCAAAAACAAAAAAACAAAAAAAAAACCAAATAATTGAAGATATAAAAAATGTCAACCTTTGATAGAAGTGAGACAGGGTAGAGTAGTAGATGAGTGGAGAGAAAGAGCAACAAGGCACAGAACATAACATAGCATTCTGTTACACAACACAACACAACAAATATCACACCCTTGTTATTATAAACCTCCCTTTACCCAATCCACACTTCTTCTTCTTCAATCACATTCATTCAGATTCTTGTCTAAAGGTTCAAACTTTAATGGCTTCCATCACACCCACTTGCTCACCCACCTCTCTTCAGCTTCGATTCGCCTTCAATGCCCCCAATTTCAGGAAATTCCCAACCACCCTCACTCTTCACTCGCGGATACCCACTTTCAACCCTCGATTTCGTCTCCTCTGCAACGTGTCAGAAAGGGTCCCTGAAGATGTATCGTGGGTCGGGTCGGATTCCAATTCAGACTGGTTCTCGGGTTGGTCCGATTCAAAGGGTGAGGAGGAACAGTCCAACAAGAATTCGCATAAGAAGGAACCGTATGGAGGTGAGTGCAGTTCTTCAAATTACAGTTCTTGTTGGAAAACGGTGAAAAACAATTCAGTGTTAATTAACTGTCTATTTTGTTATTAATTTTTTTGGGATGAAAAATTGCTGTTTTATTCTAATTCTGCTGTAAAGGCCAAAACGATGTTAAGAAAATATTATGGAATAACTTAAAGTGTCCCAAATTTTGTGATGAGTTGACTGGAATTTTTTTAAGACAGTTTTTTATATTATTATTATTATGGTATTTATTGCTGAGGTAAGTATGAAACTTGATGTGCTTCTTGCTACATATGAATTAACTTGGTACTTACATTGTTATCTCGTGTTTGGTATCAACCATATTTTAATATTTATGGGAAAATGAGGTGGGATTAAAAGTTTCCATGTTCCGTAGAGAGGATTAAAAACCATTCCTAGCATAAAAGATGCTTTGGTATAAATTTCTGAATGAAAGTAGAAAACTCCATGGTGGGGATTCTCGGGAATGTAGTTTACCTGACAATAAAATATTCATAAACTAAACGTCATCTTAATGGGATATTTTTCACTAGTGACTTTAAACTTGATTTTGGTTTGGTTATTGAATTGCATATTATCGGTATTAGAAAGCATATTGAGACACAGGATGAGTGTTACTGAAAATATTGTACTTTTTTTGTTTGTGTTAGCAATTCTGCATTACTTAATGACACTTTTGAAGTAGCTTGCTTTCAGGAGTTGTGGGAGTAGGGGTGGCTGGAGTTCTTCTTCTTTCGGGGCTTGCCTTTGCTGCTTTATCTCTCAGCAAACGAACCGGTTCCAGTGAGTAATCTTTGTTTGCTTTACTCTGTTATGAGGGGAAGTGGGGTGTAACTTGGATTTCCTGCATTTGAGTGAACTAATTTACCTTTTGGCTTTTTGCATGCTTAACTGGCTAATTTCTTTGTTGGAAATTGGAATTTTGCAACTGAATGCAGGACCTGAGCAACAACTGAAGCCCTTGACAACACAGCAAGAGGTACTTTTGTCATCCGATGCCCATAATGATGAAATCACTGAACAAGTAAATGCTGGCTACAACGTGGAGCAAGGAAATGGTAAAATGGAAGGTCAGGTAGATATATCCAGGGATTATTCATCTCCTGAGCCTGATAATATTCACAGTGACTATGGAATTGTCGATGATTCTAATATAGGATCTCAGTTGGTAAATGATGTTAAAAACACATCCAATGGTATTCACGATGCCACTAAACATATATCTGTTCTAGAAGATGTACAGAATGAGTCATCTCTTGATGACAATTTAGTTGTTCCCAGTGAAAACCCTATTTCACTCTACCTTTCTGAATCTGAAAATACTGTTGATTCTTTTAATGCTTATGGATCTAGAGATTTTGATAGCAACCTTGCTGCAGATACAGTAGAATCTACTACTGAACTTAAAGAGATCCCATTCAATGTTGAATCAGAAAACTTGCCAAACTATGATGCTAAGCCACCATACCTTAATACTGAGCAGCAGGATGAAATAACAGGTTCAAGTGGCAATAGAAATTCTGGTATTTCAAATACTTTTAGTTCTGGTGCTGATAATGAGACTGAAATTATTAATACTGTGGTCAATCCTGAGTCAAGTAACACAATCTCAAATACTGAGTTTTTCCCTCAAGATGACCAAGAGAACTTTCTATCAGCTCCAACCAAAGAAAACCCTGAACTGAACAAAATGCCACAGGTATCAGCTGTGGGAAATAAGTCATCCTTGGAAGAGCAGAGCAATGCTGGAAATGAGCTGTTTAGAAAATCATCTGTCTCATCATCAACCAATATATCGGTAGATGAGCCGGTTGCAAGTGATAATAATGTGATTGATAAAAGTATATCTGAATCTCCAAAATCTGGATCCATTTTCTCTGTTCCTGGTATTCCTGCTCCATCAGTAGTTTCTGCAGCTGTACAGGTGCTTCCTGGAAAAATTTTGGTTCCTGCAGCTGTTGATCAGGTTCAGGGGCAAGCACTAGCTGCATTGCAAGTTTTGAAGGTAATTATTTGTTGTCATTCACATGTTCAGGGTTGCTATAATGCTGTGTGCATTTATAGTTCAACTCCGTTTTTTTTTCTTCATTTTTTTATTATCTTGTTTTTAATTACACACACAAAATATAATCAAAACAACTATAAAGCAATTCTGATAAGAGTTTTCAATAAAACTTCTTTTAGTGTAAAAGATACCCAAAATTCAAGTCCCCAAATTCACCATAAGCATACTGGCTTAAACTTTATCTGTATTTGCTCATTGCGATGCGTTACTAAGCCATACTTTTCTTACTGTCGAAGATTTACTGGAACTTCTGTAGAAACTAGAAAGCAACAGAAATTGATAATTTCTTTTAGATTTATGCTTCAGTGGTAGGTCAAGCATTATTTTTGCGAAGCATGATGCATGTAATCTAGGTTGCACTGATATGGGTACGGACGGGTACATGATACCACATTTTCTAAAATACTAAGGTGTGGGTACGTCAATATAAATTTAAATACATGTGCGTGCAGGAAAGACATTAGAATGTTATATCATAATACATAACTAAAGTTGTATAAAAGATTAAAAGACACAGATTTATGCATAACATATAACATAAAATGAGCTTAAATTGTTTAACACGACAATAAAACATATCATTATAAAAAAACTATAATATTAAAATTGTTCAACATCACAAGATCTAAGCTTGGATATGAAAATTACACTCTAACAATGTCAATAATTTCATTATGTGATTGATTATGTGATTCATAGGTTCAACATCGTAGTGTGGTCGGGAAGAAAAACCCCTAAAATCCTAACCCAAAATGGCGTAGTTTTGAAATGAGCCGCACTCGAGATGTACCTAGCCATATCCAATCTGCGTACCAAAATTAAAATAAACAAAATAAAAAAATGATACGTACCCAATATGTACCAACACATACTGGTACCCGTTATGTACCTGGTACGGGTACATAACCATTTTTGGAGCACTAAGCTTCAGAGCATGTAACTAAAAAACTACTGGAAGATGTACATGAAAACATATTCTTCATAAACATATCACTGACTTTGTCTGGATATTTGTTAATTCGTGTTTTTGATCATTTAGAAAAGGTTGTTCACTTGAAAATTGTTACATCCTCAGGTCATTGAGCCTGATCTTGAACCTGGTGATTTATGTACACGTCGTGAATATGCTCGCTGGTTGGTGTCTGCTAGCAGTGCTCTGTCAAGGTAGTAGTTTATTTGTTCTTTCTGTATGTGGTGTGAATAACAATATGTAAACAAGGTTAACTATTAGTCACGCCAGTAATATATGGCTTTACATGTTCCTTTCTGGTTATTTTTTAGGAATACAATTTCAAAAGTGTATCCTGCCATGTATATAGACAATGTTACTGAGCTTGCATTTGATGATATCACCCCCGAGGACCCTGACTTTTCTTCTATTCAAGGTCAGAATGGGGCACAATCTTATTTTATTTTTTTAGCAAAGCAACCTCTTAGTATAAGCATATCATGTCTAAAGAATATTAATGTTTCAGGCTTGGCAGAAGCTGGGCTTATTGAAAGCAAGCTTTCAAGAGGTGATATACAGTTGTCTGCAGATGAAGACAATAGCCCATTTTACTTCTCACCTGAAAGGTATGCTTTACTGAATTTACATATTGATTTGTGGTTACCGTTTTTCTCTCTGTGGAAATGCAGTTTTCATTCAAAAATCAAATTGATTGCAGTTCTCCATTTTTGTTAATTTTTTAATTGACTTGCGATATTTCATCTTATTTTTCATAGATAGCCCATAGTTATTGCCTTTTGTTTGAGACGTGCTTGTAACTTTGAATGGCTTAGGTTACAATTCTGACCTCCCTTCTCTCCTATATTTATTTCTGCAGCCCTTTATCACGTCAGGATCTTGTCAGTTGGAAAATGGCCCTAGAGAAAAGACATCTTCCTGAAGCTGACAGAAAGGTTGCTTCACTTGTTAATTTCTGATATGCCTAAGCTATCCTCTTAATTCCTGTTGCATTGAACTGATGTATTTGTATTCATCAAATCCAATGACTGATGGGCAGAAGCTGTATCAACTTTCTGGTTTTATAGACACTGATAAGATACACCCTAATGCATGTCCTGCACTAGTAGCTGACCTATCTGCTGGGGAGCAGGGAATAATAGCTCTTGCATTTGGTAAGTCGTATTCTCTTTGTAAATCTTTTCAAATGTTTAACCTGATGCTTGATATTGTTTTTTTAATAATAAAATTCTTTACTTGTTATTCCTTCTTTTCTGTCGGTTATTGCTCTCTGCTTTTGGTTTTCAGTTTTCACTCATTCTTCATTTTTTGGGGGGCGGGGTATTCAAGGTTATACAAGATTGTTCCAGCCAGATAAACCAGTAACAAAAGGCCAAGCAGCTATTGCCCTTGCGACAGGAGATGCTTCTGACATAGTTAGTGAAGAGCTTGCACGCATTGAAGCAGAATCTATGGCTGAAAATGCTGTTGCTGCACATAGTGCTTTAGTAGCCCAAGTTGAGAAGGATATCAATGCAAGTTTTGAGCAGGAGCTTTTAATAGAGAGGGAAAAGATCAATGCTGTTGAGAGAATGGCTGAAGAGGCAAGACTCGAGTTGGAAAGTCTAAGGGCTAAGAGAGAAGAAGAAAATATTGCTCTGATGAAGGAACGTGCTGCTATCGAATCTGAAATGGAGATCTTTTCAAGGTTAAGGCATGAGGTTGAGGATCAATTACAAAACCTTATGAATGACAAGGTAGAAATAGCTTATGAAAAAGACAGGATTAACAAGCTCCGAGAACAAGCTGAAGTTGAAAACAAAGAGATTGCTCGTTTACAATATGAGCTAGAGGTTGAAAGAAAAGCCTTGTCCATGGCCAGGTAAAATCATGAAACCTTTGAATTCAACTAAATTATGTTTTATCAGCTGGTTTCATAGCAATGGTGAAAGCAAAGATGATGCAGAAGCACTGGAAAACACATATTTTTCTTCGCTTTTTGCTTTGGGATGAGATTGAATTAAACAGTTACGTCATACCTCCGGCCCCATCAATATATGAATTAGGTATATTATTGAAGGGACTTAAACTCCTCATAAGAAAGTTAATAAATTTAACTGAAATCTGATAGGTTCTCACATATCATTTCTAAAAAATAATAATAAAATCAAGCCAATGAGCTAATAGCTCGCATGGCAGCAACCATGGTCGTTGGACTCTTCACTGTAATATGCTTGGCCCGTTACTGCTTAAATGCAGAAATAAAATATGAAAAATTAGAATAACCTGACACTGTTAGTATGTTGATTTGACAAATTATCACCATTGTGTATCTTCCTTTATGCCCTTAGTGCAACTGTTATTGTCTATATCAAATTATCAACTTCTCCCAATTGGGAAGTTAGTTGTAGTATGCATTACTTATCTAGAACTACTAAAATATGTGAAGTTAATGTTAGCATTATAGATTTAGCAAGTCCTACTGTGATGCTGACCCTTTTGACATAGCTGTTTCTTATTCCAGACTTGTTAAAACACTTATGGCTTATAAAAAACTTATTTTGTCTCGTTTCCCAGTCATAAAATCATATCACTTAGCTTATTACAACCTGAGTTTTTGGTTTCAAATATATGTATGTTAAATTCTTGGATTCAGGGCTTGGGCAGAGGATGAGGCCAAACGAGTTAGAGAACAAGCAAGAGCCTTAGAGGAGGCTAGAGATCGTTGGGAGAGGCACGGAATCAAAGTGGTAGTTGATGATGACCTACGCAAGGAAGCCTCAGCTGAAGTTACATGGCTTAATGCTGGAGAACAGTTCTCAGTTCAAGGAACTGTTGACAGAGCTGAGAACTTACTGGACAAGCTCAAAAAAATGGCAACAGAAGTCAGAGGAAAATCTAGAGATACAATCGACAAGATCGTCCACACGATTTCCCTATTGATATCAAGATTGAGGGAATGGGCATGCAAAACTGGAAAACAGGCTGAAGAATTAAAAGAAGCTGCCATCTCAAAGGCAGGTAAGTCAGCCCATGAGTTGCAGCAAAGTGCATTTGAATTAGGATTTGCTATGAAAGAAGGTGCGAAGCGAGTCGCTGGTGATTGTAGAGAAGGAGTTGAGAAACTCACCCAAAAGTTCAAGACCTGATCTCTCCCTCTTTGCATCTCCAGTAGTTTTTCAAGCTTATTGGCTGTTGATTGGCCAGAATTGTAGTTTACTTTGATTTTCTTTTTCCAGTGCTTGGCAGTTCTAGCTTCTAAGAACTGCCTTTTGAAAATCACAATATTCATGTGCATCATGCCATGTTTGTATAACTGAAACTACTAGTAAATGTAGTTGAGGAATAAGCAGTTGTAGTTCGAATTGAATTTGTTTCTGAAACATGTCTGCTGCTCATCTCGATTTATTTAAAGATAAAGAAATTAACCCCTAAGGACAAGTCTTTATGTAATCAACCTGAGTTCTTTCTTCTTTTTGAAGCACGCTGAATTTATCATGATCATGACTACTCAACCCGCTCTCTTTAGTATGCGTCAAAAAAAAAAAAACAAACCGGCTCTTTGGTAAGGACTATGGGGATTTGGATTCCTTGTATTTATTATTTTTACGCATTCATGTATTCATTGATATAGACTATTAGATATATTTAAATGTGCATTAAAAAAATTAAAAATGAAAAGCAAGATTGATCCAATGGTGTATCTTATAACTTCGTGAATACGTGAATGCGGGGAATCCAAATCCGGACTACGGAGCTTTATTTTTTGTGTGTTCGGGTGAACGTTTGTTAAAATTGATTTTGAATGAACTTGATTTTATAAAATTGATTTAGTTAAAATTGAGTTTGAAGTGAACTGATTTATGTTTAGATACTTTTACTTAGAAAGGAAATCTGATATAAAACCTAGTATAAATTTTTCAACCTAACACAATCTATTTTTTATCACTTCTAGTCAAATCGAGGTTTGGAGGTTAAATTGATTTTGCTTGATTGTAACTAAATATCTATATTTTTTTTTACTAAAATCAAATTTAATAGGAGACAAAATCAATTATGATATTTCAACCTTGAAATCAAACACATTTCATATTCATTCTTCACCTTATTTATTGCCCCTACCTTTGTTAAATAATTTCTTCATAATTTACTTTTGTTAAGGGATAGTCACCACCATCATCCACATTCTGTAGTTAAGAATGATCGAAGCAATGTTAAACGGTTACACCCAAGGTTTTAAATTGTGGACCACATCACGTGATGGTCGTTCATAACCGGTTACCGTTTAAATTCCCAGACCGTATAATCGTCCATAACAAATAACTCTGGGTCTGGGAAACCGTAAGCATAATGACCGTCCATCATATGAGGAGATTATTGTGTTAAATTGTTTTACTTTTCCTTTAAACATATATATTTGACTTTTGGAAACTAAGTTTTATTTTATTTATTTATTTATTTTGGGTTTCAGTGGGGTGCATCTGCATGATAGTTCTATGTATTCCGGCTAATTCCAGTCAAACCGAGGCCATTTTTTTTTTACCTTTTAGTAACAAGGATCCAACATTTGAATCCAATAGAAGGGCTCACTACTTCGTTAGAAAGTTCAATCAGCAACGTTATTGCTTATGATTCAGGCTGTCTAAAATTCTTGGACAAATAAAGTGCATTCTTTTCTGAAGTGCTTGTCTATTCATTAGTTGCGAAGACGTCGTAATTATATAGACTTTCAAGTTTCAAGGATGGAGAAGACATTCAGTACTACTCCATAACAGAAATTATATTTAAACACCAAAAATTGGGACACCGTATGGTGTCCTTTTGGTTTTTTGGTGTACTTTTTGAATGTTTGTATAAAAAAAGATGAAAAAGTAAATAAGAAAGTAAGATAAACATATAGGATGTCTGAAATTTGATGTTCAAATATCATAACTCCATATTAAAATAGAATCATATGCGAACTGCAATCATTTTGTATAAAAAATTCTAATTTACAATTTGTAAAATACAAGCTAACCTCCCCAAGGGCTTTGTTTGTGAGTTATTTTTTGGAAGGGAAGGAAATGATAGGTAAATTATAGACATTTCCTTGTTTGTGAGTTCTATTAATTGAAGGGAAAGATTTTGGGGATTTAATAAATCCTCCATTCTCCTCCTAAGCCACTTTTTCCACTTCCTCATTTTGGGGTATTTTGGAGGAAAAGTAATTGAAAATACCAATTTATCCTCATCCATTTTTAAAATTTACACTTTTTAAATAATATCACATTATTACTTATGTTAATTTTTTCAAATAAGGATAAATTTGTAAAATCATGTTATAAACTCTCAATTTCCTTTCCCTTATACAATATATATGCACTCCCAAATAAGAAGATATTACTCTCATTCTCCTACCTTCCCT
The DNA here is from genome assembly GCA_030762895.1 of Sophora flavescens. Taxonomy (NCBI): domain Eukaryota; kingdom Viridiplantae; phylum Streptophyta; class Magnoliopsida; order Fabales; family Fabaceae; genus Sophora; species Sophora flavescens. The sequence goes on from CM061063.1 coordinate 105,373,643, forward strand.
CCAGATTCCTTCCCCTTTGATTCCCTCCCTTTTCTTTCCCTCCAAACTTGCAAACAAGGCGTAAAATAATCATCCCAAGCAAAGGCATTCTCAATAAACGTGCATGCAAATTCGTGAGGGCTCTTTCATTTTTTAAGGAATATAGAAAGCATGTCACTTTTTATGGTAGTTTCGTCTCTCTACAAGTAACCATCCAGTTTCTATTTTTTAAAATTTTGAAAGTAACTTGAGTTTGTATGAAGAAAGGATGGATGGGTTGAAAATCCCGATGGATTGGGTTTTTAACCTTTTCAATACTTTTTCAGCCATCATACATGAATTACTTATTTTTTTAACCAATTCATTATTATAATTCAATCCAAAAACTATCCAAACGGAATGGGTAATCCCACTCTCTTCACAAATTAAATACCCATACCATTAACCTGTTTTTGTTTTTTCCTGTTGCACTATTATATATAACGGGGGAAGGGTTGCAGGTCCATACAAAACGAAGAAATGTTTTGTTTACTGAACAGATGCAATATTTGCTTGAAAAAGATTTTACCTCATTTCTAGAAAAACACAACAAACCAACGGAACTTTCCATAAATCTGATAGTCAAAACAATAACATTTCTAGAAGTAAAAAGCGTACACTAAATAATTGAACCAGACAAAACTAAGACAGCTTGTCCTTCAAAACATTGATCCAACATGTGAAACTGATATGGAGCACACAGAACTTATTTTTTCTTATCACCAGCTCCACCAGCCCTGCAGACAAATTCAAAAATAACATAAGTCTACTTTCAAGAAGTCATAATCAGAATAATCAAACAAATTGCAAGAATAAACACAAGAGAATTAAGTGCAACCTCATCTTTCGGAGAACATTGGACATCTCCTCTCTCTTCTTCTTAGCACGTTTATGGGTTCCGAGCTTTCTCTTGGCAACTTTCAGAGCCCTCTTATCTTTTCCAACCTTCAGCAACTCAGTTATACGCTTCTCATAAGGCGCAAAACCAGCAACTTCACGAATGAGGTTCCTTACAAAGTGTACCCGCTTGCTTGTTTTCTGTAGGAGACAACATATTTTAGAGCAGCATAAAAGACAAGCAAGCCCAGAACATCAAAATCACGACATCACTTTAGAAAAGAATATGCTTCCAATGAAAAAAATTTAAGGCTCTGAATAAATGGGTTTTACATAGGAAAATGGCAACCATGAAAATATTTGGCACAAGCTGATTACAAAAGACATGGCTTGAACTTGAATGTTTTTTAAGCAGTTGTATTTTAGTAAAGTAGCAATTCAAATAAACTCATTCTCGCCCCATTTCACCAATTCTATTATTAATGGTGAATAGCAATACAGTTTTTACATATTACGAAAATAAAAATTATAAATATCACAAATGGGCATACCCCTCCCACTTTTTCCTCATCATGTATATGTATTCCATTTTGCTTTCATTTAATTAATGACATGTTTTCATAAAAAGCTGCTCTAAGGAGAGCTCATCTCTAAAGTAAGCTAGTAAAGGTATATTTACCCATGAGTGAGTTGAGATCTGTATGCTCCTTATGAAATCAAGGATGGATACACTCCTACTCACTTTAGAGACAAGCTCACTTTAGGAGCTTTATCCGTTGTTTTCACATGGAGTTCATGAAAACTGTATATTATTTCTATTATGAAAATGTGTCTAGGCTTATAACAAAGTTGGTCTAAGTTGGAAACAGAAGGACTGAAAATAAAGGTTTAAACCCCAATGTTCTAGCAAAGACTAAGAGCCTGCAATTTGTAACTAAGATTCGGAGATTTTTAAATGTTTTCATACTGTTCTGCATTTTAAAATAAAGAATACAAAGGGTAATTGCAGTACAATGGAAGTTGATCTCCTAATAAGAAATCCAATAATCATAAACTGAACTATAAACTAATAAATCCTCTTATAAAATTCTAATATATATACATCAAATCAAAATGTAAAAAGTAAAAACACATTAATCCCTATAATTGAATAATCTAGTGTATCTAATATCACATCATGCAAATGAGCTACAAAAAATTGTGCCCTAAAAATTCCAAACTCACCCCCTTGCGATCGGAGGGTTTTGGAGGCAACTCCCTCTTGGTAACAACGTGACCCTTGTTCAATCCAACAAAAAGACCCGTGCTTGGCTGCTTCGGAGCCATTTTCACCGTTGAAACAACGAACCTAAGTGCAACGAAAAACGTGAAAAATAAACGTATATTTAATCGAATCCAACATAAGAGTGATTCGGAAGCGTTATTATAAGATGAATGAAAAGAAGAGAATTTCGTTAGTTACCTGTGGAGGAAGAAAAACTAGGGTTTTGAGTTGAGAGTATCTGATTGCTTTGCCTTTTATTGCAGACGAGAAAGAGATGCATAGCTTCATGTCGGGTCGGGTTATGGATATAGTCTTCGGCTTCAGGGTAACAAATCGGCCCAGAGCCTATGGATTTTGTGCTAAGGCCCAACTATAGGTCATAGTTTCTATTTCTTTTTTATTTTGTATTTTTCCTCTTCGTCATGATTTCTTTGTACGAGTTGACCTTGCTCATTGCATCATCAATCTTCGTACAGAGTTGGGCAGCGTTTAACACTGGGTTCATTATATGGTACACCGTTCAAAATTTATATCACTCATTATATCATTCATATAGCAAGTGTTAAATTAATCATTTTGATATCTAGACATTTGACTTTTCAACTAGTCAAGATTTGAAAATTTGATCCACCCGTGTGACTAATTGATTGACCCACAATTTATAAAGTATTGTAATAGATGACGTAAATTTTGAATGGTACAACTTACCCGAGCCTTAACATGGTCCCCCAAAACAGGGCACCCTGTGATGTAATGCACCCCTCAGTCCTCCTCTCGTATCTTTGTGCTTCCTTTCAAGTTTCATCTATTTATGATTCGATAGAGACAGCTACAGGTTCAGTGAAAAATGAGTTGGGTCAGATTGATTTACTTCGGTGGCAAAGATTCTTCAAAAAAAATTATTTAAATATTAAGAGGTATATATCTTCACCAATATTTAAAGGACACTGTCAAAGTTTAAGGTACGGGTTAAAGAGTAATTTCTCTTACCAATGATAGAGCTTGGGGAAAAATATTGAGAGTCAAAATATAAAAGTATAAAACAAGACTATAAATATTGTTATGTAAGGCTTTAAGAGATTATTTTAATTAGAGTATCTACAACACATGTTCTTAGGTTGAGCTCTTAGAGCTAAGAACAATTGTTACATAGAACCAAGGTTTACAAAACCGGACCGGTCATCGTACCGGTGAAGGCAGCGGTTCGAGGTTCAATGGTCCAACCGAGGTTGAACCGTGGTTGAACCGGTTATAATTAAATAATATTATTTTAATTTTTAATATAATATTTATAACAATATTAAACAAAAAAACAACATAACAACTAAAATTATTAAGCACAATTTTTATTATTTTGAAATTAAACTAAATAAATATAAAGATATATGTTAAAATCATCTTCATAGGGAAAACCAACCCAAAATCTACAACCAGTCCATATATGTTAGAAAACAAAAGAATTGGGTTTTGACTAGGATGATCCAAATCCTTTTATACTAATTTTTTTTTTTTAAGAAAACCTGTCGCAGGGTGAGTTGGGGTGTCATCTAAGGTTATGAGCCGGTTTTTAGCAGAACCGGTTTTCGGTTTTTCATCGGTTCAATGCATGACCGGTTTTGACTCTGGCAGGGCCCGGCCGGTTCATTGACCGGCCGGTCGGCTTTTCAAAACCTTGCATAGAACTCTTAATGGAGAGGGAGGAGTTGAGTTATCTATAAGAATCGTTAAAGAAAAATTCTTTCTTAAATAACCAACCAAAAGGGGAGAGAGAAAAAAATGTTAATAAACCCAGGTTGGGTTCTATCATTAGAGTAAAAATTAGAGGAGCTTCTTAAATCCTATATGCTATTATGGGGGCCACTATAAGAGACTTAAAAACTCAAATTGGGTTCTAGCATTGGAGATGCTCGTGTTAAGAAAGTAGACATCATAAGAGGAAAAAAATAAGTTTAAACAAAGGTTAGAGTCAAATTAAAACAAACCGTCATTTCAATATTATACATCGATTCATGTACTATTTACCTTTCATTTCCCAACTCATTTACGCATTTAGTGAAAAATCAAATAAAAAAAACTCATTTGTCAGATACTTGACATTCTTCATACAAACATACTATAGTTATTTCTCTTTCTTAATTCTTATGCTCTAGTTGCAATGGTATATTGTTTGCACTAAAACAATTAATCAATATATCAAGCAGGTGTTGTATTAATAAAGTCAGGGTACAAGGTAGTAGAGCTAGTACCGACGAGTGTTTTGGGACAACTCGGTCTCGGGTATGTACCCCGGGGGTCCCGTGCTGACCGAGTATACGTGCCGGGTTTCCCAAGTAATGTTTTACCTCGGCGATGTATCCCAAGAAGATCGTGTGAGATCTCACTTTAGATCTCTTCAATACCGAATGGGCCTCTTCAATAATGGTTAACACCATTGTGCCTAGAAATATTGGGCCGTGGACCAAATCTGGGGGGAACAGAAGTCCCCCAAATCTTAAGCTATATTCAGCGAAAAGAGTTATATACCAAACATACATCATATGTATAGTTCTGCCTTGGTTTCTTTGCTTACCTCCTCGGGTGAGGATCACATCCCTCTTTCCGAGTCATAGGTTTGGAACTTGGCTTGTTTGTCCCGAACCAACATTCTGTAAATCTTCTTTTCGAACCTCTGTAGTCTTCGTTTCATGCATTTCACTGATTTGGCACGTTTTCCAACGCGTCATAACTGCTTCGTACGTCTGTTGATTTCTGGCCGTTGGATCTCTACTACGAATCAATCAATGGCCTAATGCTTTACCTCCTCTATTTAAATTGCCCTTCTTCTTCTTCCTTTACTTCTTCCGCATTCCGACTCGTCTGCTTCAAAGTTTTTCGCCTCTCTCTCTTCTCCTCGTTGTGTTCTCCATCTTTCGCTGCTAGCTTCCTTCGGTTCTTCTCTCTCTCTCCCTCTCTTTTGAAGGTACGCCTTTTGTTCTCCTTTGTACTATTTCTTTCGTTGAGTTTTCTACTTTAATAGTGGTAGTTATGGTGGAAGAAGGTTCCAATCCTCAGAGAGGTTGCGACGATGTCCCTCCCCTTGCGGAGGTTGCAGTCGCTACAGTGGCTCGAGCTGTCGTTGCTCCGGTCGACCAGTATGATTGGGTTGACCCAGAAGTTCCTCGCATTCGCTCCAAGTTTCTAACTCGTGAATATCTTAACGTTGTTAGGGATTTTGTTTTTGACAAAAAGGATTTAGATCGAGTGGGTTGTCTCCCTTGCTCTTTTGTAGATCGTGTCCATCATTCTCAAGAAAACCCAGATTATTTCTTCCTGCACGAGTGTGTTTTGACGAAAGCCTGAGTCCGTCTCCCCTTTACCATTTTTGAGTCGGCGATGATGCGTTCTTTAAACGTGGCTCCCTCCCAGGTTCATCCGAACAGCCGGTCTTTCATCCGGGCTTTTGAGATCGTTTGTAAATATTTCGGTATCTCGGCTTCGGTTCAGAAATTTTTCAATTTCTTTTGTGTGAAACAACGTGGTGCTACCGACTGGATATCTCTTAGCGCTATCCAACACCGTAAGGTTTTTATCCCTTATTCTACCTCTTGGAAGGGTTTCAAAGCCGACTTCTTTAAGGTGGTCCATAAAGGAAGCGGGAACCCTTTCTTTCATTTCCGATCGAGGGGACCCAAATTCCCCTTTTGTTGGCAACGCAAACCCCGCATCATCAGATGCTTTGAGTATTATTGCCTCTCTCACCAAGAAAAACTTAAGGTTACCTTTTTCGAACAGTTGTTGGATATTCATTGTCGTGAGGTTATTGACAAGACTGGTGACCTAGCCGAGTTGACCTCTTATATGGGTGAGGATCCATTTTTTGTCCTATCGTTACTTGTTTATTGCCTTTTATAACTTAAGTTTTCTTGTTTTTCAGAAAAAAAATGGCTCCTAAGATGTCGAGGAAGGCTATGCTATAAATTTTAGAGAAACATAAGCAGCCGGGAGGGGCGGCTGCTGTAACTTCCGGCATCCCCAAAGAGAAAAATGTGATCAACCTGACATAGCCGTCAGACCCAAGAAGAGATGGCTTTGTCGTTAAGAAGCGCCGTCTTGAGGAGGGGCAAACCGAGTCCGAAACGACTCCCCTACAGCGTCCCGAGAAGGCGGTATTCGTGCAAACTTTATCTGCTTCTCCTACGAAAGGTGTGTTTCACCAACTCCTAACTAGTCGAGTTGACATGGGGTCTGACACTGTTTCAGTATGGAATCCTTCTTTCCTACTAGGTCTTACTCCCAACGAGCAGCTGCAATATCGGTCAGATCCAGAGCTTTACCGTTCTATTACCCGCTATCAGATTTCCAAGATGACCGAGATCTTAAGCTTATGTCTGGCCAGCCTGACTTGTTTTTTCGAGATGGAGTCCACTATGATTGATACTAAAATTTCCAATCTTGAATCCGAGAAGCAGAAGCTGCAAAAGAAAGTGGAGAATGACAAGCATTTGATGAGAGAATTTATCAAACTAACTTGGGAGAACGAGGAAATGAAGAAGGAGCTGGAAACCACGAAGGCCGGTCTGAAGCAAATGAGCGCTGATGTTCTTCGGCTGGAGGGTACCTGCTCAACCTTGATTGCTACCAAGAACATGGTGCAGACTGACTTTAATGCTGTTAATTCCGATCTAGAAGTTGCCAAAGGGAAAACCTCGGAGCTTGATCAAACTGTGAGTAAGATGACCACTGAGGTGAAAGAGTGGGAATTGTTTGCGGCTCAACATCACGAAGCGAGATTTCTTGCGACCAAGGAGCAGTATGAATGGAAACATCCTGAGATCGACCACTCTATCTTCAGCTCTGATAAGGAAGTTTGTAATGGGGAGCTGGTAGCGATCAGGGAGGAAGAGGTTGCTTATAACGGGAATACTGGTCGGGGAGATATAGAGGGTGGAGATACTGATTTTGGGGGTGCTGATGAGATCGGGAGTGCTGTTGATGACCGAGGTGGGGAAGATCGGGAGGATGCTCCCGAGGTGTGAATGTAATATTTTTTGTTTCCTTTTAAAAACTTGCTCTCTACTATATACTTTGTGGGTGCCACTTTTTGGCCGTTTGTTTTTACACACTTTGGAGCTCGTTTGGTGGCTTACTTTGGATGCTCGTATACTTTGCTTTGATCTTTTGATGACTCGCCTTCTCGGGTCTCCAAAGAGACCGTATTACCTTTTTCTTTTATCCTGAGTGCTTTGCTTTTCTCTTTTGCATGTTTTTCGAGGTGTGCCTACTTCCGATAAATCTTTATTGCCACTATTTTCAATGTGGTCGGTTGGCTTCTTGTATTTCCCCATATGTTCGTATTTCAATACATCTTGGGAACGCTTGCTCGTTAATTGAGGCTCGAAAACGCATGTTCCTTAAATTCTTTTTTGGAAACGTTGTGTCTTTAATACGCCTCGGAAATGCTGCCCATTTTATGAGTGTTTTTTACGTATCTTTTCAATTCTAGGTCTCTAAATAGCCTTGCCTCACGCTTCAGTTTTCCTTGCTGTGAAATTCCTTTAGTTTCTTTTACGAGTTGTTGATTATGCTGGTGTGTTCTTCCCTGTTATTGTTCATCCTTCTACGAGCTATGAAGGAGATTCTTCTATCTTCATCAAGGGTTTCTGTCTTAATGGTCGTTTTTGCCCTGGGTCATGGAAGAGTTCATAAGGTTACAACCAGGCCACCGCAAAATTCGAAATGAACCCTGCTTTTTGGAGAAGATCGTGAAGAGGGTTCGCTCTTTAGGTTCTGCTTGGAGGACCTTTTGTTCCATCACGTTAGCTTCAAGTTGACTCAAAAGGTTGACGGAGAACCGACTCCTAGGCTGCTCAAGTGGATTCAACCCGGGAGCTTGACTGGTGTGGGGACTTTGAAATTGCAGCGGATGCCTTAGTGTGTTGACCTTTCTCTTCTCTTTTCTTCTTGGTGGGATATGGGTTGTTTGATGGGATCCTCCTTTTGTACTCGGAAAGGAGGATCGAAACACTCTTTTTGTACTCAGAATATATTAATAATTTTCTTTCTTTCTCGAGTGTCTTTTTTTTTGAAAATTATTTACTGTTTGGGCGGAGGGTCGCGACTCACCCCCGAGTTGTTTACTTGGATGGAGTCGTTCCTCAACTTCCAAGGGAGACGGGTCGTGGCTCACCTCTCGATTTGAACCTCGGGATGAATCGTTCTTCGACTTTGCTCGACTTTCGTTTTGATTTTGCTCAGAAGGAGACTTTGCTCGACTTCCGAGGTGATAGGAGACTTTGCTCGACTCTCGAGTTGTTTTTGCTTGGAAGGAGATTTGCTCGACTTCCGTTTTGATTTTGCTCAGAAGGAGACTTTGCTCGACTAACGAGGTGAGAGGAGACTTTGTTCGACTCTCGAGTTGTTTTTTCTTGGAAGGAGACTTTTCTCGACTTCCATTTTGATTTTGCTCAGCAGAAGACTTTGCTTGACTTCCGAGGTGATTTTGCTCAGAAGGAGACTTTGCTCGACTCTCGAGTTATTTTTACTTGGAAGGAGACTTTGCTCCACTTCCGAGGTGATTTTGCTCAGAAGGAGACTTTGCTCGACTTCCGAGGTGAAATGAGACTTTGCTCGACTCTCGAGTTGTTCTTTAGAAAGTCTTCGTTTTGCTGAGCTTGACTGCATCGTTTTGCCGTATGTTCGGCAAGTACTTGGTTTTAAGAAGCAATGATAAAATCAAGCAAGCAATAATATGATAAAGATTTTTCATTTATATTTCCTCGGGTTGAGCCTCGTTGAAACCTTCCGGTGAAAAACCCTCATTAGGGATAAAAACATCGGTGAGGAAAAAGAGTATTCTTCCCAGTATTACAATTTAAGTATAAAAGTACTTAAGATGAGTGGCATCATAGGTCCTCGGGAGGGCTTTTCCTGCCATAATCTCGAGCTTATATGCTCTATTCCCTATTTTTGCTATAACTCTGAAAGGTTCATCCCAGTTGGCTGCCATTTTTCCTTCGCTTCGCTCTTTTCTTTGTCCGACCTACAACCTGAGAACTAAGTCTCCCTCTCTGAATTCCTGAGGGCGTATCCTGGAGTTATACTTCCTCTCAACTTTCTGCTTGCTGGCTGCATTTTTTATCCGAGCAATGTCTCTCACTTCTTCTAACAGATTAAGCTCCATCCGCATGTTTTCTCCATTCTCCTTTAAGTTGAAAATTTCCCGGTGGAGTGATGTTTCTCTTACTTTAATCGGCATCATTGCATCTGTACCATAAGTAAGTTGGAACGGAGTTTCTTTTGTTGCTGTTTGAGGAGTAACATGATTGGCCTACAGTACTCCCGGGAGTTCCTCATCCCAATTTCCTTTTGCTTCCTCTAACCTCTTTCCGAGTCCTCCTAAAATGATTTTGTTAGCTGATTCTACTTGGCCTTTTGATTGAGGATGTTCAATCGAGCTGAAGCGCTGCTTGATCCCGAGTTGTTTGCAAAACAGTTGGAAGGTTTGATCAGCGAACTGTGTGCCATTGTCAGTTATGATCGAATAAGGAAGACCGTATTTGCAAAAAATATTTTTCCATGTGAACTTCTTCACTTACCCGGCTGTAATTTTTGATAATGGTTCCGCTTCTATCCACTTGGAGAAATAATCGATTGCTACAAGGAGAACATTCACTTGCCCCTTCGCTACGGGTAGAGGGCAGAGGATATCCATCCCCCACTTTGCAAAGGGCCACGGGGACATAATGTTGTGCAGGCTTTCGGGTGGAGTATGGGGTACTTTAGCAAAGCGCTGGCATTTCTCGCACTTTTAAATCCATCGCAGGCAGTCTGCTCGCGTTTTGGGTCAAAAGTAGCCGGCCCTCAATAGTTTGGCACATAGCAGCCGACCTCCATCATGTAACCCGCATATCCATTCGTGTACCTCGGTCATAGCATATTCCGCTTGCTCTGGACTTAAACATTTTAAGAGTGGGGCTAAAAAACCTCTTTTGTATAATTTTCCTTGGACAATGGTATAATACGGGGCTTGCCTCCTTATTCTACATGCCTCTTCCGGTTCTTTGGGCAAAACGTCTTCAACAAGGTACCTCTTAATCGGGGTTATCCATCCTTCATCTCCTTCCTCTACATCCATTACATCCTCCGCCTTGATGCTCGGGGAGAAAAGGGTTTCCTGGATTACTGTTTTACATTGACCCGGTCTTTTGGTGCTGGCAAGTTTTGACAAGATATCTGCTCGGGAGTTATTCTCCCTCCGAACATGTTCCACTGTGAATTCTTCAAACAAGGCTCCGAGCTGATTGACCTTTTCCAAGTACTTGATTATTTGCGCTTCCTTTGTCTGATAGTTTCCCGCAATCTGGAGGGTCACGAGCTGTGAGTCACTATAGGCTTTTAATCTTGTTGCTCTCACATCCCTTGCTAACTTCATTCCTACAATCAATGCTTCTTACTCGGCCTGGTTGTTGCTAGTTGGGAAATTGAGTCGAATGGATTGTTCTAAACTAATTCCACCTGGGCCTTCCAAGATCACCCTAGCTCCGCTGCCTTTTGTATTTGAGGATCCATCTACGAACATCTCCTAGACCTCGGCTTGGGGAGTCTCCGGGGCACCGGTTGGTTTTGCTTCAAAGTCGGACAAGCATTGTGCTTTGATGTGTTCCCTTGGTTCATACTTCAAACCGAATTCAGACAGTTCCACGAACCCCGCGATCATTCGTCCGGCCAACTCGAGTTTTCTCGGAACTTGCTTTATTGGGTAATCCGAGCGAATGATCACTTGGTGGCTTTGGAAGTAAGGCCTCAATCGTCGAGCTGCTGTGATTAATGCCAAAGCTAGCTTCTCGATCATCTGATACCTTGTTTCCGATTCTTGCATTACTCTACTGATGTAATAAATCGGTTGCTGCTGTTTTGCCTCTTCTTGTACTAAAACTGCGCTGATGGCCTGCTGGCTAACTGACAGATACAATAATATATCTTTCCCGGGAGTAGGTTTTGTCAAGATTGGGGGCGAAGCTAAGAAAGTTTTTAACTGTTGAAAAGCCTCTTCACACTCCTCGGTCCATCTAAAGTCTTTAGGATTCTTTAGAACTTTGAAGAAAGGAGCGGACTTGTCTGTTGATTTAGGTAGGAATCCTTGCAATGAGGCGACTCGACCGGCTAAGCGTTGGACTTCTTTCACATTGTTGGGGCTCCGCATCTCAATTACCTCCCTGCACTTGTTGGGGTTAACTTCGATTCCTCGACTAGTTAACATGAAACCCAGGAATTTTCCGCCCTGGACGCCGAATGTGCACTTTGCTGGGTTGAGACGCATGTTGTGTCGTCTGAGTTGTTTGAAGATTTCTTCCAAATCCTGAACATGTTGATCGGGTGATTCCGATTTCACAATCATATCATCGATGTACACCTCCATGTTTCAACCCCGATCTGGTCTGCGAAGACCTTGTCCATCAGTCTCTGGTAAGTTGCCCTAGCATTCTTTAGTCTGAACGGCATTACTTTGTAACAATAACTGGCTCCCTCCGTGATGAAAGCAGCGTGCTCTTCATCGGGGGGGGGGGGGGGGACATTTTTATCTAATTGTTTCTAGAGTACGCGTCCATAAGGCTGAGGATGGTATGACCCGAGGATCCGTCGACGAGTTTGTCAATGCTGGGGAGCGGATATGAATCTTTGGGACATGCTTGGTTCAAATCTGTGTAATTAGTGCACATACGCCACTTCCCGTTTGCTTTCTTCACTAACACGACATTTGCCAACCAGGTGGTATACTCGACTTCGCGGATGAATCCCGCCTGTAGTAGTTTCTCGGTTTCTTCTTTGATTGCCTGCCTTCAGTCTCCGCCTACCTTCCTTATTCTCTGCACCACTAGCTTTGCTTCCGGATCTATGTTCAATCGGTGGCAGACAAAATTGGGATCTATCCCAGGCATGTCCGAGGCTATCCATGCAAAAAAGTCTTTGTTCTCTATCAACACCCTCTGTACTTCCGTTGTGAGTTCTTTGGTAAGGGTAACCCCTAACTTCACATTCTGCCCTTCTTTCAGCCCGACTTGGAATGGCTGTGTTATCCACTGGTTGGGCTCGTATCTCCCTACCGTCCTCTCGGGGATCCAACTCGATTACATTTACAGATTGGTTGGGCTTGTTCGTCTTCTCTTTCGTGTTGGTTCTGGTTCCTACCTTTAAGCTGTCCAAATAACATTGTCTTACCACTTTTTGATTAGCCTTGATGGACACAATTTCTCTTGTGGATGTTGGGAATTTGAGAGTGAGGTGCGGGGTTGAAACTATCGCACCGATCATGTTTAGTGAAGGTCTGCCGATCAGGATGTTATAAGACACTTCTGCATTGATCACCAAGAATTTTACCGTGATGGTTCGGGACAAAGGAGGTTCCCCGAATGTTGTTAGCAGCTCGACATATCCTCATACCTCGACTTGTTCTCCAGAAAACCCTACCAAAGCAACATTGTAAGGTTTCAACATTGTGACCGGAAATCTTCATCCGTGAAGGTGATGGAAGGTTGAGTCTGAGATGTTTGCATTACAGAACCTACCATGCGAAGTTCTCGAAGGTGTCACTTGCGGGCTGAATTTAAGGTTTCACCACCGGCGAACCAACCCGAGATGGTGTTGATTACACCACGGACGGGGGTGGTCTAGGTTTTGATGTCGGGAAGGACTTCGATACCTGTTCCTTTCCCTACGCCCATCATCTTGGGGACTTCGGCCTCTTCTAGGATTTCCCGCACTATCATCACGGCGATCATTCCGATGCTCATTCCCCTTCACATACCTTCCTAAATGTCCTTGCTTAATCAGATCCTCGATCGCATTTTTCAAAGCTCGACACTCCTCGGTGTTGTGCCCTCTGTTTCGGTGGTATCGACAATGCACGGTCAAATCGGCTCCTTCTAGGGTTTGTCCCCGAGGAGGGAGTTGGAGCAAATTGACGTTGCATGCCTCTTGCATAACAGGTATCCGACTGGTATTCAATGGGGTATAATGCTCATATATGGGGATGTAAGCGTTGTGTCTTTGATCTTTTTTGTCTTTCATCGGCCTTTTGTCCTTTTTCAGTCGAGTGCCATTTGCAGTCGGATTAAAGTGTACCGTCTTGGAGGCTGTGATTTCCTCCATATCATTATAACCTGCTACAATCCTCTTTAATTGCTCCATGTTGGCTGGTTTTTTCCGAGTTAACTTGTCCACGAACGGCCCTGGCCTTAATGCCCCTAAGATGACATACAACGCTACTCCCGGTTGCAAATCCCTTATCTGCGTAGTGGCCTGTGTGAATCTGTTCATGAAGTCACGCAAATACTCGGTGGGCCCTTGCCGAAAATTGACGAGGCTCGCCGAGGTGTTTTGATAAGGACGACTCATAGCAAAGTAATTATTAAACCTAGCTTTAAGCTCATCAAAATTGTGAATGAAAAGGGGAGTAAGGCGCTAGTACCATACCAGAACGAAGCCTTCCAGAGTGGTTGAGAAGGCTCGGCATTTGATGGGATCGCTAGCTCTGACGGTTAGCATTTGCACATTGAACGCAGTAATGTGGACTCCTGGGTCAGGGGTACCATCGTACTTCTTCATCTTTGGCATTTTAAAATTTTCAGGGAAAGGAGCCATCATGGTGACTAGAGTAAAAGGATGGTCGTCCAGGTCCACATCCAGGGTAGTATGGTTGGTGGCGTTCGTCTGCACGTAGGATGCCGTGTAGGTGTCTTCTCCGTTATGGTTGTTCTGCATATCGTCCATCCTCCACCGTATCTCCTGATTGTCCCGGTGGAGTTGCTCCATAGCTCTCAGTAACTCATGGAATCCAAGTATATTGTTATTCGATGGACGCGGCGGACCTTCAGCTTCGCTACTGCTGCGAGTAACTGCCATGTCTCGGCTGAGATGGTGTGGTCAGGGAAGAGTTTTACCTAACCCCATGGTGGGTGCCAATTGTTGTGCTAAAACAATTAATCAATATATCAAGCAGGTGTTGTATTAATAAAGTCAGGGTACAAGGTAGCAGAGCTAGTACATCAGGTTTCTAGCACTCTACTACAGCGATGGGTATAAGGAAAGTACAAAGATTCAAAAGTTATCCTAATGAAGACGATAGCCGGCTTATATATATATATATAAGTCAAGGAGCGTATCTATGCAGGGCGGTTATGCTGAGTGGGACCCCCCGAGTGCGGTTAGCACGATTCCAGGCCGCAGGCGTAGATCTTCTTCTCTCTCCTATCATGAGATCCTTCTAGAATGGCCATGTGTCCCAGTAACGTGTCCTGAGGCATGTTCTGCATGATCCATCCAAGTTAACAGCTCCCCCGACGAGTGTTTTGGGACAACTCAGTCTCAGGTATGTACTCCGGGGGTCCCGTGCTGACCGAGTATACGTGCCGGGTTTCCCGAGTAATGTTTTACCTCGACGATGTATCCCGAGAAGATCGTCCAAGATCTCACTTTAGATCTCTTCAATACCGAATGTGCCTCTTCAATAATGGTTAATACCATTGGACCTAGAAGTATTGGGCCGTGGACCAAATCTGGGGGGAACATATATCAATATTAATACTATCATTTGTCTATTTATATTCCCCATCAATCGTTTTTTTTTTTTGAAGAAAAAACTAAAATTTTAATTAATTATTATCAAATAGTGTAAATATATAGTTAGAAATCCTTGGGGGAGCCATGGCTCCCATTGTCACAAGGAAGCTCTGCCACCGTCTCTCACTCTCATAAAAATATTACATATACTTGATACATCTTTTATATGGGACATGTCGATTGAGAAGGGAATTTTTGTATGATGTTCGTAACACCCTCTTTTCTTTTCGAATTAATGCATGTCCCCACAAATCGACACGAGTCTTTTCAGTGCATTTGTCCTCACACATGCTTCCTAGAAAAACTTCCCGTGAGGGTTATCCAGAATTTCTCTAACTCAAGCACGCTTAACTTTGGAGTTATTAAGTGACGAGCTCCCGAAAAGACGATGTATCTTATTAGTATAAGTCATATCAATAAATTCTTTTAATCTTTTCCTTAACTACACAATCTCATACCTACATTCTCAGGATCATCTTAACTGTGAAGTTCCGTACCTGCACAGTCTCATATCTCCTCTCATTTTGATGTGTAATCGATTTGTTCATGTATCTCTTTGCTTAAAAACCTATTAGGAGTCACTCTTTATCTATACCTCATCCTTTATATCAACCACCACTTCTCGTACTCATCAATCACAAATGTTATAAGAGTAATTAACCATATATGAAAACTGGATTAGAAATTAACCTCAAGTAATAAATCTGGATATTTAAACCATATAAAAAAGATTAGAAATTAAACAATCATGTGATCGGAAATCACATATCTTTGTGTTCTGATTTTGACCACCATTCATGTGTGACGGAAAGCTTTACATCTGCCCCCACCCTTCTCCCTCATCATAAAAACTCACATCTCAAAGTTTGCAGCTCATCATAGCACATCACAAGCCAACAAAACAACTTTGTCCTCATCCAAATCGTACCTCAGAAACTTCCTCCGAAGTCGTGTTCAGACTATGACATCCTATGACACTGTCAGATTTTCTGAGTTTCCAATAAAATTTTCTCCTTTGGAGCTCTGGGTTCTTTAATCAACATTGAAATTTGGTTCTGGGTGTCTTTCCTTTTCCCCCTTTTCTCCATTGTTTCTTGTTCTTGCTTCCCCAATGTAAAATCTGTGGTTAACCGATAACGATCATCGTTGACTCAAGTTTCATCATCTATGTTCACAATTTTGACATAATTTCACTCCCTTTATAAAAGTTTTGCAGAGTTTATTAGATTCTCCAGATTATATAATTTCCACGATCCCTTGGTGATGTGCATCTGTTGTTCCAGTGGAGTCAAATGTTATAGCAAGGAAGAGACAATTATTGTTTATTATTACCTTAAAAGTTTCTTTGTTGATCATGGTCTATGAGCACTGTTAAATCCACAAATTTTACAACCTGTATCTTGTATTTGTTGTACAAGAGGAAACAGAATACTGTGGTACCATTTAAGTTTATACTTCAATTTCCATTTTTCATGTTTATACTTGTTTCTGTATAAGTCATTGTCTTCAGAAATTTTGTGCAAAACCCATATTGGTTTTCACTTTTCAGCCTACTTAGCATGCATAGGCTGTAAGGAACAAAACAATGTCAATTCTGTGTGGCATTCCTCTTGTTGAGTGTGTGTACTGTCTGGCCTGTGCACGTTGGGCATGGAAAAGATGTCTTCATACTGCAGGCCATGACAGTGAGACTTGGGGCTTTGCCACAGCAGAAGAATTTGAGCCTGTCCCTCGCCTTTGTCGCTACATTTTAGCCGTGTATGAAGATGATCTTCGGAACCCCCTTTGGGCGCCTCTTGATGGCTATGGAATTAACCCTGATTGGTTATTACACAAAAAGACTTATAAAGATATTCATGGGAGGGCTCCACCCTATTTTTTATATCTTGATCATAATCATGCTGATATAGTTCTTGCCTTTAGGGGTCTAAATATGGCAAAGGAGAGTGACTATGCAGTTCTATTGGACAATAGATTGGGGAAGAGAAAGCTTGATGGGGGGTATGTTCACAATGGGCTGTTGAAGGCTGCCGGATGGGTTTTGGATGCTGAATGTGAAGTTTTGAGGAAACTGGTAGAGAAGCATCCAAATTATACACTGACTTTTGCTGGTCATTCCCTTGGATCAGGAGTGGCAGCTATGTTGAGCATGGTGGTAGTGCAGAATCTAGATAGACTTGGAAATATCGAGAGGAAGAGGGTCAGGTGCTATGCTATTGCGCCTGCTAGGTGTATGTCGCTGAACTTGGCAGTCAGATATGCAGATGTCATCAACTCTGTTGTGCTGCAGGCAAGTTATCACATTCTTATTTGTTTTATTTGTTTGGTTGAAGAATCCTGTGTAAGTTCTTGATTAGTTCCTTACCAAATCTAGAACACTTAAAACTTGTATAAAATAACTGGGAGGCTACACATCCTATCTGTTCCGTAACCCAAAGTCCAATGGATGACATCTGAATAGACTACAGTCTAACATTGTGAGAATCCTTTTGATTAAAGCATGTGTTGGCTATAGAAGGTAATTTGATTTTAATTGTGTTCTGCCGATATTTGTTTAAATGAAGTTCTTACCTTGCATATGAAGAGGATACCTTCTGTAAAGCGGAGATAAATCCTGTATGCTGTGGATTTCATACTTGAATGGCTCAACTTTAATTGTTTAAATTATATTTATCAATAGGGTAAAGGAATGAAAAATGATGAATATAGTCCCAATCCCATAACCTCATAAATCAGTCTATTAACTTACATTTATCTTGCTCTTTTTGAGATTTTGTTGTCAGTTTCTCTGACAGCCAGTTACTGCAATTGATTGGGGAGAGAGTGCTAGCTAGTGTAACTGCCTGTACAGGCATGCTAATAGATAGATGATCTGCCAGTCCTTGAATCAGAAAGTTGCTTGTCTGCCAGACTGGCTACTTCCTGACTTTCATCTTCAGGTTATAGTGTAACTATTTGGCTGGCTTCGTCTGTGGGTATAGTTATGTGGTGATTGATACGTCTGTGTTTTGAACACCATTATATCTGTAGTTGTAGCTTTCAGTGAGTAGATGAATGAAATGAACGTTGTCATGTGTTAAGAGAGAAGCAATTTATGAAGAGCTTGCATGAGTATTGGTCTGATCCTCTCAGGACAAATATTTGTACGAAGTTGTTTTATATGGAATGTAATGAATTGATTGATTCTTATGAATAGTATATTGCTTAAACTTAGTATATATATGCTTAAGATAATATAAAATTTTAGCCTAGTAGCTGTTGAGGATAAGCTGCATCACAAGCTGTTTCTTTCCTCATGCTTCCTTATACTTTATGCACGCTTAATCTGCTACTTTGAAGTTAACCGCTCTTTACTTTGATCAGGATGACTTCTTACCTAGGACAGCCACTCCATTGGAAGATATATTCAAGTCTCTTTTCTGGTATGTCTTATGGACTTGTATAATAGTAACTTTCTCATTGTCAGTACAAGGCTGGAGAATGTTTTAGCATGCTAAAGTCAATGCTGCATTTTCAATCCCCTTGTCATCCCCACTTTAACTTTCAATATAATTTAGTATCATTAACTAATATAACCGTGATTTCTGTGAGGCAAATTTTTTTATAAGGTTTAAGCTTATACAGGAGGTTATTGCTTTTCAGCAGCAGCATAGTTGAGGAAAAGACTTCATTAATAACCGACACTGTTAGTGTAATTTTAATGTTTTCATGGTAAGATAATTTGTAATGATAAATAGTTGTTTTCTTTTGCTGGCAGTTTGCCATGCCTATTGTGCTTGAGGTGCATGAGGGATACATGTGTTCCAGAGGAGAAGATGCTGAAAGATCCCAGGAGACTCTATGCACCAGGTCGCCTTTATCACATTGTTGAGAGAAAGCCTTTTAGGTATGGTTAGGACACCAAGCTGAGCTTATGCCTATTATGCTAATTCTAACTCTTATTTTTGGAAATCAAATGCAGTTTAGGTTCAAGTGCATTTGTTTCAATTGTCTGGCATGCGTTTATTCTCTGGTTTCTTATATGATAAAATATGTTAAAATGGTCATGTCAAAAAATGGTTTACAGCCTTTTGTTTTGGATTCACATCAAGTCTTGACTCTTGAACATCTTTTATGTGCAGAATGGGAAGGTTTCCCCCAGTTGTGAGGACAGCAGTTCCTGTAGATGGAAGGTTTGAGCATGTAGTCCTTTCTTGTAATGCGACATCTGATCATGCCATAATTTGGATAGAGAAAGAAGCCCGGAGGGCTCTGGATGTAAGTCTGTCAACCTTGTTATTTTTTAGAGTGTTTATTGGGGGAAGTGAAGTTTTTGGTCTCTGTCTCTCTTTACATGTTAACTATAATTAGCTACTTCTCTCTTGATGCAATTGTTTGCTCTTTTTTCTCCCGTTTACCCAATGCCCCTAACATTTGATATGGTTGGCAGACATATATATGAATTTGCATTTCAATTTTATAGTAATAACAATTTGTATACCTCTATTATGACTCCCTCATTGAGTAGCAAGAATTAGCAAAGATCTTTTGATTTTTTTAGTTCCCCTCCTGCTGTCCTTCAAGGTATAGGTATGCATATAGTTTTCCATAAATCTGCAAGTATAAGGAATCAGGTTCCACTAATTTGCCATACTATTTGATGAACAAGAGTCAATGTTTGCCCTTATGTTTCTGTCAACTGCAGTTGATACTGGACAAAGATCATAGCATGGAAATCCCTGCAAAGCAAACGATGATGCGTCAGGAAACATTAACCAGACATAGTGAAGAATATAAAGCAGCATTACAAAGGGCTAAAACATTAGATGTTCCTCATGCTTACGAACCACCATCAGAATATGGCACTTTTGATGAGGGAGGAGAGGAGAGCTCAAGAAGATCACAAGGCGAGTCTTCTTTTGGTTCAACTAATAATAAAAGTAAAGTGGATGAAAGCTGGGATGAATTAATTGAGCGTCTTTTTGATAAGGATGAACATGGCCACATGGTGCTGAAGAAATAATGATTAAGCCATTTTAGCATACTGAGCATAAACATGAATATATATTATGGAAAGCAAAATTAATTTCATTCTTTTGTGATTTTTTTTATCTGTCTAATTGTAGCTTGAAGATGGAACTTAAAATAGGGAGGGGTGTGATGAGAGAGGCATGTTGAATATTGTTGTGATTTGGAGTCTAGAGATTCTTCTCTGACTTGGGTTAGGAGTCTTCCTCCTTTTGCTCTTACTTTCTGTCATTTCTCTTCATTTCTGTAATTCTCTTCCATTTTCAATTCAATAATACAACCTTCCTTACATATCTGTGTTCTGTTTCACTTTCTGCACTTAAGATAGGAAATAGTTCCTATCAATTTGACATCACAATATCTTCAAGCAAGAAGCTTTGCAAAATTGATCAAACACCTCGCTAATAAGCCTAACTTAGAGGCACTAGCTTTGCAAAGATGCAACACTTCATCCCCTAAAACGGGCTGAAATATATGTTGACCTCCCATATTCTCACAGGGCACCGTTGCCCCATATCTACCTTTTGACTAATTATAGTGCTCAATTTTCCCATGAACAAGACAAAGACGTGGGTTGACATTGAGTCATCTCAAACCTCGCCTAGAAAAGATGATAATTTAGTGTCATTCCAAATGAGAGACAGAGAAGATAAAGAACAGAAGAAACACAAGATTAGGAAAGTTTCTACTTCAAATTATTTTGTTCATGCATGACAAGATAAACTTCATGATCGTGTATAAATATTTCATGCCATACATAAGCAAAATAATTTGAAGTAGGAACTTTGCTAAGAATCAACTAAATAAATAAATAAATAAGAGTACTATATATTTTTGTTACATAATGAACATAGGATATATTAAGTACTTTTAGATTAACTTAAATATATGTAAATCATAAAAATTATACTTATTTAATTTATATATCATAATTAGACAAATTTATATTTAGTCTTATATTGAAATACACTTATTTAAACAATATTTTTGTGTCATATTTATCAATAATTATTATTACAATAATTCATATATTTTGTGGGTAAAATAATTGAAATGATTTAATTGATATACACTGACAGCATAAAGATTTTTTACACTGTCAACCAATCAAAAATTGATAAATCATTAAAAATCTTTGACTCTTATCTAACCACTTTCAAAGTCATTCAAACTATGATTTTTGATTGGTTGATAGTGTAAAAAACTTTACACCGACAATGTACAACAATTCAACTCTAATTGAAAATCATGATATTGTATTTAGAAGTTGTTGAATGACTTAAAAAATAAGAATATAATAATGAAAAAATAATTATGTTGATATACATTCTATAACCACTATTTATTAGTGTATATAAAATAATATTTGTTTGAGTAAAATAAGTATATAATGAACTGAATACATAAATACTTAAAGAATTGTATTGTTTTTTATGATATTTTCAAATATCATATTTCATTTTTAAATTGAAAAAAAATAACTTCTTTAAAGTTAAAAAACATAAAAACAATCTTTTAAAAACCTTTTCTTTAATATATAAATATCAAGTAACTTATTATAAATAATCTTTATTTTTAGTTAATTTAACGGTGTTAAGTTAATAATTAGACATCACTATAAAAATGCAATGATATGTAATTTAAGATCATATTTGGTATTTGTTATTATGTTAGTAAACTTAAAAATAATGGAGTGTAATTTTTTTTAAGCTAACTATATTTCATTTGAGAAATATTCTAATAGTATAATTTAGTCTTAATTGCACTTTAGATCCTCTAAATAATGATTGTGTAATTTTGGTTCATCGGATTTCAATTGCGTTAATTTCCAATTGGGTCCATCATATATCACAATTGTGTCAATTGGGTCTCCAAATATCACGATTGTGTAATTTTAGTATTCAAATATCATAATTGTGTAATTTTCAACACCAGTAGCCTACATGACACACGTGAGACTAAAATTGTACATATCTAGAGGATCCGAATGGAATCGAAAGGGACCAAAATTACACGATCATTATCCCTTAGCCATCAAAATGCAATTAATCCTATAATTTAACTTCATTGTTACTCCAAGAAAGAATCAAATGAGGCCATTATTAATTTTCATTTCAACGAACGAAAATCAGTCGGTTAGTGGAATATACCCAAAAAGTCATGTGAGTATGTGAGGTAATTTGGCAAAGAAGAATAACAGAAACCGGAAAGGTTTAGCCAACCCAACCGAAGAGAAAAGCACGAATCTGGAAAATGGAAATTGAGTTCAGTTCAGATTTGTGTTGATCTCCTTTTGATTCCTAACTTCAACAATCAATGCAATGGCCTCTCTTTCCCTTCTTCTCACTCTATTCCTTCTTGCCTCCTCTCCCCGCACCTCTTTTTCCGACAGGTGAAAATTACAAAAATGCACACCCATTTCTCTCTTCATTTCCATTACAATTTTATTATTTGTTATAATTTAGAAAATAAAATCTAGTGGTTTAACATTTTTTTTCTCTAAGAAAATTGTTTGCCTGAGCAGCAGGAAACAATTAAGGAACAAGGATTTGTTCAAGCAGGAAACTACATTACACCACTCAGTTTATTCCAACCGAATTGACCCATCACGTGTTGTCCAAATCTCTTGGCAACCAAGGTCAGGTACTTTCTACAACTTTCTCCCTTAAATCATTCATCGTGTTATAGGTGGCGTTTGGAAGAGCTTATTTAAGCTCCTTTTAACTTATCTGGTGACATAAGTTCTTATGCAGTGTGTTTCGCAGAGCTTATAAAAATAACTTGTGTCATCCCATAAGGAGTTTTTGACTTATTTTCATAAGTCACTGGGAGAAGCTTATGGAATTATCATAAGAGCTTATGCACTAAACATCCTTTATGTGTTTTTCACTATTCGCATCCTCTCATGCCACTTTCTTTCGTTTTCTTTCTTTAAGCGCTTATGGCATAAGCTCTCATGCGATAAGTTCTTATGTGATAAGCTCTTAATTAAGTTGTTT
This sequence comes from Sophora flavescens, assembly GCA_030762895.1. Classification (NCBI taxonomy): domain Eukaryota; kingdom Viridiplantae; phylum Streptophyta; class Magnoliopsida; order Fabales; family Fabaceae; genus Sophora; species Sophora flavescens. The sequence continues at coordinate 105,396,365 of CM061063.1, forward strand.
ACCCAAACGTACCCATAATATATATACAAAATAATCTCTTTCTGGAATGATTGTATGATTTAATTGGCATGGTGTGTAAAAAAATATTTGCATTATCAATTAATCATAAATTACCACATCATTATAAAAATTAAAATGTTTAATTCGTATCGTAACTACCTTAAAAGTCACTCATACCATGCTTTGTGTGATTAAAATGTTTAACTCGTATCGTAATTACCTTAAAAGTCACTTGTATCATGCTTTGTATGATTGGTTGATAGTGTAAAACACTTTATAGTTTACACTGACAATGCATACCAATTAAACTCATGATTATATTTAGCTGCTGATTAATATGTGCAAATCTTCCATGAGTTTAATTTTGATACAGTATCAATGTAATTTTTTTATCATGTCAGTCAATCACAAATCATCCTATGAATAACTATTTTAAGATAATTATGATAAGAGTAAAATATTTTTAATGATGTGACATATTATGATTTGTTTACAATGTAAAAAATCTTTATACTACCGAATAAATTCTTCTTCTATTGTATACTTTTAATTTGCTTGATAATTTACTTGCTGTTTTTTCTTGCTTTTAATTTTTCAACTCTGATGTTGGTTGCTTCTGTTGCTATAGGGTCTTTCTATACAAAGATTTTTTGTCAGACAAGGAATGTGACTACCTTATTTATTTGGTATACTTCTGTTTTCATTGCTTTTAATAGTAGTTCTCTTACTTCTTAGTACTTGGGCTAGTCTTCTATTTTTATTTTTATTTTTATTTTGATAAGGCACATGCTGTGAAAGAAAAATCCTCAGGGGATGATCGTCTTTCAGAAGATGTTGCTGCAAAAGGGAGACTTACATCTGACATTTCACTGGATGTAGAAGTGAGACTGAACTTTTTACATTCCTAGTTACCTAGTTGGATGACCTAGGCACTAGCAAATTAGGTTCTACTTTGGTTACTGGTTATACTTTGGACTGTGATACTGTGCCTTCAAAGATGTGTGCATATACTGCCAAAAGAAAAGATGTATGCATATAAAGGATTTGTTTTGGTTGATTCTCACATTTTTCATTCTTTTCCCTGATGGTGAATGTTGTTTGTGGGTTCTTCTGGATTTGTCTGTTGTGAAGATCTTGTCTACTGGATATTCCTCATGCAGGTCTCTGTAAAAATAATGTAAAGCGAGCCAATGTGAACGGTTTTGTCAAAAACCAACTCTCCCAAAAGCTTAAGCTATTAGGGGAAAGAATATGAATGGTTTACTCATAGAGGCTCTAGTACCATGTATCAAACCAACTCCCTCAAAAGCTTAAGCTATTAGGTGAAGGCATGTGAATGTTTTATTATATTTCTAACAGGTTTCTAAATGGTAAATAGTTTGCTTTTCATTTTGTTAGAAATATAAACCATTCTTAGGTTTTCACCTAATAACTTTAGCTTGTCCTTTATAATTTACAGATGTATTTCTGAGCCTGCACTTGACAGCTTTATGTTGATTTAGTTCATTGAATACCAAAGCCTTCCTTGACCAAGTGTCAGGAGTCCGTTTTAGAGATATTTATCATGTTAGTTGTTCTTGCCACATTTTCCTTGAATGTTTTTTGACCTTTAATACTCAATCAATCATAACTTATAAGCTATATTAAGTAATGGTTTTGCAACAATAACACCAGTAGTACGTTTTTTCTTAAATCAAAGAAGTAATAACGGTTAGAAGCAAACTGTCTTCAGCATGGGGATTTAGCAAATATCCTTTACAATCTTTACCTTCAGGAGTTTATTCCACAATTTGGAAAAAGTTAAAAAGGCCTTAAAGAGTGTATCTATTCAAATATAATTCTATGTTGTAACTGCTTCAGTTCTTTTGGCTGTAACTATAAGCTTAAAAGTTAGATTGCTACAGCCAATGCGCAATTGCTTCTTGTTTTAAGCTTGCTGCTTAACCACAGGCAGTTCGCTACTAGGCATGATATTGTGGACATTGTTATGACTTATGATGATTTTATATGTTGATCTAGGATGATATTGTTGCAAGGATTGAAGAAAGAATTTCAGTTTGGACTTTCCTTCCTAAAGGTATCTATTTGATCTGTGCACTGTGCTAGCCAGTACTTGTCTTCCTGTGTTCTGTGATACGTAGTCTAATATATTGATTGTCTTGTTTGTTGATAATCATTTCCACTAGAGAACAGCAAGCCTTTGCAAGTCATGCATTATGGGGTTGAACACAATGGGCAGAACTTGGATTATTTTTTGAACAAAACAAAATTGGAATTAAGTGGACCTTTAATGGCAACAGTTGTTTTATATCTCTCAAATGCTACTCAAGGGGGTCAAATTCTCTTTCCTGAATCAAAGGTGAGTGAGGCAATTCCAGAGTTTTTTCTCTCTGCTATTTAATTTTTACCTCAGTTTTGGACCTATCTTTACTATTTAATCATGTTGATGTATTCTCAGTCCAAGAGTAGCAGCTGGTCTGATTGTAGAAAAAGTAGTAACATTCTTCAACCTGTTAAAGGGAATGCAATTCTGTTTTTCTCTCTTCACCCAAGTACAGCTCCTGACAAGAGTAGTGTCCATGCTAGATGCCCTGTCCTTGAGGGGGATATGTGGTCTGCAATTAAATTCTTCTATGCAAAATCAATTAGTGGAGGGAAGGTAGCAACCATATCAGATGGTGATGAATGTACTGATGAGGATGATCAATGTCCTGCTTGGGCAGCCACCGGAGAATGTCAACGAAATCCTGTGTACATGGTTGGCTCTCCAGATTATTATGGAACATGTAGGAAAAGTTGTAATGCATGCTGATCAGAATTTGATTATCCACTTTCTGCTCTTATACATTTGACGGCTGCTTTTGAGAAATACATGTTAGAATCGTGCATTTTTTTAAAATTTCCTCATGAAATTCTAAGCTGCACATCAAAAGGTGGTCAATATTGTATTAAATTTGGCACAGTTCATGTAGAGTTCAAATTTGATGTGTTTTCTATGTGAAGTTTTTTTTCACTACAATGATGTGGTGACATGGCACCTAGACTTTCTAGATAGCAGTTGAGAATTGAGATAATCACTACAAGGTATTATGGTAAGAGTAATAATTGAAAATCTGAAGCAGGTTTTGGCAAATAGAGAAGTATAATTTTTTCTCTTCTTCAACACATGTATGGAGCCAAAATCCAGTTGAAACTAACGAACTTTTGAAGATGTCAGGCATGTTGAAAAAAATTCAAAGTTAGGTTTGGAGTCTTTCAAACTCAGTTTTGAAGCTCTCGAACAGTATGCCAAACATGCACTTTGATTATGAACTATATAGCATTTCTACATATCTCATATAATATGTAATGCCTTTTATCTAAATTTTGTACATAATTCATATAGAGCCCGTTTGGATGGGTTTTTTTCTGGAAAAAAACACTTATTTTTGAAATAAAGTGCTTTTGAAAAAAATATAGGTGTTTGGATGAGTTTTTGAAAAAAAAGTAAAAGCAGACAAAAAAGCATATTTTGGTGCGTTTTTCAGAAGTTACAATTTCTAGCTTCTAAAAAAAGGAGAAGTAATAGAAGAGAGAGAGTGAAGATCATTAATGTTTTATTGGGCAATAATGTCCATATAATAAATCTATCAAAAGCCCCTTTTATAAAATTCATCCAAATACAAAATAGCTTTTGCATTTACTAATAACTTCTGCTTCTACTTTTAAATCATAGAAGCACTTTTTTAAAAAATCAATCCAAACATGCCCATAATCTGTTCTGTGTCGAGTCACTAGCCAGTGGCCCTATGAAAGCAACCTGATTCTTAATTGGCTCGAGATATCTCAACACTAGTTTTATGCAGACCAACTCTATGTCTGCTTCATGTTATGGCCCAAGAAACACCTTCTCTGGACCCAAGCCAAGTGATGACAGCAAATGTAAGGGACTTGCTATCTGTACCTTTACAATTTGGCATCCACCCTCACACGGCTTCCGACATTTAAATATCGGATTCAGAAACTATGTTTTCGGCATCTAATTGTCGGACGTCTTCCGACATTTAAATATCGGATTCAGAAACTATGTTTCCGGCATCTAATTACCGGAAACATTTTTTTCAAATTTCAAGAATTTTTCGGCAATTAAATGCTGGAAATATAATTTTTGAATCTAACATTTAAATGCTGGAAGGTGTGGGGGGATGGATGCCAAATTGTAGGGGTACCGGTAGAAAGGCCCCAAATGTAATGGCCCAAAACTAACGATGACCCACTGCTGAACGAGAGAAGAGTCTAGAAGCATTAGGAATATATTGTTATGTTGCTGAATCATGAAGAAGTTTGTTAGGATTCTGTTATTATTTTGTTGCACATTTCTATTATTGTTCTCATGTCAGCAGCTCTAAGGCACTATATATGTATGAGCCAAAATGAATGAAGGACACAAGAAGAATATGGTCTGTTCCTGCCAAGATCCGTTTTATCAGAGTCTCGCTATAGAACGTTAAACCAAGGGGGGTGTTTTAGATTTTGGCTTGACAGAATTCAGTGATTCCGGTCCTACGTATCCCAGTGGGAATCAAAGCCAGACGTAGTTCTAAGTTCATCCCTTGGCGGGGGGTGATCTCGATCCCTTAATTTTGTATCGGACGAGTACTAGGGAGCAAGGACTGTTTGATAGTCTCTTGGTCGACGCTAGTTCCTCTAACACGCTTAAGGGAGAGTCCCCGGTGTTCAGTGAAAAAGTGAGTTTCTTATGAGGGGTACTCCTCCTTTTATAATAGGATTCCCCTATCTCTTAGATATCTGATTTATCTATTAATATCTTTTAGAGATTTGATTTGTCTCTTGATATCTCTTTTGAGATATGATTTATCTCTTAATATCTCATTTGAGATATGATTCCTTAATTTAAGGGATATTATCTCTTTTAACCAGATAAGGTTATTTTAGATAATATCAGGATTTAATACCAATATCTTATTTCTTTAATTAAGTGATCTTTGATTTATTATCTTTAATTTCCGGACTGGGCCGGGTACTTGAGCTCGGTGGCCGGGTTAATAACCTCGGTCAGTACACAAGCCCCCCAAGCTTTGAGCTGATTAGGCGTAGAAGCTTTCATGATGTTTTAGCCGAGCTCTGTATCTCGGCCCATACACAAGCCCCCCAAGCTTCGAGCTGATCACGTGGAAGCTTTTTCGAAGGAGTCGAGGCTAGGAACTTGGTTTCACCTTTTGATCTTTCGTGAGTGGCCGAGCTTCATACCTTATATATGTGTTCACATCCTCCAACTCGGTGAGCATCTCGGGTGACCGAGTTTGACGCTTTCGAGGTACCGAGCCGAGGTGGGGATGGTTACTCGCTTCCTGTTGAGGCTGTACTTTCTCGGTTCTCGAGATGGAAAAGAGACGTTATTGTGTGTGACGCGTGGCCTTCACGGCATCATTTCTAAGGCTAGCGTTGTAGTTGCGTGTTCAAAGGTAAGTCAAGAGGTATCAGCCGAGTATCACTTTGCTCAAAACATACCAAAACATATTAGTTTTAAGCTAGATTTAAGGAATAATATCACCTGGGCACTTTGCGGCCTCTGATCTATGCATTCCCTGAAGTTGCTATGGTCGAGCTCTGGGAGCGGTATCAGCCGAACATCATATGCTGGCCGAGCTCCGAGGCCGAGCTGTGATGGCCGAGCTCTCTAAGTCTTCAGCTCTCCGAGTTCGAGTTGTGCTGGCCGAGCTCCGAGGCCGAGCTGTGGTGGCCGAGCTCAACCGAGTAATCGGTACAACCAGATCTCGGTGTGAAGTAGGAGCCCTCAGAAGGGCTTGGCGATTAGGCTGGGCATCAACATTCCAATTTAAAACCTTTTGACGAAGGGAGATCGTGCTTCTTCGACTGTTAATCAGACAGAGTGGTGCTCGAAGCTTGTTGGCATTTTGGATTTTTTCCACATGGACTATGTAAGTGCTCTTCTGGTTCTCTGCCTCGGCCAGTACACCAGGTATAAAAAATTCAACAGTGAATAAGATTAGTATCAACCATCCAAAACTAATGTCATAACAATTAATAAAGACAAGAGAATCTTGATAGCAATGTATTGCTTTCCTTTTTACTCGGATGATTCGTTATTTTCAAAAAGGATAAGACTTATCCAAACAAGAGTTAAATGTACTTATCTCTTGTGCATATAACAACATGGAGGTCGGTTGGTGAAATTAAAATTCTAAAACTGAGATAATGATAGTGATAAAGGTCTTATCTTTCACAATTTCAAACCGATTATCATATAAGCTTCTCATATCCTAATCAGATTTTTTCTGAAAATAATATTGAAAACTGGCATGGAGTTTCATGAGACATTGAGGTGGAGAGCATGACAGAAGCCTGCCAGGAGTTGCGGAAGTTGCTGGAGGGCGAGAAGGAGGAGAACCGGAGGCTCCGTGCTGATCTAGCTGAAGCTGAGGCTTTAATCATGAGGGAGCATGTTAACGGTTTCTCCCGAGCCGTGAAGCAACTCCAGCACTTCAACCCTACTGTCGACTTCTCCAGTGCCGATGTAGACAAGGATTTCAACCGAGACGGGATCCTTGTGACATTGGCCGAGCTGGAGGATGAGGATGAGGCCGCAACTCCTGGAGAAGAGGGCGAGGATCAATTGGGCGAGGAGGGACCCGAAGGTGAAGTGGGCCAAACTGGTCAGATTAATACCGTTCCTTTCGAGGCGGAGGAGAACCTAGACTCCTGAAGTTGTATAAGCGGTTTAGAAATATTTTTGTAAGACTTTATGTACTTGGGGACTTGCCCCTAAAATTTCTTATTTTACTTGTGGATTTATTTACACTTTGGTGAATTTTCTGATGTTTCATGGGTTGATCCTGATTGATCGCTTATTAACTTGATATTTTTATATAGGCTCGGCACTTCGACCCTGATCGGTCGAATGTGGCTCTTGCTTAGGATTCGAGCACCTTTAGAGGCTTTGGTTGACCTCTTTAGTGTTTAGCACCTGCTTAGGAGTCTCCTGCTTAGGAGTCAAGTACCTTTAGAGGCTTCGGTTGGCCTCTTCAGGGTTTAGCACCTTTAGGTGTTATCTCCTGCTTAGGAGTCAAGTGCCTGCTTAGGCTTTATCTCCTGCTTAGGAGTCAAGTAGTTTTTCCTCTTGCTTAGGAGTCAAGTGCCTGCTTAGGCTTTATCTCCTGCTTAGGAGTCAAGTAGTTTTTCCTCTTGCTTAGGAGTCAAGTGTAAGTAGTTTTTTCTCTTACTTAGGAGTCGAGTAGTTTTTCCTCTTACTTAGGAGTCAAGTGTAAGTAGTTTTTTCTCTTACTTAGGAGCCGAGTAGTTTTTTCTCTTACTTAGGAGCCAAGTGTAAGTAGTTTCTTCTCTTACTTAGGAGCCGAGTAGTTTTTTCTCTTACTTAGGAGCTGAGTAGTTTTTTCTCTTACTTAGGAGCCAAGTGTAAGTAGTTTCTTCTCTTACTTAGGAGCTGAGTAGTTTTTTCTCTTACTTAGGAGCCAAGTGTAAGTAGTTTCTTCTCTTACTTAGGAGCCAAGTGTAAGTAGTTTCTTCTCTTACTTAGGAGTCGAGTGTAAGTAGTTTTTCCTCTTACTTAGGAGTCAAGTATGGTGTCAGAGTGCTGAAGCCGATGGAATTTTATTTTCCAAGGGAGAGCTTGATATTTCGGGAGCCGGAGCTTAATCACTTTGTAGCCGCAAATCTTGCGACTCTGGGAGTGGTATCAGCCGAGCATCACTTTGCTCAAATAAATAACTTAATATGATGCTACATAACACAACATTAAAGGCGTGGAGCAAAACATACCAAAACATATTAGTTTTAAGCTAGATTTAAAGAATAATATCACCTGGGCACTTTGCGGCCTCTGATCTAGGCATTCCCTGAAGTTGCTATGGTCGAGCTCTAGGAGTGGTATCAGCCGAGTATCACTTTGCTCAAAACATACCAAAACATATTAGTTTTAAGCTAGATTTAAGGAATAATATCACCTGGGCACTTTGCGGCCTCTGATCTAGGCATTCCCCGAAGTTGCTATGGTCGAGCTCTGGGAGCGGTATCAGCCGAACATCATATGCTGGCCGAGCACATTTTGAAGATTAAGTCGGTCAGTTCTCTCCGCTTCTAGCTCGGTCGTAAGAGTAGCTCGGCTTTCTTCCAGCTGCACCTTCTGGGCCTTCAACTAACCGATGACCCGGCCTTGTTCCTCACACTTGGCCAGAGCCTGAGCATTCTCATCCTCCTCATCCTCTAGCTCGGACATTGGAACTAGGATTCCATCTCGGGTAAAATCCTTGTCCACGTCAGCACAGGAGAAGTCAGTATTCGGATTGAAATGCTGAAGCTGCTTCACGGCTCGGGAAAAGCCATTAACATCCTCCCTCATGACAAGCCTCGGCTTCAGCCAGCTCAGAGCGGAGCCTCAGATTCTCCCCATTCTCGGATTCCAGCAACTTCCACAACTCAAGACTGGCTTCCTTCTCGGCTTGAAGCCCTTCCACGACCCTCTGAAGGTTGAGCCGGTCGGTTCTTTCCATTTCCAGCTCGGTCATAAGGGTAGTATTGCCTTTTTTCAGCTCCACCTTTTGGGCTTTCAACTGCCCGATTAGTCGAGCTTGCTCTTTACACTTTGCCATGACTTTTTTAAGCTCATCCCCAATGCGCAAAGTTCGGGCAGCTTCCGCCTTCATACTTTTCGTTATTAGAAAGCTCGCGGCTCGAAAAACAGGCAATGGAGGAGACTCAGAAGAGCCTAAGCGACCGCAGCTTTCCTGCTCGCATCATGGACCAATTCTAGTAAAAGCCGAGCATTTGCTGGCTTAACAACTAGAGAACCCACTATAGGGCCAGAGTTAAAATCATCCAGCTAAGAACAAAGGGCAGAAGCCCAGAAAGCCGAGGTCGGGCATTGCCCCCTCGCACCAAAAGGCCGAGGTCGAGCTATGCTCCCTCGCACTATGCACCGGAAAAAGTCGAAATCAAGCAATGTTTCCCTTCGCACAAAAATCCGAGCAGTGCTCGGCCAAGCAAGACGATAACCCAAGAAGGATTGGTTCTTCAAAAAACAGATTTCCGACCAATGCTTCCGCGAATCATAGTCCAAAGTCCTCGGTACCAAAAGGCGTGTTTAAGCTCTTTCGCTTATTTCAAGCTCGGAGCTTGGGGGGCTAACGGGGATAAAAAAGGATATACCTTAGCCTACAACTCGAAGAACCTATATGAAAACTATTTTCTCATACAAAAGATATTAGGAAATTTTATTCTGAGACACACCTTCAAGCTCGGGAAAAATAATTCAAGGTTAGTGGGTATTTCAAAATCCACCAAATGAAAGGGTTATGAGCTACTCGAAGAAAATGTTAAGAGCTCTCAAGAACTTCAAAGACTAAGCTACATTCGGCAAAGGGCAAGTCAACTTCAAACTCTCAAGATAAGCATCAAAAGTTAAAGGATGAAATACAAGCACCGAGGTAAATTCCTAATGACCAAGTTTGAACTTGACTCTTCAAAAGATCGGTTCAAACCTGAACCACTGCTAAGTCGAATCTCAGCTACCAACTTCTAAACTTGTCTTAAACAAAGGTAAGATTGAAGTATCTTATGCTCAGAGCATGTTGCTGGCCGAGATGTGAACCTCAACCACTAAACTCGAGTGCTGCCCGAGAGATATTAACCGAAGTAAGAGGATCTATGCAAATCCCGTACCTTATCAACACCAAGGACAAGCTCAGCTTCATTCATAAAACTCTTTCGCTTATTCTGAGCTCAAAGCTTGGAGAGCTTATATACTGATCGAGATGTTAAACTCGGCCACTGAGCCCACCAAACTAAAATATTGGATGAGAAATAAAGCTAGATCTCCAAACCCAAACAATCAAAGGGAAATGATTACTAGGCTCGCCCACCGAGCCCGCTGAACTTAAGAATTGACCGAAATGTAAAGCTCGACAGCCTGAAATGTGAAGCTCCGGTTCCCTAATGGGTTGAGCTCCGGCTCCCGACCACTCGGTTGAGCTCCGGCTCTTGACTTACCGTTGAACACGCAACTACAACGCTAGCCTTAGAAATGATGCCGTGAAGGCCACGCGTCACACACAATAACGTCTCTTTTCCATCTCAAGAACCGAGAAAGTACAGCCTCAACAGGAAGCGAGTAACCATCCCCACCTCGGCTCGGTACCTCGAAAGCGTCAAACTCGGTCACCCGAGATGCTCACCGAGTTGGAGGATGTGAACACATATATAAGGTATGAAGCTCGGCCACTCACGAAAGATCAAAAGGTGAAACCAAGTTCCTAGCCTCGACTCCTTCGAAAAAGCTTCCACGTGATCAGCTCGAAGCTTGGGGGGCTTGTGTATAGGCCGAGATACAGAGCTCGGCTAAAACATCATGAAAGCTTCTACGCCTAATCAGCTCAAAGCTTGGGGGGCTTGTGTACTGACCGAGGTTATTAACCCAGCCACCGAGCTCAAGTACCCGGCCCAGTCCGGAAATTAAAGATAATAAATCAAAGATCACTTAATTAAAGAAATAAGATATTGGTATTAAATCCTGATATTATCTAAAATAACCTTATCTGGTTAAAAGAGATAATATCCCTTAAATTAAGGAATCATATCTCAAATGAGATATTAAGAGATAAATCATATCTCAAAAGAGATATCAAGAGACAAATCAAATCTCTAAAAGATATTAAGAGAAAAATCAGATATCTAAGAGATAGGGGAATCCTATTATAAAAGGAGGAGTACCCCTCATAAGAAACTCACTTTTTCACTGAACACCGGGGACTCTCCCTTAAGCGTGTTAGAGGAACTAGCGTCGACCAAGAGACTATCAAACAGTCCTTGCTCCATAGTACTCGTCCGATACAAAATTAAGGGTTCGAGATCACCCCCCGCCAAGGGATGAACTTAGAACTACGTCTGGCTTTGATTCCCACTGGGATACGTAGGACCAGAATCACTGAATTCTGTCAAGCCAAAATCTAAAACAACCCCCTTGGTTTAACGTTCTACGACGAGATTACGGCAAAACCGATCTCGACAGGAACATGGTCCAATTCTAAAAGTATTTATTTTTCGCTCAAAGCTATCACATTATCATTTTTCTTAAACAATTTTAGCCAATTCTTTTTTCATTAGAATGTCGGAGATCAAGCTTACGAGAGACTTTTCATTCTTTTTTTTAATATTTCTCATACACATTACTCATAAAAAGTACCCATATCATCTTTGCACGCAGAATGAGTTTATATAAAAGTGAGATGGGTTTCAGGGCGACAAAATGATCCATTTGTCCATCATTCATCCAGTTCATTCATGAGAAAATTCATCCATTTATAAAAAATAATATAAATGGATTGGATGGATTAGATTGTTTTTTTAGTGGATGATTTATGATCCATCCAATATTTTTTAAAATCCATTGGACCAACAATAAAAAATGTAATGGATCAACTTTTATCCATTCCAAAACCAATTTATTTTTTTCATATTGTTTTTCACCAAATAAAAAAAACCCTCCATTTGTAACCAAAAAACAAAAACAGTACATCTAATTTTCTCTTCCGTTCCCTATTATTTTTTCTTCACTATTTTTTATTTTATTTATCTGTATTTTTTTCTTTTTTTGTTACATTAAGTATTAACTAATTAATTGTTCTCAAGCACCAGTTGTAGTCCACGTTATCACGTACGTTTTCTTTTTTTGTTGTCTTTTTTTTTGCTGAGAAACTTAAAAAAAGTATTAACTAATTGAAAGCACAGAAAGTCGTAACAAGTTTCGTAAAACAATGTCATGCAAAGTTGTGGCAAAACAACCTCTATAGATGCACATAATCAATAACTCCCATATAATAATAGAAAAATGGTCGTGATACAACATGGTAGTGAGATAGAGTGGAGAGAGAGAGTAAAGATAGAGAGAGTAGGAAAAAAAGGGAGAGAGAGAAAGTGTAGAAAGAGGAGAGCGACGGTGAGATAGAGATAATATTTTAATTTTTTTACAAATTATTTTATTTTTAAAAATATTTTATGGATGGATAAAAGAGATATAAAATTATTTAATTTCTTAAAATAAATTTTAGTGGATGGATTCGATATCCATCCATGAAAAGTTGTTCACGGATGGATCGGATGGATTTTATTTAATGGATCATGGATGAATTTGATTTTTTTTAATGAATTTTTAATGGATTATAATGGATTGTTTTTAATCCATCAGTTAAGATCCGAATAAAAATTTATCCGATTCATCCATTTGCCATCCTTAATGGGTTTATATAATTTTACACTTTTCTATCTCAATAACTAGCTTTTAAGACATGGATCCACAAAATAAAAATAAAAATTTAACACATGATTATCAGAAATTTTATATCAATATTTTTATTTGATTGGAGGCATACATAAACCTTGTATAATATGGGGAAGGGGAAATGATGCCTACTATGAGATAGAACCCACGCACCAACGCAATGTCCCTCAACTCCTTAACCACTCGAGCTGTACATGGACGGCAACTTTTATATCAATTTTAACCATGCAAGTTAGGTAATAGCATCAATATTTTAATAATTATTTAAATGTTTGAATCCCCATCTGAGGATGACATGCAAGCCAATTTAAAGGGTTTGAATTTAATTTAAATAAGATGAACAGAGCAGTACTAGGTAATACCACAAGACACAATCAATGGCTCAAGTGGCTTCATTTGGTCTCTTTAATTACGCTAATTAATAATTATAGATAATAAATGATGTCACAAATATGATTAATGTTTGAAAAAAAAATTATCAATACATTAATATGTTAAATATCATCATATATCAATGAGTTCCAGTATTGTTCCGAGCATAACCATAAATTTCGACAAGGCGGAGTGACGCTTAGTAGCGTATTGATTGAGTACAATGGTGGGGAATTTGCGAATATAGCCTGACAGAAAGTAGTATCCTGCTCCTACGTATCCCCATGAGATGAGAATCAAGACTAACGTAGTTCTTGAGGGAATGACTTGCTTGGAGAAGGTGAGTGAGATAGTTTATGAATAGTTGTCCACTTCCTTTGCTAGAGCCCTTCTTATATAGTAACTTTTGTAGCTTTGGAGGCATAGAGTGATGCACTAAAAAAAAAAGTTATTTAGCGATCGAAGAAATCGGTCGCTAAACATCAAAATTCGGTCGTTACAGAGTTTAGCGACCGAAAGTTAGGCATAGCAGAAACCCTGGTTGCTAAGGATTTAGCGACCGATTTTTTTTTCTTGATCGCAAATAGCGATTGAAATATCGATCGCTGAAATAATTAAATCGGTCGCGGGTGGATTGGTCGCCTGTTTTGGTTAACCAAAAATGGTGACTGAAAATTTGGCTGCTAATTCGGTCGATAATTTTGGTTCTATTAACCTAAAGTAGAACTTAGACCCGTGCGATGCACGGGCTATTATAGTGTTTTGAATGATTGTAATTGTTATTTTATATTGTGGTTGTGAATATATTTGTTTAATAAAATGAATAATGAGTTATGTGTCCTTTGTTTCTAATATTTTTGAAGAGAAAGAACCGTTGAAGAAAGAATACCAGAGTAATTCAAAATCAGTAGTACTTGAAGTGGAATGGGTGACATTATTATGTTGACATGAATTAAGTAAATCACATTGGTTAAAAAGGAAAACCTCATGGATAGTCACAATTTTACATGTAGCATAGTTTGGTAAAGCCCATGTTGGAGTGAAAGTGAACTAATAAGAGTATGATTAATACTTAAACAACCAATAAATATATAATTTTAGAGTAAGTCGCGTATATTAAATTCTGATATACTTTTTTATAAACCACATTTGTAGTAGTGTTTGAATTTTGGCCTTCGTGGTCACGTATTAATATCTTCAATCCAATATGCGAGGTAACTGTTTATATTGTGACATACAACTATTCATATAAAATATTGGTTGCGAAAGATAAATTCCCACATATTTGAGCGATTGTCTTTTACTTTTATTTATAATCATTGCAAAAGAAACAAATATGGGGAATTGCCTCGGTTGAAATGCAAATGGAATCATGTATAAGGTGTTAGTAATAATATGGGAATAAATACCCTTTGACCACTATTCATTCCTGAAATGATTTTTTCTTCTAGAACATAGGTCCCCATTTGAGTAATTATAAGTCGAGTAACATTGCCCGGTCCCGAGGATTGATCATATCATCAACATAATTGGAACTCCAATTTTGAGCTTTAATCCATGTTTTGGAAGTCCCGATGAGTTAATTGTGTTCATGTCAACTGCTTCGAAGCGATATTTGTGAGTCATTGGATATTCATCCCATATAATAAGGCTACCTTTAATTATCAATTGTGCTAATGGGCTGCCTTGTTTGATATTGGGCTTTTTTTTCAAAGTGACCCACTTTTAGAAACTATATACCAAAATAACCTCCTTTTGAAACAATTTACCAAACTAACATACTTTTGAATAAAAAATTATTTTTTTAGTGGCGCCAGTTTGACTGACGTCATTGACTTGTTGATCTGCCACGTGGCAGGTCATGATTGGTTCGAAAATTTTGTAAAAAAAAATAATTTTTTTAAAAAAAAATTGTCAAAAAAAAAGGTCAGTGCCAGGTGGAGCACTCTGGTGGAGTGGAACTGGCGCCATTGACCTGCCAAGTGGCAGCTCCTGATTGGTCCGTCAGTTTTTTTTGAAAAACAATTTTAAAAAAGGTTTTTCTGGTTAAAAAAATTAAAATAAAGAAAATAAAATTAGATTATTAATTAATTAATATAATACTATTAATAAATTTTATCATTATATAATTATACTAATTAATAATACCAATAATATAATTAATAATTAATTGATACCAATTAAAATTTACATTATATAATTATACTAATTAATAATAATATAATAATTTTAAAATACAATTTTACAAATTAAAAGGTTTTCTGGTTAAAAAAATTAAAATAAAGAATAGAAAATTAGATTATTAATTAATTAATATAATTCTATTAATACATAATTATCATTATATAATTATACTAATTAATAATACTAATAATATAAATAATAATTAATTAATACCAATTAAATATTTTAATTTGTATAATTTTATTTTAAAATTAGTATATTATTATTAATTAGTATAATAATATATGATAAAATCTAATTGGTTTTAATTAATTATTAATTATATTATTAGTATTATTAATTAGTATAATTATATAATCATAAAATTTAATAATAGAATTATATTAATTAATTAATAATATCATTTTATTTTTTTATTTTAAATTTTTGAACCAGAAAACATCATAATTTTTATAATTGTATTTTAAAATTAGTATATTATTATTATTTAGTATACTTATATAATGATAAAATTTAATTGATTTTAATTAAATTATTAGTATTATTAATTAGTATAATTATATAATGATAATTATGTATTAATATAATTATATTAATTAATTAACAATCTAATTTTATTTTCTTTATTTTAATTTTTTTAACCAGAAAACCTTTTAATTGGTATAATTGTATTTTAAAATTATTATATTATTATTAATTAGTATAATTATATAATGATAAAATTTAACTGGTATTTATTAATTATTAATTATAATATTAGTATTATTAATTTGTATAATTATATAATGATAATTATGTATTAATAGAATTATATTAATTAATAATTTAATTTTCTTTTCTTTATTTTAATTTTTTTAACCAGAAAACCTTTTAATTGGTATAATTGTATTTTAAAATTAGTATATTATTATTACTTAGTATAATTATATAATAATAAAATTAGTTGGTATTAATTAATTATTAATAATATTATTTGTATTATTAATTAGTATAATTATAAAAAGATAAAATTTATTAATAGTGTTATATTAATTGATTAATAATCTAATTTTCTTTTCTTTATTTTAATTTTTTTATCCCAAAAACCTTTTAATTGGTATAATTGTTTTTTAAAATTAGTATATTATTATTAATTAGTATAATTATATAATGATAAAATTTAATTGGTATTATTTAATTATTAAATATATTATTAGCATAATTAAATAATGATATTAATTAATTAATATTCTAATTTTCTTTCTTTTTTTTTATTTTTTAACCAAAAAAACCTTTTTTTAAATTTTTTTTCAAAAAAAAACTAATGGATCAATCAGGAGCTGTCACGTGGCAGGTAAATGGCGTCAGTCAAACTGGTGCCAATCCACCATAGTACGCCACGTGGTGCTGACTTTTTTTTTCGCCAGATTTTTTTTTTCAATTTTTTCGAACCAATCATGGCCTGCCATGTAGCAGGTCAACAAGTCAATGCCGTCACTAAAAAAATAATTTTTTATTCAATAGGAGGTTAGTTTGGTAAATTGTTTCAAAAGGAGGTTATTTTGGTATATAATTTCTAAAAGTGGGTCACTTTGGAAAAAAAATCTTTGATATTGCAAGTAGATTCTTTGTTCACATTTATTCGAATGACAAACCTCAGATGCGTTATGTTGCCACCAAGGATTAGCAGGGCTGCTATTTTACTTGATGCAACCGTCATCAGAATTTCTCCCTTTGATCTTATAGTCGTCGCTATAATCCTCCAAATGAATGTTAACTATTATGATTTGTTATCATTCATATATTTGTCTAATAGCAAGTTTGTTTAAAATTTAAAAATAATATGAAAAAATTTCATTTAGTTTATTAGTAATAGAGTAAGGCTATGTAATGTATAACTGTATGATAGTTAGTGCAGTTATCCTTTGCTGTTAGCAATTAGTTAGGTTAGTTACTCTCTACAGTTAGTTAGCTACTGACCTAACTGAATCAGTTATTCAGTTACTCTCTGCTCATTGTATTCATGGCTAGTATATATAGCCAAAAGGTGTACACAGAATAATTCAATCAATGAGAATCAGTATACACAAATTCTCTGGTTTTTCATTTTTCTTTCTCATGGATACTTCTCATTATGGTATCATGAGCTAATTTTCTGGGCCCGTTCTTCTCCTTCATTCTCGTCGCGTTCTTCCATGGCTGCAACCATTTGCAATCCGTTTGATATTCCTAGTTCTGGAGCTTCGGCAACTGCTTCAACACCGTCAACCCTACAGTTTCAATGTCCATCAAACTCGATGATCACAACTTTCTGTTGTGGAAGCAGCAAATAGAAGCCGTCATAATCTCGTACAAGCTCCATCGATTTGTAGTAAATCCATCGATTCCACCACAATTCACTACAGAGGCGAATCGTGCGCTAGGGATTGAGTCTGATGAGTATCAACTTTGGATCGTTCAGGACCAAATGCTGTTCACATGGCTCCTGAACTCGATATCTCCATCAATTCTTCCTCGATTCATTGGTTGCAAACAGTCCTGGCAAGTTTGGGACAAAATTCACAAGAATTTCCATGCACACTTGAAGGTCAAGGTGCGTCAATTTCGTTCTGAATTGAAAAACACCAAGAAAGGCACACGTACGATCTCGGAATACCTAATGCATATTCGTGCCCTAATCGAGTCTCTCCAAGCCATCGAGGATCCTGTCACAGAGCAGGAACACATAGATACGGTCCTCGAAGGACTCCCCGAGGAGTATAGCTCCTTCGTGATGATGACTTTACTAGGGCAGAATCGCCATCAATTGATGAGGTCGAATCTCTGCTACTAATGCAAGATGCTCAACTTGCGAGGTTCAGACAAGAATTACCGTCCCCTTCAGTCACTGTTAATGTGGCTCAGGCACCAAATCTAGGAAATCTGTCCGCTTCAGGTGATTATCGGCAGAATCAGGGTGGCTTTCGCAGTGGTAGTCGAGGTCGTGGTGGTCGAGGCCGTGGCAGAGGTGATCGAGGTCGTGGGCGCAGTGGTCCTAAACCTACGTGTCAACTTTGCCATAAGTATGGCCATGAAGCCTTCAATTGCTGGTATCGATTTGATGATACTTTTGTTCAGGTTCAAAGACCGCCTCCTCAAGATTCCAATCAAGCTCAGTCAGGCTATTCCCAAACCTACAACTCTCAAGAATACAATCAAGGTACTCAAAGCACTGCTCCCAGATTCCCACCCTCACAACAACAACCCAGTGCCAATCTGGTAATGCAGCAACCACAATTTGTTCCAAATACTCAAGAACCTCTGCAAAGACAGTTTGATCCCCAAGCATGGTTCCCAGATTCTGGTGCATCCCACCACATGACTGCTGATTCCAACAACTTCACTCAAAGCTGTCCCTTTGGAGGCCAGGACCAAGTGTTAATGGGTAACGACCAAGGTCTCTCAATTAACTCTATAGGCTCTTCAAATTTTTTCTCTCCTACTAGTCCTCAAACCATTTTTAAACTTAATAATCTCCTCCTTGTTCCTAATATAACTAAGAATCTAGTTTCCGTTTCCAAGTTTGCCAGTGATAACAATGTTTATTTCGAGTTTCACCCATTCTCTTGCTATGTGAAATCACAGGGCTCTAGCAAGATTCTTCTTCACGGTTCCCTAGGAGGTGATGGACTCTACAGCTTTGAAAACATCAATATTCTAAAGGAACCTTCCACCTCTTGCTTCCAACATACTGTTTCAGCTGCGGCTTCTAACAAATCTACAACTCAGTCCTCTTTTGTCACCAATTCACCTAGGTCCTTTGCTGTATCTAGTAGTTCCTTTGCCACTTGGCATTATAGGCTCGGACATGCAAACAATAATGCTGTAAAAACTATTCTTCAACTTTGTAATATTCCATCATTGAATAAAACATCCTATGAATTTTGTAATGCTTGTTGCATTGGTAAAGCACATAGACTACATGCTCCACCTTCCCCCACCATTCATCCTACTTCCTTTGAACTAATCCACAGTTATTTGTGGGGAGCCGCACCATTCACTTCTTATGGAGGCTATTCCTACTATATTACATTTGTTGATGCTCATACAAGATTCACATGGATCTATTTTTTAAAGTAGAAATCAGATGCCTTGACTGCATTTAAACAACTTTTAACTCTCATTGAAACTCAATTTTCTGCCAAAATTAAAGCTTTGCAGTCAGATTGGGGAGGGGAATTTCGACCCTTTTCCAAGTACTTAACTGAGCTAGGAATTTTGCATCGACTAACCTGTCCTCACACCTCCCATCAAAATGGGACTGTTGAGAGAAAGCACCGACATATAGTTGAAATGGGACTGACTCTTCTCTCCCATGCTTCTCTACCTTTAAAATTTTGGGACCACAACTTTACACAAGCTGTTCATACAATCAACAGACTCCCCACTGCAGCATTAACCTCTCACTCCTCTCCCTTTCATGCCCTGTTTGGCACCATTCCTGATTACTCTACCTTTCGGGTCTTTGGTTGTTCCTGTTTTCCTTTTCTTAGACCATACAATCAACACAAGTTTGATTTCCGGTCCTCTGAGTGTGTCTACTTAGGCCTCTCTCCTCAACATAGAGGCCACAAGTGCCTTGATTCTAATGGCCGTATATATATTTCAAAGGATGTTTTGTTCAATGAATCCATGTTTCCCTATCCTAAACTCTTCCAACAACATTCTGTCTCACCTGTCTCTAACCCTGAAACTTACCCTGCTACTATACCTATTCCCATATATCCTCCTTTGCATGCCACTCCTATAACTCAGCATCCCCCTTCTCCCTTGCCTCTTTCACCCAGTGTTTTTGTCACTGCCAATGACATTGTGGGAACCAGTCCTGCTTAATCTGAACCAATGTCTCCTGAATCCTTTAGTGATGCACCCTCTCCCTTGCTTCTTTCACCTAGTGTTTCTGTCACTGCCAGTAATACTGTGGCAAGCAGTCCTGCATCATCTCCTATATCCTCCTCCCCTACCCGATGTCCTACACAAACTGAACCTATGTCTCCTTCACCCTCTAGTACTGCTCCCTCACCCACCATTTCCTCCGACTCTCCATCTCCAGCTGCACCTATCAATCTCCATCCTATGATGACAAGATCCAAAACTGGACACCTGCCTCCTATAATATTCTTGAGTCATGTTGAGCCTCATTCTGTCAAGGAGGCCTTGGCTAGTCCACAATGGCTTCAAGCCATGCAAGATGAGCATAATGCTCTAATTAAAAATAACACTTGGTCCCTAGTCACACTGCCTCCAAACAGAACTGCTATTGGCTGCAAGTGGGTTTATCGAGTGAAGGAAAATCCTGATGGGACAGTAAACAAATTTAAGGCTAGGCTGGTTGCCAAAGGCTTTCACCAACAGTATGGTTTTGATTTCTTTGAAACCTTCTCTCCGATAGTCAAACCTGTCACTATTCGGATCATACTTACCCTAGCCCTAACAAACGGATGGGCAATTAAGCAAATTGATGTAAACAATGCTTTCTTGAATGGTGTTCTCGGTGAGAAAGTCTATATGGTGCAGCCACCCGGGTTTGAGCACAGTGACAAATCTCTTGTTTGTAAGCTCCACAAAGCTCTCTATGGCCTAAAGCAAGCCCCTCGAGCTTGGTATGAAAAGCTTGCCTCCACTCTTCTACAATTTGGATTCCTGACCAGCAAGTGTGATTCTTCCTTGTTCATCTATTATAAGGGATCTACCTGCATATATGTCTTGGTTTATGTTGATGACATCATTGTCACTGGATCTTCCACTGCCCTTGTTCAGAATCTGATTCACAAGCTTGATGCACAGTTTACTCTCAGAGAACTTGGAGATCTGGATTATTTTCTTGGCATTGAAGTTAAGCACCTAAGCAATGATGCACTTCTCCTCACTCAAACCAAGTACTTCAGAGACTTATTGGCTAAGGCCCACATGTCTGAGGCTAAAGGAATTTCCTCCCCTATGATTAGTAATTGTAAACTATCAAAGTTTGGCACTGATACAATGGCGGATCCTCATTACTATAGATCTATTGTGGGTGCACTTCAGTATGTCACCCTCACTCGGCCCGACATTGCCTATAGTGTGAACAAAGTTTGCCAATTCATGTCCAACCCTCTTGACTCTCACTGGCAGGATGTTAAGAGGATTTTAAGATACCTCAAAGGCTCCCTAGACTATGGTCTTCTACTCATACCTGCAGCTGCTCCTTCTGCACCTTATTCTCTGCACACCTACTGTGATGCAGATTGGGGCAGCGACCCTGATGACAAACGTTCAACCTCTGCCTCCTGCATCTTCTTTGGACCAAATATGGTTTCCTGGAGCTCAAAGAAGCAACCCCTTGTTGCTAGATCTAGCACAGAGGCCGAGTACCGCGGCATGGCCAATGCTACAGCTGAGACTCTATGGATTCAGTCACTCATAACTGAATTGCACATTCCCTTTGCCATGCCACAACTCTTTTGTGACAACTTAAGTGCAGTCAACTTGGCCTACAATCCTATTCTTCATGCGAGGACCAAACATATAGAGCTTGATATCCACTTTGTTAGAGAAAAGGTCCTCTCCAAAGCTCTCAATGTTGTGCACGTTCCGAGTACAGACCAGCTAGCAGACTCTTTAACAAAGCCAGTTTCCTCCTCTAGATTTGTAGAGTTAAGATCCAAGCTCAATGTTGTTTTATGTCCAAAACCCCCATGAGCTTGAGGGGGGAATACTAGAGTAAGGCTATGTAATGTATAACTGTACGATAGTTAGTGCAGTTATCCTCTACCGTTAGCAATTAGTTAGGTTAGTTACTCTCTACAGTTAGTTAGTTACTGTCCTAACTGAATCAGTTATTCAGTTACTCTCTACTCATTGTATTCATGGCTAGTATATATAGCCAAAAGGTGTACACAGAATAATTCAATCAATGAGAATTAGTATACACAAATTCTCTGGTTTTTCATTTTTCTTTCTCATGGATACTTCTCATTAATTAGTTATATTAGTTTTTATTAAAATTATTAAATTGCCGACAAATTCTGGATAATTACTTATGAAATATTAGTTGATCATTTTCAATTTAAGTTTTTAGGTCCCTAATATTCATTTTAAATTGATGAATATTTTATGTTGATAACTCATTTACTTGAAATAAAGTAATTATTCACTTTAATGCCAATTAAGGCAGTATAAATGATAATTTAAATTAAAATTGAATATCCATATAATAATGTAACTGTTAACTTTTTAAAAACGTTAACTTTTTTTAAAAAAAAATAATGTTTAAATTTTAATTTATAAGTATTGAATGGTGGTACGATTCCGAAAGGCAGGCTTTTTTTATTATAATATGGTAACTAAATAGACCTTTTATTAAAATATTACCAACCTTCACATTGGTATGAATAATATTATTTATGATTTATATTTATGAATAAAAAAATATATGAATAATAAATAGAGTAACCATTTTATATATGAGTTATATTTGAAGTGGGAAATATATAATTTTTTTTAGTACATCTATGAAATAATACAATGGATTTCCAAACGTATTCGTGTAGAAAATTCATTTTCACAATAGTCGATGAAGGATAAAAAAAGAATTTCGGAGTGTAACGTGTTTTTATTTCTGCACTTCTCTCTATTTATTTTGACATATTTCATAAATTTGTTTTAAAAAATTAGCGTATAAATAAAAATTATTCCAACTTCAAAACGTTCAGTTTTAAAGGGTTAATTTGGTTTATTTAATATTAATATTATGAATCAATTATTTTCCCAAAAAAAATAGCTAACACTTAAAAAAAAAAACGGCCGAGGTCCCTCCCAATCTAAAAATAAATATAGCTGATACTTTTTTAAAAAAAAAAGGTAGAGGTCACTCAACATAATTAATACATGGATTTTTCTAACCCGTGCAACTTTGCACATGTTAAAAAATCATAAAATAAAAATATTGTATTGGAAATAATAGCTTTTAAACTTTTAAGGAATTGAATATACAACTTTCAATAAAATATTTATATTTTTGATTTCTTAAGGCTGTTATAAAACATGTGCTCCAATTTATATTTGATAGGTTACTGTATTTTCAATGTTGTAAATTTGGTCTTGTCCAATGTTTATCAAAATTTTCATAGATCATCATAGTAGAATCGCTCCTCTAAGCTCACATAGCCTCTAGTTGAGGTTATTCCTTCTACGCGTCTCTGATTCAACATGATTCAATGATTCCTCTTTGCTATACATTGGTTTTGTCCCTCATTTTTGAGACTTTTTTTGTTTCACCACATGATCCTTTATCACATAAACTCAAAAATATGTTCTATGCGCTTATAGCAGGTATTATGTATGCTTAGAGGAGTGATTCATCTATGTTGATTATTATAAATCTGACAAACATCAATAGAAGTAGTAAATTTGCAACATTGAAAAAATATGGAGGTCAAATGTGTACGAAAAAACTTTAGGGACCAAAATCGCACATGACCAATAATAAGGGATCAAAACTGCAATTAAGCCTTTTTATCCTTTATTTTAAGTTATATTCAAATTATTTTCATTAATATATATTCAAATTATATTAAAATTAAAATCACATAAATAGATGGATGCCTATAAAATGTAGCCAATCTGTACGTTTGCAGTACTCTTGTTGGCAATTGATTGCACCGTTTCCTTTTCTTTGTTAATCACACTTGATCGACTTTCAACAGATATAAAATGCTATAATAAGATGTAATAAGCAAGTTGGAATATTATTATTATTATACAATACACTAAAAAAATTTAAATAATAAATTGAATTTTTTTTATCAATAGAAATGTTGGAGACAATAAATGTCAATAAAGTATGAGTTTAAAACATTTTAAATATCAAATTATTTTAAAATTAATTTTAAATTAATTTCCAACAAATTATAGATAAAGATTCAGTTGAATCAAATGTTCTGATATTGTCAGTAAAGATTATGGAGGAGTTAGTTGCAACACATAAAAATTATAAACAAATTAGAAAATCCTTCAACTTTTGTCTTAATTAGTTTTTGTCAATTAAGATTGTCCGTAATAGTGGTGCTTAATTGGTATAATCATAATAATAAATTAACAGTTTTTTTTTTGTTACTAATTAACAGTTTTTCTTTTATGAAGGTTGATGGCTTGAATCTAAATGTCAATTAAGGTAATAAACAATATCAATCAAAAGCATTAATGAATATAATTAATTCGATACCAATTTAAGGATAACAGTGGTATACTTACTTTGTATTATAATAATAAATTATCAGTTTTCTTTTCATGAAGGTTGCTGAATGTAAATTAAGATAATAAAAATATAAATCAAAATCACTAATGAATAATTAATTTGATACATTTCAAAAAAAAATTGATACCAACTTTAGGGATAAGAGAATTTTGGCAAAAGTGCCATGGGTTTACTTCTACTATACTTGTGATATTCCGTAATTACTTTACGACCCACAGAACCTTTCATGTTCCTTCTACGGTTATGCAGTATCCTTCTTCTTCTATTGCGTTTTACTTGCAGTGAAGATGTTTGGTAAAATTCACTGGTTCACAATCACCCTAGTCTATAAGTAATGGTAAAAAAAAGTTAATATCACAAATAGAAAAGTTCTAGCACATAGTATGAACTTTATAAGATGTTCAACCTAACCTTCATGTTAAAGTTATACTAGTAGGTGACCCGTGCCATGCACGGGACGGAATGTTAATAACACAATATTTTGGTACTCCAATATAACGGAATGCTAGTTGGGGTTCTCAGTGGGCCATAATGTGCTTTATGTTATCAAATGCTAATGTCCTCAAAGGCACAAAACATAACACATGCAACTAACAGGTGATCAAGTAACAACTATTCACCAAAATGGTTATTATAAAAGTAAGTGGCGGATCTTCAAACACTTGATATCATATAGTTTATGTCAAACATTGCAGCCAAGCCCTTGGACCATTAACACCAACCTTGCAGCCAAAAATTGAGCCAAGAAAGAGATACACATTGAATGTTTTGAAATAATATTTTCCATGTGGCTACAAAATTTCCGTTACATGAAATGATCATTGAATTATTGAATAGGACTTGAAGCATCTGCAAAAGTAACAAACAAATTGAACTTAACAGCATCATGCAACATGCTATCAAGATGAATTCAATCTGGCACTTCCCTTTAGTAGTGCAGAGCCATGGTTCATGCCCTCTCTTCCAAGAACAAACTAAAGTTTGTCAACGGCACCATCACCAAACCAGCTGCAGCCGATTCCCTATATGAAGCCTGAGAAAGATGCAACCATATTGTTGTTTCTTGGATCACACTCACCCTTTCCCCCAATATCTCTCAAAGCTCGGCTTCTTTTGATAATGCTCGCGATCTTTGGCTCCATCTCCAAGAAAGATTTACAAAGCGTAATCACTTCCGGATGTCTGACCTCCTTCAAGAACTTCACTCAATGAAGCAAGGTGATCGTACTCTCTCTACATATTTCACTGACATGAAAATTCTTTGGGATGAGTTAGAATTTCTGCGCCCTACTCCAAGCCGCTCTTGTGTCGTTTCTTGCACTTGTAGCCTAAGCCAATCTGTTGATTCTTACAAAGACAAAGAATATGTCATCTACTTCCTCAAAGGACTCAATGAATCTTTTGATGTTGCACGCTCTCAAATCCTTCTTATGGACCCTCTGCCCACAATTACCAAAACCTTTTCTTTAGTTCTTCATGAAGAAAAACGTACTGGCAACTTGGTTCCAATTCTCCAGCTTTTGTTGCCAATGCAACGACTCAGGGTCGAGGATCTTCAGCTTCAGGGACGGGTCATGGCCGCAATAACAATAACAAACCAATGCAATGCACTTACTGCAATAGGACTAATCATACTGTGGATAATTGTTACTTTAAACATGGCTTTCCTCCGGGATATAGAAGCAAGAATCAAAACACAACATTGCAGCTATCTTCTGCAGCATCTGAAGCTCCCGACTTTGCTGTGCAGCCTCCTCCTACTAATCAGTCTTTACCTTTAACTAGAGCAGATTATCAATATCTGGTTTCTTTGCTCCATGCATCCAAATCAGATTCTTCCTCCTCAGTGAGTACTCAGCACAAACCTAACACTCCTGACACCAATTCTCATATTGTCTCTACTGTGACAAAGTCGGGTAATTCTCTACATCAATCTTTTTCTTCTTTTTGGATTTTGAACACTGGTGCCTCGGATCATGTATGTCCTCATATTCACCTATTTAGCACTTACAATCCAATCAAACCAGTTTCAGTTAAATTGCCAAATGGTGACATAACCATTGCTACACACTCAGGAACCATTTCTTTAACCCAATTTTTATCTCTTTCCAATGTTCTTCATATTCCTGCTTTTTATTTCAACCTTATATCTGTCAATAAACTTACTCAACATTATAATTGCAAACTAATTTTCTCACCTTTCTCTTGTGACATTCAGGACATGTCTACCCTGAAGATGATTGGGCATGTTGAAGTCCACAACCATCTCTATATTCTTCAACAAGAATCTTTATCCAATTCCTTTCATAGAAAGACAAATGTCTCTCCTTCTGCTCCTATTGTATCTCATGTTAATAAAGCATCTAATGCTTCTGCTGTTTCTTTTGATTTGTGGCATTCAAGGCTAGGTCATCCTTCCTTGAATGTTCTAGAACAAATTTGTATGCAATTTCCCTACATTCATCTTAATAAAAATCTTGTTTGTGATTCATGTCACTTGGCAAAACAATGCATATTGCCCTTTACTGTTAGCAACACTTTTTACCCTCATGCCTTTGATCTTATTCACTTAGACATTTGGGGGCCTTTAAATGTTTGTTCTTTCCAAGGACACAAGTATTTTTTAACTATTGTTGATGACTATACTCAACATACATGGATATATCTTATGCATTCTAAATCAGAAACCAGAACCTGCATTCATACCTTTGTAGGTTATGTTTCCAATCAATTTTCAACTCATATTAAGTGCATGAGAACAGACAATGGAACTGAATTTAAGATGCCATCTTTTTACTCCTCTTTAGGCATATTGCATCAAACTTCATGTGTTGAGACACCTCAACAAAATTCTGTTGTTGAGAGAAAGAATCGACATCTTCTTAATGTAACTAGAGCATTACTTTTTCAATCCAAATTGCCATCAAGCTTTTGGTCATTTGCTGTTTGCCATTATGTTTATTTAATCAATCGGATGCCTACACCCGTTCTAAAGAATAAAACTCCTTTTGAAATGCTAAATGGTGTCCCACCAACCTTTCTTGACCTTAAAGTTTTTGGTTGTTTGTCTTATGCTTCTACTTTGCATCAACACAAGACCAAACTTGCTCCAAGAGCCAGAAAGTGCTTGTTTCTTGGATATAAACCTGGCACTAAGGGATACTTACTCTTTGATCTGCAAACAAGGGATACATTTGTTTCCAGAAATGCAATCTTTTATGAATCTATTTTTCCATACAACAACTCTACTTCTCCTTCTGTTTCTGATTCTCATACTCTTTCTCCTCCTTTAACTGACATTTTTCTCTTTAATATGCCACATTCTTCTTC
The DNA here is from genome assembly GCA_030762895.1 of Sophora flavescens. Lineage (NCBI taxonomy): Eukaryota > Viridiplantae > Streptophyta > Magnoliopsida > Fabales > Fabaceae > Sophora > Sophora flavescens. Next base: position 105,423,820 of record CM061063.1, read on the forward strand.
TACTGTTAATCCTAACTCTCCCATTTCTCATCTGGACAACTCATCCAATACTCAGTCTGAAACTGCTAATCCAGCACCTGCGGTGTTTGCACCTTCAGAATGTGCAGAACCTACAACTCCTGCAGAACCTGCAATTTCTGCCCTGAGAAAATCCACTAGACAGAAGCAGACCCCTGCCTACTTACAAGATTTCCATTGCAATGCAAAGAATCGCATCTACTATTTCTTCTGTTGTTCCATATCCCTTATCTTCTGTTCTTAATTACTCTAAACTCTCTCCTTCACATTCACATTTCATCTTATCCATTTCTGCGAATGAGGAACCAAAAACTTACAAACAAGCTCTTGCACATAAGCATTGGCAAGAAGCTATGCAGATAGAACTTCAAGCACTCCACCAGAACTCTACTTGGACTGTCACCACCCTCCCACCTGGCAAGAAACCAATAGGATGCAAGTGGGTCTACAGGATCAAATATAGAGCTGATGGCAGCATTGAGAGATACAAAGCTAGGCTTGTAGCAAAATGGTTAACTCAAGTGGAATGCATTGATTACTTTGACACTTACTCACCAGTTGCTAAGCTCACAACCATTAGACTATTATTGGCAAATTCCTCTTCTCGGAATTGGTATCTACACCAACTGGATGTCCATAATGCTTTTCTGCATGGACGCTTGGATGAAGAAGTTTATATGGACTTGCCACCAGGGCTCCATTCTCAATTTCCAAATCAGGTATGTAAACTTAACAAGTCAATTTATGGACTCAAGCAGGCAAGCAAACAATGGTATGCAAAACTATCCAACTTTTTGATCATCAAAGGATATCTGCAATCTGCCTCAGACCATTCTCTTTTCATTCACAAATCTGGTAACTCCTTCACTGTTCTCTTAATATATGTTGATGATCTCATTGTTGCTGTTAATGACTTATCCGAAATCAATTCTATTAAAAACTCTTTGCATTCACAATTTAGAATCAAAGACTTAGGCAATTTGAAATACTTTATAGGCCTAGAAATTTCAAGATCTAAAGCTGGAATTCATCTAAGCTAAAGAAAGTATTCTTTAGACATCCTATCTGACTGTGGTTTACTTGCTGCTAGGCCTGTTTCCACACCTATGATCAAGTGTATGAAGCTGCTCAAAGATGAAGGACAACCTCTTGAAGATCCTGGCATTTACAGACGACTCATTGGCCGATTGATCTTCCTAACCAATACCAGGCCCGATATCAGTCATGCTGTCCAGAAACTCAGTCAATTCATGAGCTCTCCTACTACTCTTCATCATGATGCAGTCATCTGAGTCTTAAAATACATCAAAAAGTCACCTGGTCAAGGCCTCTTTTATCCTGCAAACTCCACTTTACAGTTAAAGGCCTTCAATGACTCTGATCGGGCCTCCTGTCCAGAAACAAGGAAATCTATCACAGGATTGATAAGCCTCTGGCTCATCTAGTTTTATGGCTAGTATGACCAGGGTTTTGTGCAAATTATATCGTATTTTCACCCAAATTAGATTAGATTGTCCTCAAGCAAGGTTTTGAGTCTCTAAAGTAGTTTTAGGTTAATTTAGCTATTTTTGAGTTAAAATAATACACTTATGGTTATTTCCTTGTTTTCAGGTTAAGTAGGAGTTGAGAGAATAAAGAACAGGGGATTCGCCCCGCCAGCTTCTTCTTCGCCTCGCGAACTTGAAAGCCAGCAGAACAGTGAAAATTTCATGCTCTCTGGTTCGCCCCGTGACTACCCTTATCGCCTCGCGACCCCGAAGGATGACTGTTCCAAGAAATATGCAAACTCTCTGGGTCGCCTCGCGAATCCACCTCTCGCCCTGCGAGCCTGGAAGTCAGAAAGCATCACGGTTAGGTCCTGATGGCCATAACGGGCGTAAGGAGAAGACTCTTCAGATCCTCGCCTCGCGAGCAAGTACTTCGCCTCGCGAGAATGCCAAAGGTTGCTGACTCTTCATGAAATTCGCCTCGCGAATGCGTGCTCGCCTCGCGAGCTAGCTGAATTCAGAATTTGTATAAAAGGCTGTTCTGAACAGTTTGTAAAGACTTTTGCTTCTCCATTTTTCTGTTTTACATTTTTCTCTGGTGATTTCGTTTTTGTCATGGAGAACTAAGTTCTAGGATTAGTCTACTGTATGAGAATTCTATATACTTGAGGTTTTGTAAATCCCTATTTTAATTGCTTTTCCCTTTTCAATACCATATTATACATTTCTGTTTGTTATTTCAGGAGTGTGTAGTATTGTATTGATTTGTTTCAGTGATGTTATTTTCCTATACTTAATCGCGTTTGTTAATTTGCGTGTGTTCATTCATGTTCGTTTGTTCATGAGAGCTTAACCCCGTTTGTTATTTCGGGAATAGGAACTTGCATCCATAGTAGCAATTACGTTGTTAGTTGTTGCTTTGAATCGAAAGGGGATTAGAATCTGCTTAGGGCTTGGGATTACATTAACCAAGGATAGTTGGGAATTCTTGACAGTAGATTAATCGTTGTTTGATAATTAATAATCTCTTTTCAACTGCCCTGTTTTTAATTGCTCTGTTTTGCTTGTTTCTTATTTGCACTCCAATCCAACAACCCCCCCAAACTGATTTTTGTGGAAGATAACATTTTCAGAGTCCTTGAGAGACGACATCCGAGTTGTCGCACTAAACTACAGTTTTAAACCCGCTCGTCCTTTTTGGCGCGTGCGCGACAGCACGACCAAAAATTGACGCCGTTGCCGGGGACTCTGAGTTGTTATTTTTCGTAATTTGTTTTTATTTTATTCTCTTTTCTTTCTTTTATTTTCTGTTCTGTTTTGAATTGGTCTGGCTACTAGGTCTCATTGCCCTGAACTGTGTGATTTTGACCCGGAAATTGAAAGAACACTGCACACACTCCGTAGGGAATTTCGGGCTAGCACTAGTAGTGATTCCAATTTTAAAACTGTTTTTGAAAACATGGGAGACCAGAGGACATTAAGACAGCTTGCTGCCCATGATGTCAACTATAATGGATTGTGTATTTCATATCCTGGTGCTGACACTCCTTTTGAACTGAAATCTGGTTTTATTCACTTGTTGCCCAAGTTTAATGGTCTTGCAGGTGAGGATCCACACAAGCACTTGAAGGAATTCCAAGTTGTATGCTCCACAACCTCGAGATCAGAGGGAGTCATTGAGGATAGTATCAAGCTGAAGGCTTTTCCGTTTTCACTCCAGGGAGCTGCAAAGGATTGGCTATTGTATCTTGAGCCCAACTCCATCAACACATGGAATGATTTGAAGAGGGTGTTCCTAGAAAGATATTTTCCTGCTTCAAGAGCTGCTTCAATAAGGAAAGAGATATGTGGCATCGTGGCAAGGGAATGAGTCACTAGTCAATACTGGAAAGGTTCAAGCATTTGGTATCCAGTTGCCCTCAAGATCAAATTTCCGAACAACTCCCGATCCAATACTTTTATGAAGGATTGCTGCCGATGGATAGGAATATTTTGGATGCTGCTAGTGGGGAGCATTAGTTGATAAGACCCCATGGCCGCCAAGCAACTCATTGAGAATATGTCATTGAATTCCCAGCAGTTTTCTACAAGAAGAAATTCATTGAGCCAAGAGGTGTGCATGAGATTCATAGTTCATCTTCCAACCAGGCCGCCTTTGAGAATAGATTGGATGAGTCGACTTCCTTTGTAAGGCAATTGGCAATAGACAAGGTTCAGCCTGCAGTTATGTAGCATGTGCAATTCACCCGAGCACCCATTTGATCCATGCCCGATCCAGAGAAAGAGTTTGTCGCTGAAGTACCTCAAGCTTATGCAAGAAACCCCTATAATCAAGGAAACAATCGAAATCGGTACAAAGACTCCGCACTTCTCTACCAATAGGTACCATCCTAGCTGGAGGAATCACCCTAATCTGTGGTATGGGAACTCATCCCAACAACAGCCGATGGCACCTCAGAATCATCCTCCAGTGACCACTTCTGCACCTTCTGGACCATCATTAGAAGACTTGGTAAAGCAAATGGCTGCATCTAGTATACAGTTTCAGCAGCGGACAGATGCTAGCATTCAAGATTTGAGGACACAGATTGGACAGCTGGCCACATCCATGAATAGCATACAAGAAGGTCAAGGGACAAACCAGTGCACGCATGCACACAATGGATAAATCCTAATGCCTCCAACCCTAATGTGAGTGCCATCTCTCTGAGATCTGGAAAGGTTGTTGAGGCCACTTCTGGAAAGGATGAAGAAACTATGAAGGTTACTCCTGAGCCTATGGTTGAAGTTGAAGCTGAGAAAGTGTATAGACCACCCATTCCATTCCCACACAGAATTCAGAAAAATTTGAAGATTGGTGGTGAAAATAAGGAGAAGGAGATTCTTGATGTTTTTAGAAAAGTAGCTGTAAATATTCCTCTCCTAGATGTGATCAAGCAAGTGCCCAGATATGCCAAATTTTTGAAGGATCTATGCACCAACAAGAGGAAGATGAAGACTAATGAGAGGGTTGACTTGGGAATGAATGTCTCAGCACTTATCCAGTCTAAGCTAGAAAGAGTTGCTTCTATAGCCCCTACTCAAGCACTACCACAGAAGTGCAAGGATCCAGGCACCTTCACTATTCCATGCACTATTGGGGACAGGAAGTTTGAGAACTGCATGTTGGACTTGGGAGCATCAATCAATGTCATGCCTACCTCCATCTTTAATAACCTTGATCTTGGGCCATTGCAAGATATAGTGTCTTACCATCCAGTTGGCTAACAGGACCAGTGCCCGACCCATGGGAATGGTAGAGGATGTGCTAGTGCAAGTTGATGATTTGATATTCCCTGCGGACTTCTACATCCTAGACATGGCAGGAGAGACTCAGTCCAGTAGATCACCTATAATCTTGGGCAGACCATTCATGATGACATCCAAGACCAAGATTGATGTTTATGATGGGACTATGTCTATGGAGTTTGGTGGTATTGTGGCCAAATTCAAGATCTTTGATGCTATGAAGCACCCAGTAGAGGAGCACTCTGTATTCCACTTAGAGTTGCTTTCTGAGCTTATTGAGGACACTCATGATGACTTTATTTCTGATTTTCCTCTTATTTCTGGTTTTGATGATGTATATACTTGTACTAACTGTACTAACACTAACCCATGTTCTGTTTGTTCTGAGTTTTTGGATTCAACCTTGCAGGGTGAGGATGATAGTGATAGTGATAATGAGAGTGAAGCTGTCTATTCAGCACAAGTCCTTGACCCCATGGCTACTCCCAATGCACCATCTGTTGAGCAGCCACCTTCTTTGGAACTCAAACCACTTCCTGAGAACCTGAAGTATGCCTACTTGGGGAGGAATGCAACATTGCCATCATCATTTCCTCCACCTCAACTCGATCGGAAGCCAAGCTTTTAGAAGTTCGAGGAAGAACAAGAAGGCTATTGGGTGGACATTGACTCGATATTCCAGAATTAGCCCCTCCGGATGCATGCACAGAATTTTATTGGAGGATGGGGCTAAGCCATCAGACAGGCCCAAAGGCGACTTAACCCACTCGATTCTGGATGTGGTAAAGAAAGAGGTGACTAAGCTTCTACAGCAGTATTATCTACCCCATCTCCGATAGTACTTGGGTAAGTCCTAGGTGCAAGTTGTACCAAAGAAGTCTGGTCTAACAATAGTTAGGAATGAAAATAATGAACTTGTGCCTACTAGAGTCCGAATTAGCCAGGCGAGTTTGCATAGACTATAGGAAGCTAAACCAGGCCACCGAAAAGGACCATTTTCCTTTGCCGCTCATAGATCGGGATCTTGGATCTACTGGCTGGTCACCCCATTATTGTTTTCTAGATGGCTTTTCCGGGTATTTCCAGATTCATATTGCCCCCGAGGATCGTGAAAAGACCACCTTCACGTGCCCCTTCAGACGCGTTTGCTTATAGGAGGATGCCATTTGGCCTCTGTAATGCTCCTGGCACCTTTCAAAGATGCATGCTTAGTATTTTCTCTGACTTTATTGAAAATTGCATAGAGGTGTTCATGGATGATTTTACTGTGTATGGCTCCTCATTTGATGCTTGTTTGCATAGTCTAGGTCTAGTTCTACAAAGATGCATTGATACTGATCTGATTTTGAATTATGAGAAATGTCACTTCATGGTAGAACAGGGGATAGTTTTGGGTCATGTAATTTCCAAAGAGGGTATTTCTGTAGATCCTGCAAAAATAAATGTGATTTCTTCATTGCCTTACCCATCTTGCGTACGCGAGATCCGTTCTTTTCTTGGACATGCAGGTTTCTACAGGCGCTTTATAAAGGACTTCAGCAAGATAGCACTGCCATTGTCAAACCCTCATCAAGAATGATGCCCTGTTCCAGCTTTTATGAAAAGTGCAAGGAGTCATTTGACTATCTCAAGAAAGCGTTGACTTCTACCCCCGTCATCCAACCCTGACTGGACACTCCCTTTTGAACTGATGTGTGATGCCTCCAATTTTGCTGTGGGGGCAGTTCTGGCACAAAGGGTGGGCAAGGTTGCCCATGTAATTCACTATGCTTCTAGGACCTTAGATGCTGCACAAGCAAATTACACCACCACTGAGAAAGAATTGCTAGTCTGTTGTATTTGCACTTGATAAGTTTAGGTCTTATTTGCTAGGTTCTAGGGTGACTGTTTTTACCGACCATGCAGCTTTGAAATATCTCACTTGAAGAAGCCAGAAGCTAAGCCAAGACTGATCCGGTGGATGCTTTTGCTCCAAGAATTCAATGTGGAGATAAAGGATAAAAGTGGAGCTGAAAATTTGGTAGCAGATCATTTGAGCCGGATAGCAAGGGATGAGGATACTTTTCCCATCCAAGATGATTTCCACGATGAGATCACATTACATCTGTATGGGGTAACCCCCTGGTTTGCTGACATTGTAAATTTTCTTGTTGCTGGTGTTGTTCCTGCAGGTACAAATAGACATAAGTTCCACAAGCTCAAGAGCGACGCAAAGTACTATGTGTGGGATGATCCCTACCTGTGGAAGTTTTGCAGTGACCAGGTTATTAGGAGGTGTGTACCCGATCATGAGACAGAGTCCATCCTACATTGCTCACATGCCTCTCCAGTTGGAGGACACTTTGGACATCAGAGGACAGCAAGAAAAGTCCTGGATTCTGGATTTTATTGGCCCACAATTTTTAGGGATTCACATGAGGTATACAAGAATTGTAAAGAATGTCAAATAACAGGCCCTGCAATCACTCGTAGGAGTGAGATGCCTCAACAGCCCATGCTCTTTTGTGAAGTTTTTGATGTGTGGGGGATGGACTTCATGGGTCCTTTCCCTCCTTCTTTTGGTTTTGTATATATTCTGTTGGCTGTAGATTATGTTTCAAAGTGGGTGGAAGCAATCCCCACTAGGACTAACGATGCTCAGATTGTTTCCAAATTTGTTAGGTCCAACATTTTTTGCAGGTTTGGCATACCTAAGGCCATCATCGCGACTGGGGCACACATTTTTGCAACAGTAACCATGGAGGCCTTACTCAGAAATATGGGGTTGTACATAGAGTGTCCACTGCTTACCATCCCCAAACCAATGGCCAGGCTGAAATATCCAACAGGGAGATCAAGCAAATTCTAGAGAAGATGGTGCAGCCTAATAGAAAGGAATGGAGCCGCCATCTGGAAGACGCACTATGGGCACAAAGGACTGCTTTCAAGACCCCTATAGGAATGTCCCCATTTCGGCTAGTTTTTGGTAAGGCTTGTCACCTCCCGGTGGAAGTTGAGCATAGAGCATATTGGGCAGTAAAGTGTTGTAACATGGACATGAAGAAATCTGGTGTTGAAAGAAAGCTGCAGTTGCAGCAACTTGAGGAGCTTAGGCTTGAAGCCTATGAAAGCTCCAAGATTTATAAAGAAAAGACAAAACAATTTCATGATAGAATGATTGTTAGGAAAGAATTTTTTGTGGGCCAGCTAGTCTTATTGTTTAACTCCCGCCTGAAACTGATGGCTGGGAAACTTAGGTCCAAATGGGATGGCCCCTTTGTCGTTACTAATGTGTTTCCTTATGGTGCAGTAGAGATTACACGTGCAGGTACACACAAGCCCTTCAAGGTTAACGGGCAGAGGTTGAAGCCATTCCATGGTGTGGATGTTGTTGTTCCTATGGATGCTAATGTTGAGGAGCTATCTTTGGATGCTCCAACCTACACTGATACTTGATCAGGGAGTTTCTTTTCCTTTCCCTCACTCTGATTGTATAGTTCTGTTGTTCATTGGGGACAATGCATGTTTTAAGTGTGGGGGAAGGAACTAGTTGTAGTTTTGTTGAGTCTTGTTTCTTTGAATAAAGCTCCTGAATAATTTGAGAAGTTCAGGAGCATTTGTGTGTTAAGTTTTTAGTTGGCAAGTTTGCTAGATTTTGATTGATGTTGCACAGATTGCTTGCTTGATTGATATGTGATGATTCCCCCTAGGCTGAAAAATTTTTGTTTTTGAAAAGTGATTCCCATGTGAAATTGAAAACTGAACTTTGGGATTTTGTTATGATGACATGACTTATGATGAGTTTGGGGTGATAGGAAGCACACACTAGGGATAGAATCTCTTTCAAACAATTTGCATGAATGTCCAGGTGAGGTTTTGAGCCTCCAACATGTTTTAAACTGTGTGAAAATCACTTTCAAGTTGCACTTCCCTGAATTTGATTGAATCTCTTTTTGGTTTGCATGATTATGTGTTTGCTTCAGATGATTTAGGCATTTTCTTTGTAAATAGCTACTTGGCCTGAATAAAACAATTCCTAATGCATGTTCCCTAGTTAGCCCATTTGAGCCTATTAGCCTGTTAATTCTTGATAACCTAATGTTATAAGCCCAAAAATCTGGAAAACCATGTTAACCCAATCTTAGGATTAGGAGAGCATGTAATCTTAGAATGGGTGCAAGAAACTAAGTTTGGGGTGGCTGCAAGGTGTAAGATGTTGTTGGGATTGAAAAAAAAAAAATTGGAGCCAAAGGCTTGTGAAAAAAAAAAGTGTACAAATGTTTCAGTAAAAAAAAAAGAAAAAAAAAAGAAAAAGAGCAAAAATACCAAAAAGGCTATTGGAAATAAAAAGGTTGTAGCCACCCAGAAGTATAAAGAAAAAATAAAAATAAAAAAAGGAACTTGAGTGAATTTCAGAGTGTAAATAAATGTTCATGCTCTCTTAGTTCCTAGGGTCTTCAGCCTAGTTTCCTTTGTATATCCTACCCTTAGCCAGGCCCCATTACATCCCATAAAGACCTCTTGATGTTGCTTGCATGTTTTCTGTGGGAGCCATTTTGAGATGAAAAACAAATTTTTGGGAAGTGTTCTCGAAAAGTGAAGCTGAGTGCAAGTTGTTAGCCTGACACAAACTGAGTGATTGAGTGATATACTAAATGCCCTTGTGAGGAAGGCAATTGTTTGAAGTTGGTGATCTCCCTCCTGTGTGTAACTTAGATTCCCTTCTTAGATTAATGATTGTTTGATTGATGAAATTCTCAAATGTTTAGAATAAATGAATGTGGGGATTGCTCTGTTTGAAAAGGGGGGAAACAATGAAGAAAACTGTTTTGATGAAGTTTCTTGAATTTGTGCAATGTTGATTGAATCTTTTAAGCTTGCCAGGTCTTGAGTCTTTTTGATTTTTTGAGTCTTAGTTTGCTTGGGGACAAGCAAAGTTTAAGTTTGGGGTATTTTGATAAGCCTCTGGCTCATCTAGTTTTATGGCTAGTATGACCAGGGTTTTGTGCAAATTATATCGTATTTTCACCCAAATTAGATTAGATTGTCCTCAAGCAAGGTTTTGAGTCTCTAAAGTAGTTTTAGGTTAATTTAGCTAGTTTTGAGTTAAAATAATACACTTATGGTTATTTCCTTGTTTTCAGGTTAAGTAGGAGTTGAGAGAATAAAGAACAGGGGATTCGCCCCGCGAGCTTCTTCTTCGCCTCGCGAACCTGAAAGCCAGCAGAACAGTGAAAATTTCATGCTCTCTGGTTCGCCCCGCGACTACCCTTATCGCCTCGCGACCCCGAAGGATGACTGTTCCAAGAAATATGCAAGCTCTCTGGGTCGCCTCGCGAATCCACCTCTCGCCCCGCGAGCCTGGATGTCAGAAAGCATCACGGTTAGGTCCTGATGGCCATAACGGGCGTAAGGAGAAGACTCTTCAGATCCTCGCCTCGCGAGCAAGTACTTCGCCTCGCGAGAATGCCAAAGGTTGCTGACTCTTCATGAAATTCGCCTCGCGAATGCGTGCTCGCCTCGCGAGCTAGCTGAATTCAGAATTTGTATAAAAGGCTGTTCTGAACAGTTTGTAAAGACTTTTGCTTCTCCATTTTTCTGTTTTACATTTTTCTCTGGTGATTTCGTTTTTGTCATGGAGAACTAAGTTCTAGGATTAGTATACTGTATGAGAATTCTATATACTTGAGGTTTTGTAAATCCCTATTTTAATTGCTTTTCCCTTTTCAATACCATATTATACATTTCTGTTTGTTATTTCAGGAGTGTGTAGTATTGTATTGATTTGTTTCAGTGATTTTATTTTCCTATACTTAATCGCGTTTGTTAATTCGCGTGTGTTCATTCATGTTCGTTTGTTCATGAGAGCTTAACCCCGTTTGTTATTTCGGGAATAGGAACTTGCATCCATAGTAGCAATTACGTTGTTAGTTGTTCTTTAGAATCGAAAGGGGATTAGAATCTGCTTAGGGCTTGGGATTACATTAACCAAGGATAGTTGGGAATTCTTGACAGTAGATTAATCGTTGTTTGATAATTGATAATCTCTTTTCAACTGCCCTGTTTTTAATTGCTCTGTTTTGCTTGTTTCTTATTTGCACTCCAATCCAACCCCCCCCAAAACTGATTTTTGTGGAAGATAACATTTTCAGAGTCCTTGAGAGACGACATCCGAGTTGTCGCACTAAACTACAGTTTTAAACCCGCTCGTCCTTTTTGGCGCGTGCGCGACAGCACGACCAAGGATATTGCATCTTCATTAGAGAATTTCTAATCTCCTGGAAATCAAAGAAGCAGCCCACGGTTTCCAAATCCTCAACAGAAGCAGAATACCGAGCTCTTGCATACACAGTTTGTAAAGTCCAATGGCTTTCCTACTTACTTCAGGATCTCCAAATCCCTTTCATTTCACCAGCCCTCTTATATTGTGATAGCCAATCCGCCCGCCATATTGCTTCCAACTCTTCCTTTCACGAAAGGACAAAACATATTAAGCTAGATTGCCACATCGTTAGACAGAAACTGCAGGAAAAGTTGTTCCGATTCTCGCTGGTTTCCAAAGACACACCCAACTAGCTGACTTGTTCACTAAATCATTGGATCCTTCACCTTTTTCAGTTTTTCTGTCCAAGCTGGGAGTATTGGATATATACTCACCACCTTGAGGGAGGGTATTAAATTTAGATATAAAGCTTATTTAGAGTATGATATTTGTATTTTAATAGTTTTCTGTTATACTTACCCTTGTCTAGTTAATCCTAGCTAAGTTAGTTAGAGACTTAGTCTCCCCTTTTCTCTCTTTTTCTGTTATGATGGTTAGAGGCTTGCTATATATAGGTAGCTCCTCTACCTCTCCTTTGTATCAAGATATTCATTCTATGAATCAATTCTCAAGAAGTTTATCCACTAATAGAATATGCACCATTTGCTGAGAATAAGATCTCAACCAAAATTGCTATAACAACCTTCTGAGATGATCATTTAAAGAACAGGAAAATCATCTTCAAATATTTTACTTTGCTTTTAAAGTTACAAACTACACTCATTGAACTCGAGACTTGTTCACCATAAACATTTGAAATCATTGAGACAATTAGAAGTCATCATAGAAAGGAAGTGTATTCTATTTAACAGTATATCCAAAAAAGAGGGGCAAAAATGAGATAGAGGAAGCCGACATGCATGTAGTCCATTAACATTGAACACCAGAAACAACACAGTGACTATCAACATAAAGATTAAATTCAACTGCTGCCACACTACATCTACAACCATCATGTCAAAACCAGTAACCATCATCTATATGTAAATCCAAGATCAAGAGTCATAAACTGGCAACAATATGAAGTAATTGGTTCATAAAGCAGTAGCAAATACTGAGTAAAAGGATTCCAAAAATAAGAGTCATTTTTCAAACGATGTGGGAGAGAACATTTCTTTAAATTAAGTTTCAAATAAAATAAATACTTCCAGATCATTTTCCATATTTATTTATAGGTTTCCCTTACTAAATTGAGTGTTCTAGAAAGGTTTTTCCTCCACACAAAAAAAACCATTTATTTCTGAATGAAAATTTGAACACACCATAAAACAAATAGAACCAAACCAGCCAAAGGTTGAGAGAATAACTAAACCTGTGAGGAATTCCAGAAGACTTGTTTAGTAGCATAATACCCCTGCAAAGAACACCACATAGAACAGAATCCCAGCAAAGGATTCAAAAAAGCACCGGAACCAGTAAATGTGCAGCAACTAATACCATATAGCTCCAAACTTTATAGGAAAGTGTATGTAATAATTATCAATATAGCAAATAAAACCGCCTTATCCAGATACATCTTTGTCCTAAATGCCCAAAACCAATGTCTTCCCCTAAAGACCTTGAAGTTGCCATCTTATTGAACCAAACAATCAGAGAAAGACAAACAACTCCAATTAGAAGAACACAACAGTTTGTTGCTATTTCTTTCTATTGCATCATATAAAAGTAGCACTACTTCACATTAATATCACAAACAAAAGCTAAAAAAAGTTCAGAATTCAGAAAATAGATACAAAGGGAAAAAACCATCAACAGTCAAAAAGCCAATAACCATTGCTAAAGAATTAACAAAAAAAATAGTTAAAACAAAGGAAAATTGAAAACTCAGCTAGATCCAGACCAAAGGAGAAAAAAATGAGATCTTATTATTGAGCTTGAATCACCTCTCAAGTAGTCTCCTTTTATTTGTTCTGCCTCATCCATCAGCCATCTTAATATCCTGAAACATAATAGATCTAAAGCATGAGAAATAAGTTATACAATTACACAAACACAAAAAAAAAAAGGTTCTAAAATATCATTTAGAATACAATTCCACAAATTTAAGATACAGCTCCTCCACTATGGAGCACTTTATTCTCCAGTACACACCTGAACGGTCAAGCTTTTATAGTTAGTAATACAATAGTTGTTGTGCAAAGCAGTTTCAGCATAACATGTCCACACTCAAAGTGCACAGAGAAAAAAGAATTCTTGAAATTTTGAATAATTAATTAAACATAGTCAAAACAAAAATAAAGTGCAAAGAGTTTACTGCATTAAGGCAATATCCACCTTCCTTTGGATCAATGCTAAATGACCATTTTATCCAAACACGCATCTTAATCTAAATTTTCATTCCTTTATTTGATTTTCAATCAAAACCTAACCTAAAAAAACAAATGCAATGATTCAAATACTTTAAATCTTTAATTGAAAATCCAACTTTTGTTTCTAAACACAAATTACCCAATTTCCATGGACATGAATCCTGACATCATTTGTGACCTCAATTTGTTGTATTTGTGCTTGATGTTCTATCAGAGCTCCATCATCCTGTCCTTGAATAACCTCAGTTTGTTGGTCACGTAGTTCACTCAGCTCATCATATACTCCATTTTGTTGTTTTTCACTGTTGTCACAACCCCTGGGGTCATTACATGGTTAACCCATTGCGGAAAATAAATTAAAAGGATGTTTGCTGGTTGCTTTCGGAAAATGATATTTTCTTAACATTTATTCCTCGAAAAACACGGTGATAAAATTTTTTCTTTACAACATCATAACAACAACGTAATCAAGACCATGCTTAAATATATGAATATATATATAAGTCATACAACCATATTGCCTCATATCGTCTTCACACCTAAATCTTTATAAGTAAAGTTCATTATTGGATAACAACACACTACATTAAATAAAACCTAAGCCGGTCAAAACTAACATACACTATAATAATAGGAGGTAGCATCAGCATGCTCCGAACTAAGTAGCCTTCTTCTTGTATGTGTCATATCCCTTGAGCGGCTCATCTGAACTCCCCGATATAAAAGCAGCAAAGAGACCACAAATAAAACATGCAAGAGTGATAAACCAATATATGGATTTAACTCGACGACCATATACGCGAAACTGCAGAAAACATATTCATTTATACATGTTGATAACAATATAAGCATTCACAGCAAAGCATATAGTTTATCAATGAGTTTCACACCCCAAACATCATCGTTTGAAAATTATGCATGAACACTTCAATATTCATTGACTAACATTTCACTTAATCTCCGGAGACCCCAACATCGTGTAAATGAGTTGATCAAGCTTGATTGCCAAATGATACGTCGAGACATCCATGACTAACAATACGTCGAGACATGAATACCATTAAGATACCATGACGTCGAGACGTGAATATCATTAAGATACCATGATTAACAATCGACGCAATGCGTCGAGACATGAATATCATTAAGATACCATGATTAACTCGATAGGCACGTGTACCGAATATGGATGTAAAACACTTTGTTCTCGTCATTTTTCTTTGTGTTTAATCTTTCCTTTGCCGAAGCTCAAAGCTTGTGACCAACGTAGTTTTAACATTTTAAAACTTTCATTAATAACACAGGACCTCAAAGTCCGAGTGCTCAATCACGAAACCCCTTGTACTGGCCGAGGAGTAAAACCCGACCACCGAGCTTGGCTACCCGACCCAATCAAGGTGGGAAGGATAAGATATTGATATTATCTTTAATAATCTTATATTATCTCAAATAACCTTATCCGGTTAGGAGATCATTTTAAGATATTGGTATTTAATAATCATGATATTATCTCAAATAACCTTATCCGATTAGAAAAGATAATATCCCTTAAATTAAGGAAATCATATCTCTAAAAAGATTTAAGGGATAAAAGGAGATAAATCCAGATCTCTTAAAGATATGGGGATCCTATTATAAAAAGAGGAGAACCCAAATGAGAGACTCACTTTTCACCAACCCCGGTGACTCTCCTTTAAGTGTATTAGAGAAACTAGCTCGACCAAGAGACTAAAGAAAAGTCCTTGTTCACTGGTATTCATCAGATACAAGATTAGGGGATTGAGATCACCATATGACCAAGGGTTGAATCTAGAACTACGTCTGGCTTTGATTCCCATTGGGATACCTAGGACCGGAACACAATATTCTGTCAAGCCTTAATCTAAAACAACCCCGGAGTTCACTCTTGGTTAGGCGTTCTACGGTGAGACTTCGCCAGGTCGGATCTCGGCAGGAACATTTGGCGTCCACCGTGGGGCCGAGAAAAAACTTTCCCCGATTCCATAAGAAAGCTTGATGGTGACTACACGGAATGGCCCGTTGGGTGGGGCGAACAGCATGAACCATGAAGATCATGAAGCTTAGAACATGAGCCAAAACCATGACAATCACCCTCCCCCTCCCCCTCCCATCGATGAGGATAATCGTAACACCCTGTTTTTCGTATGCTTCTTTATCAGTAAATACATGCTTTAATGTGTTTATTTATGATAAAATCCAGAGGATGATTTAATTTAAAATAAAATCATTTTCTAGTGTTGTTTTACCGCATGAAGTCACAGTAAAATTTTCAATCGAAAATTCAGACGAAAACCGATCTGGGTTCTCACTGCCAGTACAAGTTTACTTAGTCAGAGACAGAATTTTAATTCGTGAACGAGACGATTAGTGTTTTTATGGTGTTTTGTGTGGGTTTGGAGTTTTTCATAAAATCTTGTTCGGGGCCAAATTTTAGGGATTTCTCGGGCGAAATCGTCGGGAAATACGATCGGGGAAGTCATCTGATACGCAATGGAGCAGAGCATCAAGAGGATGAAGTGACATGGAGTGACTTTATGTGAAGGCTATGACACACCTCAAAAAGTGAATCTTGACTTTATTTCAAAATCTCACTTTTACATATTTCTCTCTCCAATCACATCACATCACCTTAAATCCTTATCCTCTCTACAAGCAACCCACCTTCTTTCTTCTTCTTTCTTCTCTTCTACCACTCCAAAATCGTGCCACTCTCCCTCACTCTCTATAAATACTTTTCATTTCCACACTTCATCATTTTCCTCCATTTTCTCACCTTTACACTTCACTACATTTCTTTTCTTCTTCTTCTCTCTTACAAAGTTTACATTTTTATCAAGGTTTTCTCTTAAAGTTCTTCATCAAAGTTGTTCATCTTGTTAAGGTTAATACTTCTATGTAGTTCTTTTTCAAAGTTTCATCTTTTATTTCAAAGTTTTCTTCATATGTCATTTATGTGCTTTTAACTTCTAAAATCTCTTAAAAATGGTAGAAAACTCCGTTTGAGTTGAAACCAATTTCTATGTTCTTATTTTTACTCCTACTACAACATACTAAAAGGTTGTGTAAAACAAAAATTTCTAACCCTATTTTCTTGATGAGGCCGAAACCATGTTTTTTGGTTTTGGTGGGTTTTGTTTAACTTTGCTTGTATGGACTTGTATTTGAGTTCTATTCCAAGATGATCATGACCAAGGGCTCCTTTGTACTAAAGGATGTTAGGTTTAAGTGATTGGAAAAGTTTAGAGATTTTACACATTTTCATGTAAAGGCCTAAACTTTAAGTAGTTTGAGACATTGGTGCTTAGTTGGTGTTTCTCCAAAGTGATCATGGATTAAGGCTTCTTGATGTATAAGGATGCTAAATCCAAGGGATTGGAAAGTTTGAAAATTTCTAACCTTTATTTTGTATCAAGGCCGAACTTTAAAGGTTTTTGGCAAAAATATTAAGTTTTGTTTTCTTCCAAAATGATCACAGATTAAAGCTCCTTATAATAAAGAATGTTATGTTTAAAGTAATATTTTCTTGCTTTATTTTCCTATGATGGCCGAATGTAACATTTGACCTAGGATGTGTTATTTTATTTTGTTTTCCAAGATGATTATGGATTAAATCTCCTTCATGTTAAAGGATGCTATGTCCAAAAGATTGGGTGATTTAAAGATCTCTAACCTCACAAACTTGTTAAGGCCGAACCTAAGAGTTCATGGTCTAAGACATTTGATTTTTCCATTTTCCGAAATGATCATGGTTTCAAGCTTCTTACTATGTATGGATGCTAACCTAAAGAGATTGGAAAGTTTAGAAATTGCTAGCCTATTTATCTATGCTTGGCCGAAACCCTAAGTCAAGTACTTAGTAGGATTTTTAATTCAACTTTGTTAAAAGATCATTGTTTACGAACTCTTAACACTTAAGGATCATAAATCCATTAGTTGTATAATTTTCGGGAATCTTTAACCCTATGGACTAGTCTTGACCGAACCTATACCTTGTGGTTTAGTGTTCTTGTTTGATTTTAACTTGTGATTTTGTGTTCATAACCTTAGACTTTCATCGCGGAGGAAACAAGGACGTTCGTGGTTTACCTCTCCAAGCATCTAATCTCCTTACCTTCACGGAAGGTAAGAGGGGATTGCCTAGGGATATTCAATGACTATATGCACGTGTGTATGTGTTTACTTGAGTGATTTGAATATTATTGTGATATTGAGCTAATACTTGAATAACTTGTTTACTTGAACTATTGTGGTTATTACTCGAAGTTGAACATTACTTGCTTTAAAGTGTTATGAATTATATATATGTGATGAACTGTCGTTAATTGTGATATTATTGTTGAGAATATATTACTGTTGATTGAAGTTTGAGAAGCCGGACTTGAGTCTGTGCACAATGATTATAAAGGATTAAAAGCCTTAATAAGCCTTGAATAGAACTTTAAAAGTATTGGTTTCATCTATAAAAGTTCCTTGTTTAAAACGTTTACTTCAAGAAAATGAGATTCTTATTTTGAAAAGAAACACTGAAGTGTTTTTAAGACGATAAAAACTACCCTGTTTATGATCCAAAGTTGGTACCAGAGAAAACCTTTTTCGAACTATGTGTTTTATGAAGGAAAAACCCTTGAAAATATTTGACTTTATTCCATCAAGGAATTTCAAATACAAACGAATTTCCTAAATGTTTTAGAAAAGATTTTGATAAGGAAAAGGATTTTCTCCTAAATGATTTGGAAACATTCCGATTGCTTGGATAAGTGACCGAGGTTTTGTTTTGGATTTGATTTTCACTGAGCGAAAAGTAAACACATGTGAATTGAATCTAGTTCGCGAGACGTCGCTTCTAGTATTCTGTAATATGCACGTTGATCCTTGATCCGTGCCACGTTATTGTGGACTGTGTGTCCTAATCACGTTGTTGCGGACTGTGTATCCTAATCCCGTTGTTGTGGACTGTGTGTCCTAATCACGTTGTTGTGGACTGTGTGTCCTAATCACTTTGTTGTGGATCGTGTGTCCTAACCACGTTGTGATGAACGTTGTTAAAGGTGAATGTCATTTTCTACGACCACAAGCCTAGGACTGGTGCATCGGTCTAAGGTGTTGTGATTGAACACTCGGACTGCGTGTCCCGTGTTGATGTTGATATTTTCAAAATGGTGAAATTTATGAATAGTCGCTAGCCTTTGATCTTCGACAACGAATGAGAACGAACACAAAAAAAACTTCGAGAACTAAATGTTTTACATTTGCATTTACGGCAGACGTGCCCGACATGGTTTTAACGTGAGACCTTAACAGGAAAGGTATCATGTGACGGTGTATTATCGTTGTTCTTAAATTGGACAATGAGACGGTGTACGTGTATCGTTGTGCCTAAATGGACAATGAAACGGCGTGCATAGTCGTTGTGCCTAAATGGCCAATGAGAAGGTGTATTATCGTTGTGCTTAGCTAGCCAATGAGACAGTGTATTATCGTTGTGCTTAGCTATCCAATGAGACGGTGTATCGAGCCTGATCAACTCATTTGGAGGATGTTGGGATCTCCGGAGATTAAGAATAGAGCCTGATGATAGAAGTGTCATGCATTATCTTTATAAAATCGATTGATTTGGGTATGAGACCCACTGAAATAGTACTTGTTGTTTACCTATGAGTAATGTTTAGAATGTTAATATTGCAAGGTGTTGTATGTATCATGTGTATGGTTGTTGTATGATATATCCATTTGTCGGTGTCTCACTCTTACAGTTATATCAGGTCTCTTCGGGTTTTGCTGTAGTACCTTGGTACTCCAGTACCGATGTTGCAGAGGAGTCTTTCGAAGTCACTTGAAGACCTAGTGTTAGAGGTTGGGAAAGTATTCGGATTGGGGGTCTCTCCAATGAATATTTGATAGAATGACCATCTTAGGAGTCTGAGTTGGGTTGTATATCTAAAGAGGTCGGTAAATGTAGTGTTATATACATCCATATGTAGTTTGAAATTTTCTTTCGAAAGTGGAAACTTAGAGAAATGTTGTATGTCATGGTAACTTTGTTACGAACGTGACTTTACGTTTTAAATGTATGTATGATGGATTTCAGAGTTATCCCTATAGAAGAAAATTTTATACCCTAGTTTTCTGACTTAAGAGAAAACAAATTTTCTGAAAGCAACCAGCAAATTATCTTTTAATTTACTTCCGCATGTGTTACGTAGTAATACCCTAAGGGGGGGTGTTACAGGTGGTATCAGAGCTGGTCGAGTCTTTCGGGATCTTTGGGAAATAGGTCTGTTGTGTTGACGTTGTATTTTCTCTGAATTAAGTTTTATTTGGATTACTTCTTAGAAGTAATGTGTGATGATATGCTGTTACAGGTTTCATTTTCTGGTTGTGGCCTGATTGATTTGTTCGGCAGGTCAGTTATGGAACCAGCACCAGAAGGTGGACGTGAATGGGGACGTGGACGTGGACGTGGTCGTGGACATGGTCGCAGAGGTGGTCCTATTGGCGGTCGTGCCAACATGAATGCGAATTATGACGGCGACATGGACTTCGCTGCCCAAGCTTTGGCTGACGTTGCTGCTGCCATAGCTCTTCAGACGGCTAATGCTGCTGCCCAGAACCAACAGGAGCAACAGAGGGCAGAACAAGCTGCAGAGGGAAAGCATCTGGATGCTTTCCGATGTCAGAATCCATTGCAGTTTGATGGAGACGTGGATCCAATAAAGGTTGATCTTTGGATTCAAGAGTTGGAGAATATCTTTGAGCCGGTGCACACCCTAGAGGGAGCAAAGGAGCCTTATGCAACATTCCAACTGATTGGAGATGCTGAATACTGGTGGGAGGGCACCAGACAACTACTGGTAGCTGAACATCAGGCAATCACTTGGGGAGTATTTCGCAACAAATTTCTGGACAAATATTTTCCCCAAAGTGCTCGGACAGAGAAACCCAGGAAAAAATTGAGGAATTGGTACGGGCAGGTCGTCTTGACCGTTTCGTTCACCGAGATGATAATCGAGGCGGATGAGCTGGTCGAAGACGACGGAGACGCGGTTATGACAACCGTAACCGAGATGCAAACCAGCAAGGAAATAATCAGAACGGAGATCGGTTGAATAATCAGAGGACTCTTAATGAAGAATCAGAAGGAGGAGTCGGAGGGGTCATTGATGAGTGTGATTCCACATCATCTTTGTCTATCATTTTGCATGCATTTTCATGTAGTTTAGGCATATTTTTATTAGATTTTAGGTTAATTTTCCTTTGGAATGGGTAAGGCGGTTTTCGTGTGTTGTTTTGCAGATATCAAGGGTAAAATGCTCAAGATCAACCATGATGAAGTTTGGATGAAGATGGAGCTTTAAAACTGAAGAAAATGAGCCAAACAGAGCCCATCACGGCCTAGCCGTGATGCCCATCACGGCCATGATCGAGCAAAACTGAAAAAGAACAAAGGCTGAAGTCAGAGTCTGTCACGGCCTAGCCGTGATAGCCATCACGGCCGTGACCCAAAACCACCACAAGTCAGAGCACATCACGGCCCAGCCGTGATTCAGAACACGGCCACGAAACAGAGGTCTCGCGACGCGAGCATAGGCTCGCCTCGCTAGAGACCAGAATTTTGCAAAAGTGCCAGAAGCAGAGACCGTCACGGCCTGGCCGTGATGGCCATCACGGCCGTGACGCGCATTACTTGGACCTGAAGAAACCGAAATAGATCAGATTTTGAGTTGGTTTGGGACTCTAACTTCCCAATTTCTATAAATAAGGATCAAGGCATCAGATCATAGGACACACATTGATTGGATGAGGAGGATCACATCCATAACAACTAGGACTCTAGGCATAGATCTCTCTTCTCCTCTTCTCCTCTTCTCCTCTCTTCTCTGATTTTTGTATTTTCTATTATGTTGTCAACCCAGCTTGTCCTCTCCATGGCAAGACTGGAGTAGTAGTTTGTTTCTAGGGATTGGGGCTCTGCCCGAGTTTTGTAAATGTTGTTGATTTGATGTAAAATCGTTGTTGATTTCGTTATTGTTTTAGATCTGATTTCTAGTGTGTTAATCACTCGTAAATTCGGCAACCGCTTATTTGCGTGACGTGGACGTTCTAAGGAGGAACCTAACGGTGAACTTAGGATTTCTAGGGTGTTTCACTCGTAAAATTCGGCGGCCACTGGTTTGTGAGATGTGGATGATCTAAGGAGGAACCTAGCGGTGAACTTAGGTTATTTGCATGACTTAGACATTATAAGGAGGAACCTAGCGGTGAACTTAGGTGTCGGACCTATAGAAGTCAGACTTGGGACTGAAATCACGAGAGTTAGAAGCCGTCCCTCGAGGAGCAACGAGTTGTCACGGAACGCAAAGGGTCCAATCTGGGATCGACTACCACGAGAGTAGGGGTCGGGTCAATTGGGCACGGCTTTTGTAACCCGAGAGGGAGCTTAAGCTAGCAGAGGATAAACTCGCCTTCAAGGCAATTTCGGTAATCAACAAAGGTAAATCAGATTAGCAACATAAACAGCCTCAAAGGTAACCCAAATCCCTAGGAATCCGTCTAAATCTAAAACCCCAAAAACAATTGTTTTCTGATTTAATTGTTCTCTGCTCATCTATCTCTTAATTTCAAATTCAAAATCCTTTTCACTCAACATATAAAAATCCTTTTTACAAAGTCCAGATCTAATCGATTCGAAAACCGATTGCGATTCGAGAACACAGTCTCTGTGGGTTCGATATCTTTTATTACTTGACGGCAATCCGGTACACTTGCCGGAATCGCACGAGCGTCGTCGCGCGTCGACTCAAGCCACACATCAAGTTTTTGGCGCCGTTGCTGGGGACTGTGCCTTTTCGAATCTCAATTCAAATTTTGAATTGATTTTTCTGGACCTTTTTCTTTTTTATTTGATTATTATTTCTGAAATATTAAAAAAAAATCAAAAAAATCAAAAAAATCAAAAAAAATTCTTTTCCTTCTATTGTATCCATCTCTCTGTGTGTTATATGCAAAGATCCCTAAGTCTTGGGAGCCTTAGTGAGATTGATCCGGAGATCGAGAGGACCTTCCACAGACGTAGAAGACTACAAAGAGAGGGAGAAAGGTTGAGTCCCGTTCCACTCATGGCGAATCAACCGGATACAAAGCCTTTGAAGGACTACGCAGCCCCAAATGCGAGAGGCTTGCGAACTGGGATTGCAAGGCCAGAGATTGAGGCGGAGAACTATACCATACCACCTATGCTAATCAACATGATTAGGCAACATCAATTCGGAGGATTGCCTTCGGAGGACCCGACCGATCACATAGAAACATTCTTAGAGTTCACCGATGCAATCAGGATTAATGGAGCCTCAGTCGATGTTGTGCGTTTGAGACTGTTCCCCTCATCTCTCACTGGAAAGGCGAAGGCCTGGCTTAAGCAAATCCCCGCTAACACTTTGACTACTTGGGACCAACTGGAGCAGGCGTTCTTGGAGAAATTCTTCCCTCCATCCAAGACGGCCTACATAAGAACCCAGATCACCGGCTTCTTCCAGAAAGACGGAGAATCATTATCGGAAGCTTGGGATCGTTACAAGGGACTGCTGGAGTCGTGCCCACATCACGGACTCGAGAGGTGGTTAATAGTGCACACCTTCTATAACGGATTGGATTACTCTTCGAAGGTGTCACTAGATTCTGCAGCCGATGGAGCATTTATGAATAGGCCTCTCACTGAGGCATTCAACATCATCGAGAATGTCGCCACCAACTACCACCAATGGGGGTCCGAAAGAGGTAATAACCCGAACAAGATTTCGGGGGGTAAGTTTGAAGTAAGTAGCATTGATCTGATTATGTCTAAATTTGACTCACTAAATAAACGATTAGATAAGATTGAAAGAGCTAATGTGAGTGCAATAGGTGCTACTAACACTATTTGTGAGGTTTGTGGAATGCAGGGACATGACATGATTGAATGCCCTCGTGGCATCGCACATGGATCCGGCGCTTCGGGTGAGCAAGTGAACTCTTGTAACAACTTCTACGATACGAACCCGAAGCTGCCCAACTATGCTCCCCCAAATCCCTACAACCAAAGAAGGAACAACCCTTACCTCTCATACGGCAACTACAGCAATACGCTCAACCATGAGTTCCAAGAGGGTCAAGGTAATAAGAGAGCAGCACCGGGGTATCCTCAGGTGCAAAGATCTAAACTCGAGACTTTATTTGAAAGTTTTGTTGAAACTCAGACAAAACAGAATGAGGAGTTTAGACAACAAGGAAGGGCAGTGAGCGAAGCAATAAAGGAGCTAGCATCTAAGGTAGACAACTTAGCAACTCATAACAAGATGCTAGAAACACAAATTGCCCAACAAGCCAAAGACGTACTCGAGACCTAAGGGTACATTCCCGGGGCAACCCGAAGCAAATCCCAATGAGCATTGCAATGTCATACACTTGAGGGATGATAAGCTTGGGGTGGGGGTAGCTGAAATGGAGGTGGAACCGGAGGAGGACACGAGCGAAAAAGAAGAGCCAGAACCGAAGTATGTCCCTCCACCACCGTACCAACCCCCGATACCTTTCCCACAAAGGTTGGTCAGGAAAAAGCAAGTAGATGTAGAGATTAAAATGCCTTCTAAACTGAAAGACCCAAGTAGTTTCTCCAT
Source organism: Sophora flavescens (assembly GCA_030762895.1). Taxonomy (NCBI): domain Eukaryota; kingdom Viridiplantae; phylum Streptophyta; class Magnoliopsida; order Fabales; family Fabaceae; genus Sophora; species Sophora flavescens. The sequence goes on from CM061063.1 coordinate 105,447,896, forward strand.
CGCTTGCTCGATTGAACAAGTGCAAATAGACCAAGCCTTATGTGACTTAGGGGCTAGCACGAGCTTGATGTCCCTCACTATCATGGAAAGGTTGGGAAGCAAAGAGTTGAGACCATTCAAATTCCCCTTACAATTTGCGGATGGCTCAACTAGGACTCCTCTAGGCATACTAGAGAATGTTCCTGTAAAGGGAGGGAAAATTCTCATCCCTACCGACTTCCTGGTATTGGACATGAAAGGGAATTCTAAATTCCCCATCATTTTAGGAAGGCCATTCTTGGCAACCGCTGGAGCAGTAATAGACGTAAGGAATGGTAAACTATCTCTAAATGTAGAGGAAGGTAGGGTAAATTTTCAGTTGACTAACTCTTATAACAACCCTCCTTTTGAGAGCCATGTGTGCAGAATTGATGTAACATCTCCAGCGGTAGAGAAAGAACTTAGCATGGAAGCAACCCCGAAGATATGCATGGTTGATGATGCACCCAAAGAGGGTGAAGTTGGAATTGCTGTCCATGCAGAAACAAAACTTCCAGGAAGGAAGAAAGGCTAGGAAGCTCCGAGAGAAAAGAGCGAAGCGGAAGCATTATTGGCCGTATGAGCAGAAACGGCTTTTTGAAGGAGTTCCTTGGAAGAGAAGTGTTCCTGCACTTCTACGCCCAGCCGACCCCGGTTGATTTAAGGAAGTATGGTCAAGCTTAAGACCATAAATAAGCGCTTCTTGGGAGGCAACCCAAGTTTTCTTTCCCTTTTTCCTTTTGTTTTTGATTTAACCTCTTGAATAATTTGAGAAGATCAAGAGGCAAAAATATCATTAATAGGTTTGTCTAGTGTTTTCAGGTTGAGAAAGAGAAGAAGAGCATAAAAAAGATAAAGTCGAGGCCATCACGCCTGGCCGTGACGAAGTGGTCACGCCGTGATAAGCTATACAAGAGCACAGAAAGGAACACGGCCCAGCCGTGACAACCATCACGGGCGTGATGAGTAGGATGCCAAGGCCAGAGAGCATCACGGCCTAGCCGTGATGTAGATCACGCCCGTGACAGGGCAACTCCTGAGGACCAGAAACGATCACGGCCTGCCCGTGATGAGCCTCACGGCCGTGATGAAATTTCTACCCAAGTTTTGACTGGAGTGTGAGCCAACACCCGCTACCGATTCGGTAAGTTGTTCCATTTTTCTCCTCTCTCCGACTTGATTATTTACATTGGAGACAATGTAAGTAATCAAGCTTGGGGTAGGGGTATTTATTTTTGCATTTGCATTGTTGCATTCATATTGCATTCACATAGGCATAGATTGGTATGATCACATTCTCTAGATTGCCCCTCACTTAGAACATGCATCCGACTGTGAGAACTTGGAGCCAAATGAATTGAGATAGTGAATTTTCGAACCCAATTTTTTCTATTATTCTTGTGATATGGCTAAAAATAAAAATTCTTGAGATAGTCAATTGATAGTTGATAATTAGCATGTGGTTCCTTAGATTTGTGTTCCTCACTGATTTTTGAACTACTAAATGTAAGATTTTGAGCCAAATAGGGGTATCCACTAAATCTACCCCATTTCTTGTGCTAGAGTGTTGTAATTCCTCTTGGACTGTATTTTCTAGAACTTGACTTGAAACCATTTCAAAACTTAAAAATTTTTGAAAACATTTTTGGAAATGATTGAGGCACTAGGTATTTTTCTGGCCTCCCGAGCTTTGAATGATAAATGCTACCCCTTAGTTGCCCAATTTTGATCCTAAAAGAAAAAAAATACTTTTCTTGGTACCTTGAATTACTACAAAAAGGGCAAAATGGTAGTTGGAAAAAGAATGGGATGAAGATATTTCTCTTGAGCTAAAAGCTCCCCTTCTCCAAACAAATAAAAATGAAATAAACAGAAAAAAATTGGAGAAGGGGGTGACAAAGAAAGTGAGAAATGAAAAGAAAAAAAAAATTAGAAGGAATAAAGGTGGAAAAGTAAACCAAAGCCCAAAAAGGGATATTTTAGAAGGTGTCATACTTTGTAATGTTTGATAATCTGTCTAGCCTTCTTGAAATTCCCTTTCCTTGATTTTCCCACCTAATAATAAATCCCATGGCCACATTACAACCAAAGGAAAAGACCTCTTGATTCTTAAGTGTTTTCATAAATAAAGTAGAGATTTGGTTAATAGTCAAGCCTATGGTAGAATACTTTCCTTTGGGAAATTGAGTGAATTGTCAATAAACCCTAAAACACATGAGTGAGGTGAGATGAGTGCCCAAATCAGTGAGAACATGAACTTGAAGAACCTAAGCTTCTAATTGGACTTGAACTTGATTATCTCTTGAGTGCTTATTAAATATGCCTGTCACTTGGATTAGCTTCTAGGGTTTTTGGTTCACTATCCACGCTTTGAATGTTTTATCTTATGGCCTGAGTAATTGCTTGAGGACAAGCAAAGTTTTAAGCTTGGGGTGATTTGATGAGTGTGATTCCACATCATCTTTGTCTATCATTTTGCATGCATTTTCATGTAGTTTAGGCATATTTTTATTAGATTTTAGGTTAATTTTCCTTTGGAATGGGTAAGGCGGTTTTCGTGTGTTGTTTTGCAGATATCAAGGGTAAAATGCTCAAGATCAACCATGATGAAGTTTGGATGAAGATGGAGCTTTAAAACTGAAGAAAATGAGCCAAACAGAGCCCATCACGGCCTAGCCGTGATGCCCATCACGGTCATGATCGAGCAAAACTGAAAAAGAACAAAGGCTGAAGTCAGAGTCTGTCACGGCCTGGCCGTGATAGCCATCACAGCCGTGACCCAAAACCATCACAAGTCAGAGCACATCACGGCCCAGCCGTGATTCAGAACACGGCCACGAAACAGAGGTCTCGCGACGCGAGCATAGGCTCGCCTCGCGAGAGACCGGAATTTTGCAAAAGTGCCAGAAGCAGAGACCGTCACGGCCTGGCCGTGATGGCCATCACGGCCGTGACGCGCATTACTTGGACCTGAAGAAACCGAAATAGATCAGATTTTGAGTTGGTTTGGGACTCTAACTTCCCAATTTCTATAAATAAGGATCAAGGCATCAGATCATAGGACACACATTGATTGGATGAGGAGGATCACATCCATAACAACTAGGACTCTAGGCATAGATCTCTCTTCTCCTCTTCTCCTCTTCTCCTCTCTTCTCTGATTTTTGTATTTTCTATTATGTTGTCAACCCAGCTTGTCATCTCCATGGCAAGACTGGAGTAGTAGTTTGTTTCTAGGGATTGGGGCTCTGCCCGAGTTTTGTAAATGTTGTTGATTTGATGTAAAATCGTTGTTGATTTCGTTATTGTTTTAGATCTGATTTCTAGTGTGTTAATCACTCGTAAATTCGGCAACCGCTTATTTGCGTGACGTAGACGTTCTAAGGAGGAACCTAACGGTGAACTTAGGATTTCTAGGGTGTTTCACTCGTAAAATTCGGCGGCCACTGGTTTGTGAGATGTGGATGATCTAAGGAGGAACCTAGCGGTGAACTTAGGTTATTTGCATGACTTGGACATTATAAGGAGGAACCTAGCGGTGAACTTAGGTGTCGGACCTATAGAAGTCAGACTTGGGACTGAAATCACGAGAGTTAGAAGCCGTCCCTCGAGGAGCAACGAGTTGTCACGGAACGCAAAGGGTCCAATCTGGGATCGACTACCACGAGAGTAGGGGTCGGGTCAATTGGGCACGGCTTTTGTAACCCGAGAGGGAGCCTAAGCTATCAGAGGATAAACTCGCCTTCAAGGCAATTTCGGTAATCAACAAAGGTAAATCAGATTAGCAACATAAACAGCCTCAAAGGTAACCCAAATCCCTAGGAATCCGTCTAAATCTAAAACCCCAAAAACAATTGTTTTCTGATTTAATTGTTCTCTGTTCATCTATCTCTTAATTTCAAATTCAAAATCCTTTTCACTCAAAATATAAAAATCCTTTTTACAAAGTCCAGATCTAATCGATTCGAAAACCGATTGCGATTCGAGAACACAGTCTCTGTGGGTTCGATATCTTTTATTACTTGACGGCAATCCGGTACACTTGCCGGAATCGCACGAGCGTCGTCGCGCGTCGACTCAAGCCACACATCAGTCATCAATACAATCTCAGGAGGATTTGCAGGTGGTGGAACAACGAGTTCAGCTCGGCGGCGTCATGTAAAAGCCATCCGATCTGTAAACACGGTGTCTCGAAAACCTACAAGGACAAGCCCTCCAATAACTTTCTCGATGATGATTTCCGAGGGCTGGATCCAAATCAAGATGACCCAATGGTGATAACGGTTGAATTAGCCAACTTCTCGGTCAAATGAACACTTATTGACCAGGGGAGCTCAACTGATATTCTATACCTGGCGACCTTCAAGAAACTTGGAATTCCAAAAAAGTTGATAAAAGAGAAGGAAGACAAGCTAGTAGGGTTCACCGGTGAGCAAGTTAAAACCCGAGGTTTCATAGACCTCTTAACAACGTTTGGAGAAGGAAGACTCTCCAAAACCGTATCAGTCAGGTACATTAGTGTGGATGCCAGCACGTCGTACAACATCCTTATTGGAAGGCCGATGTTGAATGAACTCGGAGCGATTGTCTCTACCCCACACCTAACAATGAAAATTCCATCAGTCGAGAGATATAGGCGCGTCCGAGGCTGACCAAAGGATAGCCAGGCAATGCTATGTGGATAGCCTAAAGGTTACCCGAAACCAGGATATCGCAAAGAATGTCGAGGATGATAAAGCGAGAGTGGTAAGCTCGGTCGATTCGGTAACCCAACTAGCTCGATCAGCATGTTTGAACTTGACCCAAGGACGAAGATGTACGAGTCTAGAGCCGAACCAACAGAGTCTTTAGAAAGGTTCCAGTTGGGAGCCCAGGATGAACAGTGCACCAAAGTCGGCAGTCAGCTCGACCGCTCGCTCAAACAAAGGATTCAAGCGGTCTTAAGAAAGAATGTCGATTTGTTTTCTTGGAAGACATCGGATATGCCTGGTATAGACCCCGATTTCATGTGCCATAAGCTATCTATATGTCCCTAAGCCAAGCCTGTAGCTCAGAGAAAAATAAAACTTGGCAAAGAAAGGCGTCGAGCAGTAGCCGAGGAAACTGCCAAACTGGTCAAAGCAAATTTCATCAGAGAGGTGAAGTACACTACTTGGCTAGCCAACACGGTGTTAGTTAGAAAGGTCAACGGTATATGGAGAATGTGCACCGACTACACCGATCTCAACAAGGCATGCCCAAAGGATTCTTATCCTCTTCCCAACGTTGACAGATTGGTAGACTGGGCCTTAGGGTACAAAGTTTTGTCCTTTTTGGACGCATACTCAGGTTATAACCAGATCAGGATGTATCCACCCGATGAAGAAAAAACGGCATTTATGACTGATGGGGCAAACTACTGCTATCGGGTAATGCCTTTCGGTTTAAAAAATGCTGGTGCAACATATCAAAGGCTTATGGACAAAGTTTTTGTCAACCAGATCGGAAAGAACCTAGAAGTATATGTTGATGATATGGTGGTAAAATCCGATGACCTAAGGCAACACTCAGCCGACCTTGAAGAAATTTTCAGTCAGCTCAGAAAATACAACATGAGGTTAAATCCCGAAAAATGCTCTTTTGGTGTACAAGGAGGAAAGTTCTTAGGATATATGATAACACACAGGGATTGAAGCTAATCCAAATAAGTGCAAAGCTGTTATGAAAATACGGAGTCCTCTGAATGTGAAAGAAATTGAGAGGTTAGCTGGCCGATTAGCTTCTCTATCCCGCTTTCTCCCGAAGTCCGTAGAAAAGGTAAGACCCTTCTTCCAGCTTTTTAAAAAACCAAAAGAGTTCACCTGGACTGAGGACTGTGAGAAAGCCTTTGAGGATCTGAAACTCTTTCTAGCCTCTCCCCCGATCCTCACTCAGCCGAAGCTCGGCAAAGATCTGTACTTGTATCTATCTATCAACGATTATGCAATTACTGCAGTAATCATCCAGGAAGAGGGAGAACAACATATGCCGGTGTATTATGTGAGTAGAATCCTGAAGGATGCAGAAACACGATATCAAGTAATTGAAAAACTAGGCCTCGCCTTAATTATGGCAGCTCGGAGGTTACGACCTTATTTCCAGTCGCACCAAGTTATAGTCAAAACTGATCATCCAATAAAGCAGGTGCTCAGGAAACCCGATCTAGCCGGATGAATGATAGCTTGGTCAGTAGAATTGTCAGAATTCGGTTTGCAATATGAGTCGAGGGGGCCGATGAAAGCACAATGCCTCTCCGACTTCATTGCCGAGCTCTCTTCTAAGCCGAGGTCGGGATCCTTCATCTGGCTTCTATATGTTGATGTATCATCTAACTTAAAGGGAAGCAGAGCTGGAATAATTCTCGAAGCCCCTGATGATCTAATCCTGGAACAATCTTTAAAGTTTGGGTTCACTGCTTCAAACAACCAAGCAGAATATGAAGCCCTTATTGCAGGACTGATCCTAGCTAAAGAAGTTGGAGTCGAAGAATTAAAATGCCGAAGT